>JAJSOF020000003.1:204463287-205063287 GCA_025594305.2 Periplaneta americana | reverse complement strand
TATTATCTGCGGCTGGTGAAAGTCAGTCATCATCCATGTTACTACATGCATTGTATTCAGTTAGACTGTAACATTACATCTCGGCGAAGAGAAGTGGAATAGTCTCTTGGATGCTTGCTTATGTTTATATTGTAGACAGGAGAAACAAAAGCAATGGCTCTTTGTGGCAAGAACCTCCACAAGCTCTTATAAGCATTACTAAATCATGACGAGTAACAGCATGGCTCAGATTGTTGTTGCTTCGAGAAATGTATTGTTCTCCTCATCTAAACCTGTTTGTACAAGAGCAAATTTTCGTCAAATTAATCTTTTTATATATTTATTTTTAGATGTATTTTCCGTCTCATTAACTCGTCACTGCTCTTTTTATTGAAATAAATCATTTTAATTTCATTATTAATATTTGCATTACGATATTTAAATCTTTAACTATTTCTTGTGTATTTCCAATAAATTGTATATTCATTCATTCGATGCAGATATTCATCTTCGGTTATTAAAGTATTATTGCGAATATTTCGGTCATGAACCAATGGAGTGTTACAATCTATTGAGTTTTAACCAATCAAAGCTATCAACTGCAGTCTTGTCAAAATTATCTTGTCCCATCTGATGCGCATTTGTTTAATATCTTATCACGTCTGATGTTCAGATGTTAAATATTTTCATTGTTTTCTTAACAATACAGTGGGCCATGATATTGCGTAATGGCCATGCTAGCAAAATGTAAATTTTAAATATCTTAATTTATAATATAATCTGTTTGTGTGTTATAAATTACGTATTAATATTTCACGAAATAGTCTTATTCAAATATCATAACTCACTTTTTTATAATCTACTAAATGAAAGTACCTAGTTGAAAATAAAACGTCATAACCTCAAATATTTGTTTAGTTTTGTTGTTTCGCTAATGTCTATCCAAGCCAAGAACGTACTAGAGCATAGCCGTAGCTAACGAGAAAGACAGCCTACGGCGTGACGTCACATTCTTAGTCATAACATGGCCAACATTGAACAAGTTTTCTTTTTCTCCTGTAAAATTTATTATTCTGTGTGTAAATATTTCTCTTTAGTTTTACACATATATGTGTGTGTAATACCATTTAAAAAACTTTAATAATAATAATAATAATAATAATAATAATAATAATAATAATTTTATATATAAATGCACATGAGTTTAACACGAGTTTAATGTAGCAATTTCTTTGTTTTTTAGAACTTTGAACATGTATTTATATTAGGCGATTATCACGATGGCCATGACTAGACTGAGAGAGTCATGTGATCCGATTCGCGTCGTATCTAGTTGGCCACGACCATAGCAATATGACGTCACTGAATGATCTGTGATTCGTTGAAAGCCAAAGACAATACACGCTATAAAATACAGTCTCGTAAATATTTCATTATAACTAACGTTTTTACATACATTATACCAATTCAAATCATTAAAATGTAATTAACTATTCTGTTAGGTTAAAACAAACCTAATATATCTATATATTAATGTATACTGATATTTTCTGTTTACCAGGACGTAGTGATACATTAGTATGGTTCTGGGCTTGGGCAGATAACTAACCATAATTTCTACAGCTATTGTCAAATGTTTATTCTTGAATTTCGTGTAGGAAGAGGCTAAGACTGCACGGCCTAACGAAATAAATTAATTTAGCGACTTAAATCTTATTCAATATAGTAACATAATTGTTACCTTCCTTTTATTAACAATTAATTTTTTATTATTCTCTTTAAAACCTAGAGGACATCGTCGACCAGGAAGACCGTTAAGAAGACTGCTAGATGGGGCCGAAACAGGTCTACAGAGGCCTAATTCGTGAAGGATGATGATGATGATTATTATTATTCTCTTTATGGTCTCGCTCAATATAACGTGAGTTTTCATTGACAGTTCACTCGCGCGACGCGCCTACGAATATTATCGACAGATGGCAACTCTTGCGATATTCTTTCCTAATGGCGGATACTTGACTGTTCGTCATTCACCCATGTGAAGCCAGTTGTGTAGACCAATTTACCGACAGAGTCGTTGGCCAGGGTGCGCGACAGGAGGCTGGTCTACGCTACAGCCGCGATGATATGAGATGATTATGGAGATTTGTTGGGATGTCACAGGGAACCGGAGCTCCCGGAGGGAACCCCTGTGTTACCTGGACCACGGGCTTGCTCAATACAAGTTGTAAATCGGTACGCCGGGGGTTGAACTCGGGTCCACAGGATTAAATGTCCAGCGCTTAGCCATGGCGGCACTCTTGTGATATTACCTGTGATAATTATTCTCACAGGAATGCCTTGTTGACCTTCATTCTAGTTCAGGACGAGACACTTTTTACAGACTGTTGTTGCCTTTGTCAGCCTTGTTGGATATTTAATATTTTTGAGGGCCTAAATTTGTACGTTTTATTACGTGTTATATTTTCGTTATACTTCTAATGAGTTACTTTACTTGAGACACCTTGCTTTTGTTGTATGTATTTATTTACACTGCAAGTCGGGCAAACACCAAATAGTATAGGGCAGCTAAATTTGTGGTATACAAGATATAAACAATACACAAAAAATTAAATGGGAAATACAAAAACACAATAATTACAATTAATAATAAAACATAAAATAACCTAATTTTACAAACAACGTGCTACACATCATGATTTTAAAATAGGCAGAAAACGGATAAGTTTTAAATAGAACTCTAAATTCATTTACTACCTCATCTCACTCACTGGAGTTCAAGAATACTATGACGCATTTCACTGAACTTTAGGTGACATTTAACTGACACTATAGAACACATTTCATTGACGCTATAAATTATCACTGATTTGAACTATTCACTTAAACTGTAAAACCATAACTTCACTGAAACCTCGTTTCACTGATAAATAGCTCAAATAAGACAAACAATTACACCCTTATTCATACTTATAAACAGAACTACATTTAAACTAAACATTTCTAGTCTAAGGCCCTCTTAAATGTGTTCTATTTTTAAATAATTTACAATTCAAACCAAGGGAGTAACTCGTCAGGCTAAGTAAATACATGTCATCTTAAAAAAAACTGTTAAATGTCACCTTAATTTTAATTTGTACTTTATAAAACTTTTTATTTATTCTTTGAATTCCTTAAGGAAGGGCAGTCCTCAAAGACCGCTGTAGGTAGATCATTCCAAAATTTATAGTTCTATTTAAAATGAGAATTTACCTAAATCCGTTTTCTGTTTCCTATCATTTAATTTTAAAATCATGATCGTTCCTACCATAGTACGTTGGCTTTTCTAAAAGCTGTGTTCTTAAATATTTCACTATATTCTCTCTTTCAAATGGCGCTTGACTTTGTCGTGTTTTATTTTTTAATTGTTTAAGGGCGCAAATAGCGTTCTCAAAATCACAACAACGTTATGTGCTGCTAAACTACACCTGGAGGCCCGCGGACCATAGTTTGGTAAATGCTGGTCCCAGTCTGCAGCTGTAGCGCTACCACTGACCCACAACGGCGGCGGCGGGCGTCGCTGCTGGACCTCCCTAATTATAATCTGCGCGGAGATCGACGAACCCGGCGGCCAGGAATAGATCGGATCCGTGAACGGCTGGAAGAGCAGCAGCCCATCTGTCTCTGTCGATACGCAGTATTGAAGCTATGCCCTTCAGAACGGGAGATTTTAGGGATTGGGTCCTTTAGATGCGAAGGTGTTCCTAGTATTCGCTTCGGTCACGTTGTCCGTGGAGGCAGACGATGTGTCTCCAGTCGCTGCAGGATTGTTCTTCTTACTTTTCCCGGTGTTGCATTTCTCCGAGGTCTTGTACTATCAGCTTGTCACTTGGGATTATCGTACTGAGTCGTGGACTCGAGAGATTACGCCCCTTCTTGTAACCGTGATCGGATAAATCAAACGTTTTATAATAATAATAATAATAATAATAATAATAATAATAATAATTTATTTTAGCTGGCAGAGTTAAGGCCGTAAGGCCTTCTCTTCCACTCAACCAGCAAAAAGTGTATATACATATGCATGAACTTACAAAGAATCCAACAATTTGATTTAGATGAGAGTTACATGTATACAAAAGTTATTTACAAATTAAACAACAAAATACTATGAACTATTAATTAAACACTGAAATAAACTGTGTAAATTAAACTAAAATACATAGAATGTTAATATATTTCAAATAATATTAGATAATAGAAAGAGATTATTACGAGACAATTAAAATACAGCACAATCAGGATGATGTCTAAAGAAAAAAGTAACAATGTAGTCAGTTTTGAGTAACGATAAGGAAAAGATGCAGGTTGAGTGACTCGTGGGTGGCAGTACAGGCAGCAGATGAATTATTTATATCGTCTTCAAATAAAATGGCTTAACCTACAACTAATGACACAGTGAAATATATAGTCGTGTCGCTGTTATTCCCGGCGTGACTCCTCCTCTTTGCTTACGTCTTAGGAAGTGAAGGCTCTATAAAGTCTAGGTAGGTAGTATCGTTCGTCATTTTTTGTTCTTTTGTTGCCTAGCTACCAGACGAGGAATCTATTTGCCACACCGTTAAACATTATCATGTCGTAGCTCCTATGATAATAAATCAAACGCACTGTAATTCAGCAAATAATTGAGCTGCAAATAACGTCCTCGTGTGCTTTCTGCGAACGCCAACGAAAGAGCCAAAATGGCGGGAGATTATATTAAGTATTTATCGAGCCTTAGGAAGTGCATAACGTCATCAGAAGCGAATGGCAAGACGCACACGTTTAAATGTAGTCGACCTGCAACGTGATTGGCTGCCGGAAATAAGAGCGACGGGACTATAATTAAGTCTGCTTGATACGATAAGAAAGTAACAACAATTATCGATCAACAAACGAATCATTCTGTTAAATAATAAGTGGTTTTCCGTTAGGCGATGTACAACATGGCTTCAACACAGTGTAGCAACACTTTACGCATAATAAATATTTAAAAGAAAAAATAAATGTAAATAACAATTCTGGCTAAAGAGAACAAGTTTATCGGCGAGGGGAAAACAGGTGGGTTATGTTTCGTAACAAAATTTAGAATTTGGTAATGAAAACAGTGCGACGATAAACAAAAATATGTTGCACATTGCTTGGATGATGGAGAATCATGTATAGAACAGGAAGGACATGTAGAAGTACAAAAAGAGAAGCTGCGCTGTTCATGACTCGATTTCATCTGTTAACTTGACACACTCACTTGTTTTTGTCGATTTCTCAGCCAATAAATACAAACCCTGTTTCACATCTACTAAGTCTCCTACGTTTTATACGCATCACTATTAAAATTCGACGCTAAATACCTAGTAATTGATACAGCGTCGTTAAATAGCCATCTTAAAAAATGTATTGAAATTCCACACCAGCTAAAGGAATTAAGTTTAGCTTTGAACGAAGAAAATATCCAATTTTTATGGATTAATATTGCGATTATTAATTTGAAATTCTATTAAAATTATTATTATTATTATTATTATTATTATTATTATTATTATTATTATTATTATTATTATTATTTTTTGTTGTTGTTGTTGTTGAGGCTGAGACGTAGATGGGAGGATAATATTAAAATGGATTTGAGGGAGGTGGGATATGATGGTGGAGACTGAGTTAATCTTGCTCAGGATAGGGACCAATGGCGGGCTTATGAGAAGGCGGCAATGAACCTCCGGGTTCTCTAAAAGCCATTATATTTTATAAGTCAGTAAGTATATTTTTCTGCGTAGACAATAACACTAGCCTGCGAATTTCAACTTTGTGTTTGTTGCCTAAACTAAGTAATGTGATTTTATATAATGTCGATGTGCTGAATCCGAATTTTCAATCCGTTTGCTTCTATCACGTCAGGTTTGTTTGCAAAATCACTTTAAATGTATTTTATAATTACGTGAATTTCATGACAAACTTTTTCATTTCACTTTTTTATTTCAAATTCAAAAACAATATTTAAAAGACACAACTTGCTGAAATTATGTGTATGGTTGTTAATACATGTCACTAGAGTGTTTTTGTTTTGTTTTGTCTTGTTTACTTCACTATTGGATGTATAAATTAGCACAATATATCACACAAAAAATTACACCGCTTGCTTCTTAGTTGAGAAAGTCCTCCTGTTCCTCTTTCTTTTATGTTTCTCTTCAGGTATTTCACGCTTTAACATCCAACAATAATCACCAAGCATACTGATGCTCCCGCGTCCCTGGTACCTTCTTTCGAACTCCTGCAGATCCTTGTGAAATCGTCCATCTTACTCTTAGCTGAAAAATTCTAGATTTTCGGCGAAATAATCAATTTGCTTCAGATAGTAGTGGAAATTTCTCACATATGTACTTAAAACAGCCTCCTTCCTTATTTAAAGCTTTTACAAGCTGTTTCATTAAGCCAAGCTTGATATGGAGAGATGGCAGCACAACTTTAGAAGAACTCACGTGGCTTTGGAGCACAACATTCTTACAACCGACTTCCAAACTTTGTCGAGGTGGCCAGTCTTTCATAGTCCAGTGATCAACACGTGCCCTACTATCCCACAGGCAAAGAATGCATGGAAATTTGGTAAAACCAGATTGTTGACCCAGCAACATAGTAAGAACTTTGCCAGTTGTGTTCCTATAGTCTAGTCGCAATAACATCAGTTGCAAATTTGTGTATGATTTTTGAGGATCACTGAGTAGGCAACGGGCACTGAACCAAAAATGTTTCCGTTATGAAGGAGGAAATCCTTTAAACTTGGCTTGGAAGCATTAATGAACAGTCTCCATTCACTTAGGTCATAGTTTGGAAGTCCAAGTTTTAGCATAAATTCTTTTACATTACTGCAATATACAAGATTATCATCTTCGGAGAAAAAGTATTTAAAGCCTATTTCACGTTGTCGGTACCAATAGAATGATGTTTGTTTAAGATTTTCTGGTCGCACAGGGATTGGTACATTAGGCACAGGTAAAATGGCTGACCGAACAACTGAATACACGATTTGATTTTTATGTTTTGAATCGTACCCCCTCACATCACACGAACAGAAGTAGCAGTCATTACTATGGTTCGACTGCTCTCTCCAAACCATAGGTACTCCAAAAGATAGCAAGTCTTCTGCCGTTGATCCAATGATGAAGTTCTTCAGTGCATACTCTACATACTTTGTGTGGTGCCCAAGCTTTACTTTGGTCTCCAAGTTTGATTTCAAAATAGGCATGGCATGACTTTTTCATAAAATCTGTAATATTGCACCTCTGTTTAGGCAATGTGTATATCCTACATAAGTTATATAACAAAAGTGGTCGGATTATTTAGACATTCTGGATGCAACATGGTAAATACTTTCTTACTGAACTAAAAACTTTCAATATTCTACTCCACAATAAAGCTTCAAACTGATTTCGTTTCATTTCCAGATGAAACGCAGACTAATGAAATGTGAGAGAAACTAGACGAGTTGAGTTCAGTCTCTCACCAAGGAGTGGCTGACATTTCTGTCTTTCACAAATAAAAATAATGGCAAGGCTGCACGTTATTTCGCCCTAACTCCCTTATGTGCTTGCACCTCCTATCTGCTAAGAAACATCCAGTGTCCTTGGTTTTCAATATAAACACCTTAAAATATGTTGAATACATTTGGTTTTCATATCCTAACATACTAAACCTACATATGTTAAAGTATTACAGTTTAAATAATTACGCTATAAATTGCCGTAATATATTATAAGAAAATTAAAATAACAAAAAAATGGTACATGATAGGAACTTTTTGGCTTTGAATTTGATTTCAGCATGCTAAAAATACCCTAAAAACATTAAAACTTTGGAGGCAGGAATTTCATCGCACACTAGTGTAATTTATTGTGCAACTCTGACTGAAGAGTGAATACGCTGTTGAGCTTGGAACACCCTCAGCGCAGACAGACGTGCAGCAGCAGATGGATTCAGACCAAGTAATTTTCAGCTATAAACCCAGTCCGGAAATGTCGCTAGAGGCCGTGGAAGTCAATGATACACGACCTTCTAAGTAGAATTCGGTGTTTGAGGCCTTAGGGTTTAGTGAAGGAAAGCTTGTTTGTGAAGATTCAATTGCGAATGAAGAGACACCCAGATGCTTACAATAAACCTTTAATAGCAAAACGAAAACAACTTTCACTTTCCCAGTCCACGTGAATCGCGCCATTGGCACCCAACCTTCAAGGCTGAAGTACTGTATTGAGCACGGCAAAATGTGCTGTGAGTTGCCTACCTATAGGGGCACTGTATCGTCGGCATCGACAACATTTTTATCGATAAAAATATCGACTAAGAATGACAGCTGTGGTGCAGAATATTTAGGTGGAGTGTTTTGTTAGGTATTCTGAGTGCAACTCCTCAGGATCAGAATTGGTTTATCAGTTTAGCAAAGATGTTTACGAAAACCGTACAGAAGTACAAATATAAAACCAAGTTTATATAAACGGCTAAAATTTCACACTGTCAAATAAGAATGAAGAAAGAAATTATATTGTAAACGTTTACTTATACGTGGAATTCAGACTGGACTCGGTGATTAATGTTTAGTTACCAAAAACTTAATTTTTCCTCAAAGTATACAATCAAATGAAATGCAAAGTATACCCTCCAAGCTTCAATTGCACGCAATTTGTATCTGGTCATGGGAATTTTGAAGATTATTATATAATTATTTTATTATGTCTTTAAAAATATCAAATAAATTTCCTAGATATCTTTTTAATCTGGAAAGGAAGTCTTTTAACAGATGAACAAACCATTTTATGAAATTAATGAGTTTTTTTAATATCAACGTTGTTGAGTGTTTTTGAATTAATTTTATTGTTTTGTTGTTTACTTTTATTACTGACTTTGTCAATTGCACTATGTTGTGTGCTCTGACTGTATAACACTGAATATACTGAATATTATTTTGAAAGATTCAAAATTAAGAATGCAGAAGACTCTAAGTGCTTGTCTGTTCAACATCTATTGTTTGACTGTCCTGTGTATTGCCTATGAACATCCTATATCTACTCTTTTTGAAAGAAACTGTTCTACAAATGCTTATTATTAATGCAGTTAATGCAGTTATTGTAGAATTGTATTTATTTGTTACAATTGGTCTAAACTGTAAACCTAATATACTGAATGTAAAATATTGTTCTACAAATTTGGAATAAATACTACTAAATAAGAATGTGGAGAAATAGATGTTTGAGAAGATAACGAAACGGATGAGTATATAAACCCGTAGCAAGACAAGTGCCTTCGGAAACGAGAGCGGATTCTAGAGACAACATAGATGAACACACCTAGAAAATAATAGGAAAGACAAGACTGGACAAAATAACTGAACCCAGCAGACAACAACGCAAAATTAAACATTGACAAACTAAGACAAGAATGTGATAATTAATATTATTAAGATGATATTCTGTTGGATCAATTAATAATATCTTTAGTAAAAAGAATGTGACACTCACATTATCAAGAATGATAGAAGATATAATTTATAAAATATGATAGAAAGCTAAACTTTAAAAGGTCATAGTGTTAATAGCAATTTATGTATCAAGGGCGAAATGAAGATGTTCATAGCGAGGGTACGGGGTTGCTACCCAGGGCTTCTGGCCTGAGGTTTAATTATGAAATTTCGCCAAATGTTCATATATTATTTTGTGGCACACTAGTTCGTAACTGAATAAATTAAAACATTTTGATAAGAGTTTTAAGTTAGAAATTCGCTTTATGGTTGTATGTCTTGTTTAGTGTGTTTTGGTGTCTAGGGACTGTGTATGTATATACTAGAAAAAAAGAATATCATCATCATCATCATCAACATCCTTCACGAATTAGGCCTCTGTAGACCTGTTTCGGCCCCATCTGGCAGTCTTCTAAAAGGTCTTCCTGGTCGACGATGTCCTCTAGGTTTATACTGCATCATAATTTTTGGGATTCTTGAGTTTTCCATTCTTCTTACATGATCTAGCCAATTGAATTTGTATCTGCTGATGTTTTCTTCTACTGACTTTACTTCTAATTATTCTAAAATTTCTTCATTCCTTTTTCGGTCTAAAAGAGTATATCCTGCTGCCCTCCTGAAAAATTTCACTTCCGTTGCTTTGATTCTGTTCATGTCTTTTTTCTTTAATGTCCAAATCTCGCTTCCGTATAAAAGGGAGGGTAATGCTAGTGTATTATATATTTTTATTCTTGTAGAATTTTGTACTAATTTAGCTCTTAATGTATTGTTTATTATTCCTAGAATTTGTGTAAATTTGGTAATTTTCTTGTTCACATCTTTTTCATTTTGATAAGATATTTCACAATCCAGATAATTGAAATTTTGTACTTGTTCGAGGTATTGGTTTGATTTTTGTGCTGAAATTTCCATCCCAAAATCTTTTGATATTTTATTTAATGTATATAATCCTCTTTGTAAATTATTCTCTGAATTGCAAATTATGACTTGATCATCGGCAATATTTGTAGAATAAAATTATTAGTTGAGGGAGGCCATGCATGTTCTATTATTTCTTTGTTGTTAAGTTACCAGTCTCTGAATTTAATCAACAATGTTCTGTTATGTTGGAAATGACGTCGGGATCTGTTGAAACCGAAATTCCTTGTGGAGTTGTTATTAAAGACAAAACAAGCTGAAGATAAGTTTTTGCCTATTAAATAAATGTATAAGCAAATACAGTAGCTTAAGCTATTTGGTATAAGTAAACAAGCGACATATTTTTTTGGCCCTAAGGCCTATAAATTTTTTTTAGACCCGCAAAGGTATAATGGGCTGTATTACATCCATTGTATCCATGGACAAATTGAACAATATTATCGATAAATGCACCACAAAATATAGGCTATTATAAGACATATGTAAGGTACCTTACCTTTTTTAATGTATTTGAATACTATGAAGTTTTCAAGTTTCCAAGTTTTTAAACTTGTATCATATTTTAAATATTAGTAATGTTGAAAGTGAATCTAAATAAAAAAGAATTGTTGTAGTAAAATGAAAAGGAAGTTCAAGAGGGCCCAAAAAAGAGATAATGGGTTCACATCCTATTTTAAAAAACTGGTACAATACCTATATACTTTAAGAAGCAGAAGAATAAATGCTTGTGCTAACTTTTTAAGTAATACTTGAAGTCTAATTTCACAGCAATCGATTCATTGACGAGTTGAAATTCCACCTTGAAATTTGATATCGATTTGACGAACGCCAGAGGCAACGATCGGCGATGAATAGAAATGGAATCGTTGAAAGCGGTCAAACATTTAACATTTGCCTAGTTTTGTTTACCACCTGCTGAATTGAGAATTAATAAGTTCTGGCTCGGCTTTGTTCGCTCACCCCTTACAAGTCAACGCTCCGCCACTGCCGGGGACGGGATTCCCGCCTGGTGGTCAATTATTTAACAGTCTTGGCGGCGCCAGGCGTCGCTTCGGCGTCGGATCACCTGTCTGGTAGGAAGCACACGACGCTTAACGTCTGTCTGTAATGTTGCTGTTCACTAAGCCCTAGACTTTTAATGAACTCAATTTAAATTTCTTAGGCATTCACTTGCAGATCTCTTATATTTCTCAAGTCCATTCAGGACTTTTCAACCTCCTTTTCCTTTCTTTTTTTTAAGAAAAAACCTCTTTCAGCATACATTTATACAGTAAAACCTGGCTGTACGTAACTGAAGGGGAATTATTTAAATCACGCACAACTCGGAACTATGTATTTATTTTTATTTATGTAAGCAAAGTGAGTATAAATTCAAAATTATACAACAAAAATGTTTCTAGCCACTACCGTAAGAGCCAGGCTCATATACGGTGTGGTCTTAGTCAATAATGCAACATAAAATTTGCAAAGGCGGTTTGCTAAATCGCTAATTACAGTAGCGTGCAAATTAATCCGAACACGACATATTTTTACATTTTCTGTCATTGTTGGCCTCACAGCTGCTCATACCGCTTTAATTGACATCTGTAGTACGTGTAATTCCATTGTTGAAGGTCTGCCGTTATTACTGTTTTTTATATGTGACATTTTGCCTGTCGTTTTGTACTTGTAAGCATTTCAGTTGTGTTGAAGACTTAATACTGCAATCCTGTGTACATTCTGTCGTCTTCACAAATGGATACAACTCCACGAAAACGGTCTAAAATTATAACATTAGCAGAGCATTTTTCTATGACACAGAGGCAAATTGCTGCAGAATGTCACATCGGTTTGGCTACTGTTAATTCGATCATAAAACGATACAGGGAGACTGGATCCATCACACCCCAGAAAAAAGGAAACTGTGGCCGGAAAAGGAAGACTTCACCTGCAGATGATCGTTTAATCGTCAGGAAAAGTAAATTAAATCCTAGACTAACTGCTGTCGACTTAACCCGCGAGTTAATGGCTACCATTGGGGCGAATATTCACGTCACAACAGTGCGGCGTAGGCTTTTGGAAGCTGGACGAAGGGCTCATAAGCCTATTAAGAAACAACTGCTAACCCCTGTTATGTGCAAAAAACGCTTAATGTGGGCAAAATTACATCAACACTGGACAGTGAATGACTGGAAGAATGTACTTTTTCCGATGAGTCTCATTTCGAGGTCCACGGCCACCGTGTTTCTTACGTACGGAAAGGATCCGAAAAAGTAACAGCAGCTCATCTCCAACAAGCACCCAAATACCCCCCTAAAGTAATGTTTTGGGGTTGTTTTACACATGAAGGGCCTGGAGCATTAATACCTATCAAGGGAATGATGAATTCTGACAAATATATTCACTTATTGGAAACCAGAATCGTACCCCAGCTGCAAAAATCATTTCCGGATGACAGATGTGTGTTCCAACAAGACCTGGCACCATGCCATACGTCTCGAAAAACTACAGAATTCTTCAACAAGAAGAATATTCAGGTACTCCCCTGGCCAGGCAACTCACCCGACATCAACCCCATTGAGAACTTGTGGTCAATTTGCAAAAGAAGAATGCAAAAAATGGATTGTTCTACAAAGGAAAAGATGATTTCAGCCCTCATTGGTGTATGGTTTCGCGATGAAGAAATGAAGAATATGTGTGGGAAATTAATGGAATCCATGCCAAATCGTCTCAGAGCTGTTATTAGGAACAAGGGAGGCCACATAGATTACTGAGGTATGCCTTAGATCCTTTTTTTATCCCGTTTGAGTGTTTTTGCATAAGTAATTACGTTGTTCGGATTAATTTGCACGTTACTGTAACCTAATCCACACCGTATATGAGCCTGGCTCTTACGGTAGTGGCTAGAAACATTTTTGTTGTATAATTTTGAATTTGTACTCACTTTGCTTAAATAAATAAAAATAAATACATAAGTTCTGAGTTGTGCGTGATTTAAATAATTCCCCTAGTCCCGTCGCTCTAATTTCCGGCACCCAATCACGTTGCAGGTCGGCTACATTTAAACGTGTGCGTCTTGTGATTCGCTGATGAAGACGTAAAGCATTTCCTAAGGCTGGATAAATACTTAATATATAATCGTCCGCCATTTTGGCTCTTTCGTTGGCGTTCGCAGAAAGCACACGAGGACGTTATTTGTCGCTCAATTATTTGCTGAATTACAGTGCGTTTGATTTATTATCATAGGAGCTACGACATTATAATGTTTAACGGTGTGGCAAATAGGTCCCTCGTCTGGTAGCTCGGCAACGAAAGAACAAAAATGGCGAACAATACTACCTACCTAGATTTTATAGAGCCTTGACTTCCTAAGACGTAAGCAAAGAGGAGGAGTCACGCCGGGAATAACAGCGTCGCGACTTATAACACACAAGAGAAAAAAGAAAGAGAAAAAGAGAGAAAAACACATGTAATACGATTGTCGTGTAAATTGGCAATGAGACAAAAGCCAGTGACATTCAATAAAAACATGAATATAGTCGACAGAAATAAAAGATAAAAAAATGTATAATTTGTTAATATATCATATATCATGAATAATTTTATAAATTTCTTTTTTAAAAGGTTCAATTTTAAAATATTTCAAATTTGAAAAATTATTTGTAATTTTATTATAAAGTCTTGGGCCGAAACTAGCGCCATGTTTAAGAGCTGCACTTGTATGACATTTAGGCTCAATTAATAGGAAGGTAGACCTTTGTCTTCAGTACGATATTCATGTCGATTAGATTTATGTTTTATTTGATTTCTGTGGTAGTAAGTTAGTAAGCTATATTTATAAATTTCTTCAGTAGTTAATACTTTAAAATCTGTATAAATTAAATTTGTTGGGTAATCCATATTTTTGGTTAGACGAATTTTTATTAACCTTCTGTGTAATAAAATTAATGGATTAAGTACAGATGATGCTACTCCACCCCAATTTATTATACCATACTGTATTAATGATTGTACTGAAGTTGAAAATATTATTCTCAATGCCTCCTTAGTGATAAAATTTCGAATTATTATGAATTTATAATTTTATCATCCAGTCTGCTGTCCAAAAATCTGAAAGTTAGAATTTATAAAACAGTTATATTACCGGTTCTTCTATATGGCTGTGAAACTTGGACTCTCACTCTGAGAGAGGAACATAGGTTAAGGGTGTTTGAGAATAAGGTGCTTAGGAAAATATTTGGGGCTAAGCGGGATGAAGTTACAGGAGAATGGAGAAAGTTACACAACACAGAACTGCACGCATTGTATTCTTCACCTGACATAATTAGGAACATTAAATCCAGACGTTTGAGATGGGCAGGGCATGTAGCACGTATGGGCGAATCCAGAAATGCATATAGAGTGTTAGTTGGGAGACCGGAAGGGAAAAAGACCTTTAGGGAGGCCGAGACGTAGATGGGAGGATAATATTAAAATGGATTTGAGGGAGATGGGATATGATGATAGAGACTGGCTTAATCTTGCACAGGATAGGGACCGATGGCGGGCTTATGTGAGGGCGGCAATGAACCTTCGGGTTCCTTAAAAGCCATTTGTAAGTAAGTAAGTATGAATTTATAAATTGTCTTATACTTGTACACACAAAAACAATTTATAGGCCTAAGATATAAATCAATTTATAAGTAAGATTTGAATGTAAGACACTTTTGGAATGATTATGAATCAGTTTAACAGAACATAGGGCGCTGGGATTCTTCTAACTTGCCCAAGTGTGTGTTAATCAAGCTGGGAGCCGAAATTGTGTTAGGAGAAGAATGTCCCAATAGGACTGAGGGCGGTTCAGTGTGTGACTCGAGATTGGTAAACCGTGACCCTTCAGAAACTATAATTGCAGGCGGTGCCAATAACAATGTCACGTCTGCTTACGTCACACTACTTCTATTTCTTTCATTGCCTAACTCTCATTCCCAGTGCCACTCGAACAGGTGTGAAAGTATAACAAACTTTTAGTTTCTTGTCATGTTTTCTTCCGATAATTCTTGTAATTTAAAAGAGGGCCTAGTAAGGAAATGTGTGCGCAGGCCAGAACCGTATTTATAAGATTGCTCTTTACAGACTTATTGCGAGGCTGCAAAAAAATCCATTACGAGATTTTCGCGGAAATACGATATGTTTACAGCATTATTTACGCTGAAAAAAGAAAAAGTGGTTTTTGAGATATCTTCTGTTCATCTGTGCACGGTGATTTTTCCAAAACTATTGGATGAATTTGTTCATACTCAGTATCTACGAGTAATGCCTATGAAATAGAATAATTTTAGTTCTTTATCCGAAATAAAGAAAACATAGCGATGAACTCGAAATCTGTTCAAATAATGGTTTTATTTTGTTCCTTATCTAAGATAAAATGAGACTCACAATGTGTCTCCAGCCCCCTCCCCGCATGTTTTCCGAGAAATTATCTACGTGCAGAGCATACTTACCGGCTCCAAGAGGACTATATTTAATATACCGTAATTAAATATGTACCAAACCTATATGCACATAGAATTATTCCAATTCAGAAACAACTACGTAAACTAAAAGAACTCCAAAAGGAAATAACATTTCAATGGATACCTAGTCATTGTGGTATACCTGGAAACGAAAAAGTCGATAATATTACAAAACAGACAACATATTTGCAACCAAGACCTCTTCAAGTGATATCTCTATCCAGTGCTTTTGCTTCAGTAAAGTCTCATTTTACAAACCTATGGATCAACAATTGGCTCTCTTCTGACAAAGGACAAATTTTACAGTCTGTACAAAAGAAACCAAATGACCTGGAAATGTACAAAACTTGCCCAGACATGTTCAAACATTTTTAACAAGAGCCAGAACAGGTCACGTTGTCACTCAATTGTACCTACACCAATTTCACATTTCTGATAATCCTATTTGTCTGTGGTGTAATAATCATGATGAAGATCTGAACACATTCTTCTATACTGTCCATCCATAAACCACAAAAGAAGTAAATTAAAATCATCAGTACCAGTTGCAGAAGACACAGCCCTGCAGTATATATTGACTACACCCCAACTCTGGCTACTAGCAACAGGCATGTATAATGAACCCCGATCAAAATACCCCTCATTTGCCGTGAAAAACAACTGAATAGACTACAGTGGACTTTATGTTGTCAGCAAACAGCTGGCTACGTTAAGAAGATCGACTGAGGGATTCTTTCGGTTATACAGACACATTTTGTGTTATAATATGATAATCAGAAAGCTCAAATGCTGTTAAGACAAGAATGTTTGAATGTTGTAAGCAATGTTCTTTTTCTTGTTTTAAATAATATACAAATACTGAAAACTGTTGCACTTATATTACTTTTCCACAAAAATATTTTCGTGGCAAAATAATACAAGTGACTTTAGGACCCTATTTTACCTAAAATGCTTTAGAATAGATAATTTCTATTTAGAAGTTAAAAAATATAGGTAACAACATTCACAACTGTAAATTTACAGCAACATAGTCCTGTAACAGATTTTTTTCATTTCCTTTTCAACTTCAAAGTCATTTATCTCAAAACTTACTTATTGTCACTTGTATCACTTTGCATCTGAGTGCCTCATTTATCATTTCCCATATAAATTCGCAATTGCACAACTTCCATCGACGCCATTTTATCCTATTTGAAAACAAAATAACTTGAATATGTCTGAACTGCGACTTGAATTCAGGTTACTTGAAATCACGTGACTTGAATTCAAGTTATTTGAAAAGTGTGAACAAAGCTTATGGCAGGATATGTAAACAAAATAAAAGAACCATGATTGTAATAAGCGATTGTGTTATTGAACAAGCGAATTCTTCTAAAATATTTGGATTGCGAAAGCTCAATTTAATCTTTAAATACTGATTTGAAAAATAATAAGTAAAGGTCCATTTACAATGAAAATTAAACATAACCGTAACATAAACACAGAAGTTTGCGCCCAGGCTACCAAATGGGATCATTCACAATGATTCACATAAGCATTGACATAAACATTACCGTAAGACGTTAACATGAAAGTTTGCAAACTCCAAACTTTCATGCTTATGCTTACGTGATTTGCAAACAGAACACAATCGTGGAGACAGAATATGAGGAAATGGCGTTGTTGTTATGTTTCCATGGTTATCAAGTATGTTTGCTGTTTATGTTTATGTTCCCATCGTGAACAATGGTATGACTTCTTGATTTTACCGTAACGTTTATATTCTTAAGTTAACGCTACAAAAATATAACCCTGTAAACAAATGACTGTATGAAACACACTTGGGGAAAGATAAGACAGAACATTTACTACGGTTGAAATAATATCAAACTCTGCTTTGTTACGTGGAAGTGAGACTTGGATATTAAGAGGAAGAGGAGAAAGAAAATGGTAGCTGTAGAAATGAAATATCTGAGACATTCAGAATAGAAGTGTGGACAATAGGAAGGGAATGAACATAACAAGAAGTCTGGTCGAAAATGTAAACACTTACCAGAAGAGTGGCTGGAGCATCTACTGAGAACGCCCTCTGCATTATGTTTGGTAAGCGGGATTAGGGACGGAGGAAACAGTGAAGGCAGCACTTCAAGCAAATTAAAATTTTACTTTACTTTACTTCGGGACGGGACTTGATTCGGCAGAAGAGCAGGAAGCATTTCAGTGTTTCGGCGTCCAGATGCAAGGCACTGCCGTCCCGTCCCGTCCCGCAGTCCGGGGGTCAAGACCCGACGGCACGCGGAAGGCCACTGGCCGGGCGGGCCGCCTATAAATAAGGCGGTGCACTCATGTCCAAGTATAGTGTGTTGGCCGCCCGCCCGCGGCGCTATTCTCGGCCCTGCGAGCGTCGTCAGCGCTAGCCTTGACCTCATCAGCTGATAACAGGCGAGGTGCTCGCAGATAGCCTTATGAGTCCACGCATTGCTTCGTTTGTTATTATTTCTACCGCTTGAAGCTTTCTGTCTGTCTGTGCCAAATGAAGTCCGAAATACGCCTTCCAGACGCATGCGCACAGCAACAGGAGTTGTGCGATGGGGTGTCGGAGGAAATGTGTGGCTTCAACTGTGACGCGGGTTAGCCTAGCGATGGGGGTCTGAAGTCATAATTTAAGGCAGTGGTTTCAAACACCACGAAATTGTGACGTAATAGAAATGCAACCCGCACACCACTATCGCAGGGATAGGGTTGGAGCAGAGATGGACTGTGACCAAAAAACAAAAACAATATAATATTCTTCTACTTATTAACTACAAGCACTTTTTTCCGTCTTAAATTTTATTCTCCTATTCATTATTTTTTTATTATTAATAAAATAAAATATATTTTCTTATTTACCATAAAAAGAATGTATACTTTACACCTATATCAGCAGATATTTTTGAAATTAGAAAAACGTACCAGGCTGGTCACGAAGTTCTAAATTACATTATATACTTAAAAAAAACCCTCGAAGTATTTTATCCCGATTAAGACATAGAAGCCGATACTTTTTATTGTTCGTTTATTAATTAAATATTCAATTTACAAGTAAGGGCGTGGTAGTCTTTGTAACAACGTACATTGTTCTTTTACACTTCATTTAAAATTTTACAACAAATTAAGTATCTCATATTTTTACCATCTGCACAAAAGAAATACTTTTGCTCCCATGCTCCTTAAAATTAAGTTTTTACATATTATCTGTTTTCTGTTTTGGAAAAGACATCGAAACATATTATCCTACACACTTGTACGTGTGTACATGTGTACGTCCGCTGCTGATAAATGTCTTGTCTTATATCGAAGTGAAGGCTGTAAACAGAGAGTGAGGTATGATGCCATGGTTACGCTTGAGTGAAGGCAGGGGCATGTGTCGCGACACAGGTTTTGGCGATCACTGATTTAAGGGGAAAGGATGGTGAAATTTGAAATTTTATTTCTCATTCATGGGTAATTTTTATTTACTGTGTAGACCTGTAATATCACTGCTGTAACAACTTAAATTCGTGATTAATTTCTGGGGGAAAAAAAATTGGACCGAAACTTTGGAAAGGAAAACATGAAACAGTAGTTTGCTTACTTCTTATGGCTATTAAGGAACCCGGAAATTCATTGCCACCCTGACATAAGCCCGCCATCAGTCCCTATCCTGAGCAAGATTAATCCAATCTCTACCATCACATCCAACCTCCCTCAAATCCATTTTAATATCCTCCCATCTATGTCTCGGCCTCCCCAAAGAGGTCAGTAGTAGTGGTAGTAGCATTATATAGTAGCAGTAACACATATGTTTATAATAATAATAATAATAATAATAATAATAATAATAATCTAGGAAATTGCTTCCTTCGCACCTGGCGGCTAGTAGTGCAATAATTGTTCCTGTCTTAGTGCACGTTAGCCTACTGGTAAACTAGGGCCTGTGAATTAGATAGTCGGCTTCTTTTGAGACGACGATAGTGGGATGATAACGGAATTTGATAAAGTGATAAGATAACCGGACAATTAGATAGCAACAGCCCCCAACTTTCACTCCAATTTGAAGCAGAGTCTTTGGCACTGTTGGTTGTTTGTTCATTTTATTTAGTGTGGAAGATATTCGATTATTTCAGAACTGTGGAAAATTTGAAGCAAATTTGTACAGTTCACAGCTTTTATTTTGCGATAATATAACCTCGATATTTGTTACATAAAATTTATGTAGCCTATAATTTCTATTTCTCAATTTACCTCAAATCTTCCGGCCGCACTATGATCATGGAGTTCATTCAGTCTCTAACGAATATTAGTAAGTAGGCTGTTTCTTTGGGTGTAAAGGCGACAGTGGTCCGCAACATTGATTTATTGTTTCTTGATAAATATTTGTTCTGCATTTCTCATTTTTTCTTTCTTCAAACTTCCTTCTCTTTCTTCGCTCCCATTTCTTTTTCGACTCTTAACCATCCGTTGCCTTTAGTTTCAGACAGGAATTTTGTAAAATATGATTTAAATCCACTCTAAATGAAAGAGTGGTACGTAAGCGATAAATGTTTTGTATTTTAATTATTTTTTTGCATTTTCGTTAGTGAATTCTGAAATGAAAGTTTTTTCTGTCATTTTCAAATTACTAGGTGTTCGGATTTGTTGGCAGCCATCTTGTATACGCTGACGAAATATTTCAACTGTGGGAATGGGTTCTGAGTTAACAAGTTCTTTCAGATGGCTTCACAAATAAAAATCCAGAAATGTGTTCAATGGACTATTTCCTAAGAAATAGATAGGACGCGCAGGATTCACTCGATGGCCTGCGCATTCCCCAGACTTAAATCCACTGGATTTTTATTTGAAAGAGTGCGGGAATGCATGCTTGCATTCAAACCACAGGGGATCATTTTTAGCATTTCCTCTAATGTTAAGTCTCCCTGTCATTACTGCAACAGAACTGTACCGACAACTTGGAAACTCGGTACAAATGGACACACTCATGTTCATGTAGCATTTTTTTTTTTCATTGTTGTGTCCTTCCCCATGATGGCGTGGGTCCCACATATTAAGTTCACTCTGTACATTTAAATGATGTAATTTAAAAATGAATTCAACAATACAATTACACTATCGTCCATCAACGCTTTTGAATCTCACAATGGTTCTCAGACTGTCTTCTCTTCTACCTGTTTATTACATTGTAAATTCACTCTTCGTATGAATAATATAACATTAAGGTTTTCACATCACATTATTAAATTTGAAAGCAAAAACTTTCGCAAACTACGAAAGCTGTGTATCATTATCAGGGAAAGGATTTATATGTAAATACATATTTACTTATAAAGCTAATATAATTTATATTTTGCATTATCTTTATGTTTCACAATGTGTAGGGTTGAAAAATCCTACTTTTATTTTCCATATTTTTCCATATTTTAGAGTTTAGTACATATTTTCGTTAATTTCATATATTTTCCATATTTCATATAAAACAGTCCATATTATATTAGGTTTAACAATAAAACAAAACAAAATTCCATTAACTTTTAAAAATACATTTCAACAATAGAGATTTAAACACATGTTCAGTAATCCCTTTAACATCAGAGTTATTTGAAAATTAGCAGTCCTATCAACAATGGGAAAGTAAGTTACAAAACTGTATTAATTTAATTTAAAATTTTTAACAGACTTCAGTTGTGCAGCTCAACAGTTAAATGCCAGTCAGAGTACACATAGGTTCAGTTTTGTAAATCATACTATAAAGACGGTAAATATGCCAAAAGTACGTCATTCAGTCAATTTAAAATCAAAACTAACAAGTTACATTTCAGAATTTAAAGAAGATGGTTTATCAACTGACAATAAAATATTATTTTGTAATTTGTGTCAGTGTGCAGTATCATCTACACAAAAGTTCCTGGTGCAACAACACATTACAACTAGTAAACATCAGGCCAACAAACAACTAAATTCCAAGCAGAGACAATTGTTTTTAACACAACCAACAACATCGAATGTAAGATCTGAGTTTAACATCGACCTGTGCCGTTCTCTCATCTCTGCTGATATTCCTCTCTACAAACTAAAGAATAAGGTCTTCAGGGAATTCCTTGAAAAATATACTCAACATACAATCCCGGATGAGTCAACACTTAGGAAGACGTATGCTCCATCCATCTACGATGAGACAATACAGAAGATAAGAGATGAAATTAAAGATAGTTCAATTTGGGTTTCCATTGATGAGACTCCCGACAAAGAAGGTAGACTTGTTGGTAATGTAGTTATCGGTTTGTTAAGTGAACAATATTCTGAACGAATTCTTTTACATTGTGATGTTCTAGAAAAGTGCAAAACTAAACTATAGTTAAACTGTTCAACGAAGCTATGGGTATCCTGTGGCCAAAGGGTATTATGTACGATAATGTGTTATTCTTTATTAGCGATGCTGCCCCTTATATGGTCAAAGCTGGACAAGCATTATCTGTTGTATATCCTAAATTGACTCATTTTACTTGTGTGGCTGCATTTCATCGTGTGGCAGAAGTGGTCAGAGACAATTTCCTAAAGTAGATTTGTTGATTTCATCAGTGAAAAAGTATTTCTCAAAGCTCCCAGTAGAGTTAACGTGTTGAAAGAAATGTACCCTGAAATTCCATTGCCACCAAAGCCAATTTTAACTAGATGGGGTACATGGCTAGAAGCAGTTGAATATTATGCCGAACATATAGACTCTATTAACAATGTTCTCCTTGCATTGGACTCTGAAGATGCAGTCTCAATTGATACTGCGAAAACAGTTACCTGTGACATAAGTGTGAAGAATGACTTAGCTCACATTCAGCATACATTTTCATGCATCATAAAAACGCTCAAAAGTCTCCAAAATAGCACCTTTCATTATCTGAAAGTTTTGAAATTATAAATAGTACTGTGGAACAACTGAATCGTGGTAGAGGTAAAGTTGCAGATGCAGTAAGAGCTAAGGTGGACACTGTACTTTCAAAAACCCTGGATATGAAGAACTTTTGTTGCTGTGATGAGTGGTGAATCAACAGTGAAGATTAACTTGGACTTATCCCCAGCAGACATTGTGAAATTGAATTATGTACCAGTTACTTCTTGTGACGTCGAACGCTCTTTTAGTCAGTATAAATCTATCCTCAGAGACAATAGAAGAAGATTCACTTTTCAGCACTTGAAAGAAATGTTTGTAACCTATTGTTATGGTCCTTCCCCACAGACAATAAAAATTGTGTTTTGTTGAAACTACATTGGAAGATAAGGTACGTCCATTATATTTTTTCAAGTTTGATTAAAATGTACCAATATTTAACGTACATAGTCATTTTTTTATAATTTTAAGTCCATATTTAATTCCATATTTTGGTAAAATAATATTTAATTCCATATTTTGGTAAAAATAACTACATATATATTTACATATTTCATATATTTTTAGTCCATATAAATCCGTTCCCTGATCATTATGATATAATTTCATCATGACCAAATATGGCGCCGACGTTACAACGTCAAGCAAGTTGTTATCTAGTGATATTTTCTCGCCTATTGCGAGACGATTGAGGGGGGAGAGGCTCGTTGTGTTGCCGACAGCCGAATGTAAAGATCGGGACTTGTCTGAAGGTGGGCGTAGGTTGTGTTGATGTTTGTGAGTGTAGTGAGTGAGAGTGTCATACATTAAAGTAAATAACTACCGTTAGTTGGTGCTCATTATTGTTTTTATACATTATAAAAACCTCTAAAGCAAAGGCAAGTATATATGGCAGTCTAAGGTAGCGTATATGGCGATAATACAAGCATCTGTTCTCTACAATGCCATGGTGCTTCATCGATCGTGACCTAATAACTCATGTCATAGGGTGTTGGCTTTCTGCTCTTCATATTATTTGAAACATTTCATTTCAAGAGCCAGACATTCTGTTATATAATTTTGATAGGAGTTTTAAGTGTAAGTACATGTTGTAGTACATGTTCTCTTTAAATAGGCTATGCCACTTATCCCAAGCCGAAATTATTCTAGGCTGTAATTTAGGTTTCGAGGTTGCCAGTGAAATGACTAAAGCTGCAGTCGTATGACGCTTTCTTTATTCTCACGCTCTTGTATTGTAAATGCAAGTTGATTGTCATGAAATGAAAGGTATATCATGTAAAGTACCGTACTTCATTTCATACGCAAGGGTCTTCTGAGTAGGTAACGCAATATTTCGCCGGTGGTACGGCTTTCATAGAGAATAAACGCAAATGTTAATAAACAAATGTTGGTAATGTTTTTTTCTTAATTACAGACATCGTCAACTACGACGACAACAAAGATGACAACAGCGCAGAAACTTTATGGGAAAGATCTCAGTGCGTATGAAGACTTGGATGTTGATACTTTATTGTCACAACTTACTCCAGAGGAGATAAATATTCTCGCGAAGGAAGTGGATCCAGATGTGAGTATTGTCAGCAGATCAATAATTAAATTGTCTTCATCTCTGATTGTGTTCTGTGTTGTGTTTGACCACCTGTAATATTTGTTATGATGTGAAATCTGCCTCAGCTCTGTTAACCTATCATCTTCTCATTGTGGACTGTGGTAGCCCATTTATCACCCCTGCTAGTAGTAAAATTTTACTATTGATATCTCAGTGTTGTTTGTTACCGATGGCAGAAAACCAAACAAGGTCAAGTGGAGAATTTTGATTGCAACCATCATTTTAGTAGCCTATCATAAAGCAGGAATTGTTACATTATGACAGCTTGAACTATGTTGTTGTTGTATATGTGTGTAATCCCACACATTACGATGGAAAGGAATCTCTGCCTAATCATGGTGATTTGAATGCCTGTTAATAAGGTTCCTGGCTGCATTGCTACCCGAAGCTTTCTCGTATACATTCTTAAGTAAAAGTTAGCACAGTGCCATTCGAAATAGTACATTGTTTCCATATTCTCTAAAGCTTGTTTGTGCCTACCTATCTTCTCGAATACAAGTTTAATCCCAATGAACTTTGACTGAGTTACTTACATAGGGTGTAGAAGGGGAAGGTGTGTGAAGTTCGAATGCACGGCACTCATTTTGCCTATTCCTTAGTTATTCACCGCCAGAGGCGCAAGACGCGTCCACCAGAGTACTTAAATGAGCGAATTTGTATTTTTGGTCCAGAGAAATACTCATTTTTTCGAAAACATTTGTTTCTTTTGACCATTTTCCCTGGGCCAAATATACAATACATATTGAGTAAAAGTTAATATTAAATTACTAAATACGTCGTTAACATGCCACATGATATGATATATTAACTTAATTAGCACTTTTGACAACTACATTATTTTTAAAAATTCTCTTATGACTGGTGGACACTTCTTGCTCCGTGGTGGTGGAAAAGATAAAGATGTCAAAATTTTCATGCACACCTGGTGGTAGAAAATATCCAAATGTTTAACCAGGATGAAGTGCTGTGTATTCAAACATTACCAAGTTACCTTACTGTTTTTATAGGTTGGTCTGTTGCCATTACAGTCTTGTGAACAGAACTTGAAAACGAAATGTTTGCCTCTGTTATTTTATTGAATAGATTCTCAATAAAATCGACAAGTCGGTCAGTTTTTAATTAGGCTACTATGCAGGTCTATAAATTGTTTAATAAGATTACATAATTCCAAAGTATAAATTATCAGTATTAACCTTCACATCAGTAGTTCATGAGACTGCTAGGCCTAGTTTAAAAGAGGGAAAATTCTAAATTTCTTTATGATATGTGGGTATTAATTGGGCGGAACTTACGCTTCATAGACAAAGTTCTTTAATCTATTACATAAAAAAATTATTCAGTGTAGGCAAGTTACAGGCGAACCTACTATATTATATATGAAGTTTCCTTCTGTGTTATTGCATTTGAAATTAATTTATTACCATATGAGAAAGTTGAACTGCAATTAACTTGAAAGTAGCCTCTATGTCCATAGAAGGGAATTAGAACTATGACTTGAGACTTTCCCGGCGTTTGATGTAGAATAACTCTTCTCAGGTTCTCAGCCAGGTGAGTTGGAGATTTGCTTCCAAGCTTTCGACAGCTAGCTCTGCCATCTTCTTCAGGGAATGAAGTGATGTGGGACCATGTGCCCTACTGTTGCATATATACCGGCTAGACATGGTCCCACATCACTTCATTCCCTGAAGAAGATGGCAGAGCTAGCCGTCGAAAGCTTGGAAGCAAATCTCCAACTCACCTGGCTGAGAACCCGAGAAAAGTTATTCTAGAATTAGAAGTATTTGACAGGGAAACTGTGTTGAGTAGCTTCTTAATCCAGATTATTTGCAGAAGAATATAAATTTGCCACTGAACATGAGCATTTGTATTAAAAGGGAATTGTTATCTCGTCAAAATGTGTGTTATGAGTTATTTAGTAGGTGAGTGTGACATCAATTAGTTATTTAGATGTTTACTATAAATTTCATGAGCTAACAGCTTAGAAGTTGTGAAGTTTGTGTTAGATGCATGGTATTAATCATAGTATCAATCACAAAAGTCCCTATTTCTGTCTCTACCACAAACTGAATGAGGAGTGAAAAATTATTTCACTAGTGGCAAAATTATATTTTGTGCGTAGACTTAATGTGTGTAAAGTTTGGGTATTGGTTTGGGTTACGTAACTCATTATGGCCCACCTAATTTTACAGAATCTTGGAAGCCTCGCCCCAGAATCCCAAAAAACCTAATCTAACCTATCCTAACCTAGTCTTAATAGGCCTACCATGATATTATGAAATAATTCCGCACAATCTAGATAAATTCCTGACGTCATGTTGGCCATATTGATCTAGGTAATTTGTGTGTTCGTGTGTGTGCAATTACTTACTTACTTACAAATGGCTTCTAAGGAACCCGCAAGTTCATTGCCGCCCTCACATAAGCCCGCCATTGGTCCCTATCCTGAGCAAGATTAATCCAGTCTCTACCATCATATCCCACCTCCCTCAAATCCATTTTAATATTATTTTCCCATTTACGTCTCGGCCTCCCCAAAGGTCTTTTTCCGTCTGATCTCCCAACTAACACTCTATATATGCATTTCTGATTCACCCATACATGCTACATGCACTGTCCATCTCAAACGTCTTGATTTAATGTTCCTAATTATGTCAGGTGAAGAATATAATGCGTGCAGTTCTGCGTTGTGTAACTTTCTCCATTCTCCTGTAACTTCATCCCTCTTAGCCCCAATAAAGGTCCGGGGTTCGATCCCAGGTGGTGACAGGATTTTTTCTCGTTGCCAAACTTTCAGAACGGCCCCGAGGTTCACTCAGCCTCCTATAAAATTGAGTAAAAGGCGGTCAGAGCATGGTGCTGACCACACCACCTCATTCTAGTGCCGAGGTCATGGTGCATCTTGGTGTAGCAATTTTAAAAGAATCCCGACAATGTTAATTTGCAGCAAACTTGTAAACATACAGCGTGTTGGACATTAATATCATTCCATTATTTGAACACTGAAATAGTTAACCTTTATTTACAAAGGAGTTTGGGTTATCAAATTATTGTGTAAAATACCATTTTCTTAGTGGGAATCAGTCTACTACAAACTACAGGCAATTTTCTGTCAGTGTTACAAGCAGAGAAGCATAGAAATAACAGAACCAATCCTACACGTTTTTACTTACATTAGTGCCACTGTTGGCTCTTAGTGTTCTTTCTCTGGTTTGAAATATAGTGCACATTTTTTAGAATGTAATGTAATCTTTTCGACCGATCACTCGCAACCGTTTCCTTTTTAATACATCTTGATTACACAACTTTTAACACTTTATCACTTCGGAATATGTATGGTAAGACTTTCCTGTGTTAACGACCAACAACGACCAGTTCTGAAGATGAGACCCATAAATAGGTCGAAACATGTTAACGAGGTACGTTGAAATTTAACACAGGAAAGTCTTACCATACATATTCCTTTTTATTTTTAAATCTTTATGGAACTAGAAAATACTTACTTTCTCGCCCCCTTCATAATTGCTTTTGCATTCAGGTACTGAATATTTGTTCACAATTTCTCTGGACTTGAATTTGAAAATAATGTTTAAATTTAAAACTTACATTGAAAGCTATAAATTTCATTGAGAATATTGCAGCTTTTGGAAGAATGTGATTTTATGATACGAAAATATTTAAGATTTATCTTGTTTCCATAGTTATCAACAGTAATCTATATGACAAAGTAAAAAAGAATGGGAAGGTAAAATTTCTGAAAGATATGTTACTAGGCCCGTGCTAATCTTCTTTTATTCCCTTGGACTGTGTACCATCACACTAATTTAGTGTAGCTAAACAGTCTTAATCTCGATATGAGCCATGTCAATGCTCAACATTTTTAGTTCTCAGTATTGCAACACTAATTTTCTGTTTATTTTGTCAACACAATATTACTATTCTCACAATTTCCTTTCATGTACTATTCTTATGAAAGTAAAAAATCAGCACATGTCACATACCTGCCTTAATATTATTAATATTAACTCTGATATTTTTAAATGATATTATCTTTTCTTTAAGCAGTATTATAACATATTTATAAAATCACTCTCCCACACTATTAATTAGTACATAAATGAGACTTCCACAAATTTCTTTTCATATTTCGATAGCCCAAGAGTTGTGATGTCATTCATTGTTGCCTGGCACTGTTCTAGGAGACATTGGTTTGCGCGCGTTTTTTTTTTCTTTCTTTTAGGCGAAACAAAAATGATGAGCCACTTTATTTCTTTGGAGCGTGAAAAAAACTTTAAATTACTATAAATGATCACATGATGGTAAACTTCAAGCTGAATGTAATTTTGAAATCTTTTAATTAAAAATTTTAAAGAGTATCCATATTAAAACATTTATATTCTTTCTCCTTTCTACTCTTCAAATAAGATAAAAAAAAAACACGTGTGGATAAATAAGGCAGTGTTGTGTTTCCTTAAATAAGAAAGTTACAGAAACACAAGTTCAAAAATGAGATACAGCAGCCAGTTTTACATGGACTGCACAATCGGTATATTGCTGAACTTAATTTTAATTTTCGTTATAAGCAGTTAATCTTTATAAGAAATAAAAATGTGATAGCTTTAAGCATTAGTGTGTGAATACTGGTGAAAAGTTCAGAGAATTGAACGTGATTTGAGCGCACGCATTTACAGGAATATAAAATGTCAGGGAGAGATTTGGAAATTTAATTTATAATAAATTACAGCCATAGGCCTACATGCTCATTCTCTTTTGTGATCATCAAAGTATATAATTTCCTTCATTGGTTGTTTGGGAGTGTTTGTATAATGACGAAAAAATAATTAATTAGTATGGAAGTACTCATTATACCCTATCACAAGACATCTTTATATTCTTTATCTTATACAGTTTCAGTTGCTAGAAATTGGAACTCGCTTCCGAGTGATGTAAGGGGTTGTTGGACAATAACTTCATTTAGGTCAAAATTACATGAATTCTTACTTAACAAATTAATTGCTGATTAATATTTATTACATATAATGAAACTAACATCTGTCCATTCCTATTATTATCATTAATTTCTTTAAATAGATTTACAAAACCTCTAATGGCAATTACATTAATATTCTCATTATAGAAATATATTTTAGATTTATATTTTCTCCCTGTAACATAGTTCTAGTAAGCTTATATTAAATTAATTTTCATCATTTTACTAGCTATCTCAAACCTCAAATTAATTATAATTGATTGAATTAAATTAGCTCATAAATTAAGTTACTACTTTACCTTATAGGTTTATCTAAATTTAAATAAATATGTAGTCTACTAGTCGTTAACTTAACTGAAGAATATTGCTGGAGAACCATTTAAGTGTAGTGTAAATATTCGTAATTTAAATAGGTATTGTATTAAGGCTGGTTGAGTGGAAGAGAAGGCCTTATGGCCTTAACTCTGCTCGCGAAAATAAAACATAATTATTATTATTATTACTTTCATTACTGTAAGATTTTCCGTTTTATTTATCCCATTTCCTCATTTTTACACACAGTCATGATTCAGCCTTACAGGGACACGTTTTACAGCATTTAAGCAGAGTTCTTTAACCAAAAGAAACTAGCTTTGTTAATTCAATAATTCTGATGTCATTCATACGAAATGTATCTATTTACTCATCCGCACGCAAGTTTCCAGGTTGCTTTACTGTATATTTAACAATGATTAATCGTTTTCACAATCGGTATTTTATCTTTAGGTAGGCCTAGTACTAATCATACTTCTATCTGTGATCTGCGGCATTCTACGAATACTGTATACATATAGCTAATTTCTTTCCTAATGCCTTGAGAGTCCTTTCAAATGAAATGATGAGAGAGCTGATGAATATCCAGCATTCTGCAAGCAGAATTTTGTCTAGGGATGCAAAACTTAATTGCATTGAATACCAACCACATTCATCTCTGCTCTGTCAAACAATAAATTCTTTGCAATGTTTGCAATACCGTTTCGGTAGTTTGAAGTGCATCACATAGGTTGGCTGGCACCCAGGACTGCGAAAATGTGACGCACTTGAAGATGAAGCCAGGAAAGTGTTTAAATTGTTTGACATGTCGGTAAATGAAATGAATGTTGTCGCCGTCAGGTGGAGAGTGCAGCTGTAATTCGTCCCATCCTGCTGATATGTTTCCTCGTTCATTTACTTACTTCAGTTACCTACGTGGTTTTGGATTTTTGTGTACTCTCTTCAAAATTTCATACTGTTATCTGCATTATTTTGTTTGAAATCATCCTTGTGACTCAGTCTCTATCCGTTGTGTACATGTCACGTGACAATGTTATATACCAGTAACATTTTTACTTTATTTCTTTTAAAAAGTTTGAGAATTATTTTACCATCAAAATATACAGGATGGACCGTAAGTAGTGTCATTAATTTTAAGGGATTATTCTTCGAGATATTTCAAAAAAATTAAAAAAGTGCAATAAAAGTTTACTCGTTTTTACTTCCTTTTCGAAATAAAAATTGTTTTTATGAAACATTTTATAGCGTGTTTTGAGAAAACCATTGATTTAATTCCCAAGATGCTGAGTCAATTTAAGAGAGCAGTGTATTATGATAATAAATGACTGAAAGTATTGTAGTTTTGCCCTTTAAATGTGCAGAAATTTGATTGGAACAAATGCAACTTTTCGTTCTGCAAAGGAATTTTACAATGTTATATTTATTCGCGTCAAATTTATTCACGTTTAAAAGATAAAACAAATTCTTTCAATAATTTATCATATTGGAAATTAAATCAATGGCTTTACCATAACATGCTATGAAATGTTTCATATAAAACAATTTTTATCTCGGAAAGGAAGCAAAAACGGCCAAAATTGTAGTATACTTTTTTGTTTCAAATATCTCAAAGAGTAGCCCTGAAATTAATGACATTACTTACGGTTCATTATGTATAAAAACTGCTTATTATACGCCTATTTGAATAGTATTTTCAGATAATATGGAATCTTATTGGGGTGGGGAGGCAATAGCACCCATATAATTAAGAGTTTCCTAACTATTATCTGTTTATCTATTCTTGAATTATTAATGTATTATAAACCAGATTTTAATAATAATTACACTTTTAGGAAAGATTGTCATCATTATAGTAGGCAATCAAGTATGTTTTATCAACCAGGATGCCGACCAACAAAAACCTGTGAACATTTTGAAATAATGGCAATATTTATTCATTCTAAGCAGTGGTGAATTAGACATGTTATCTCTGGTTGGTTCATTAGTAAGTTCTTTCTTGACATACAAGAATTTTTTAAATCCGACTTTTATTGATTTATAAACTTGACAAGGTTTATAACCCTAATTGGCCTAAGACTGCAATATAAATAAATAAATACAAGTCCAACCAGAAGTGATGTATGAAATATAATAATTTTGCAGCTATTATAATACAATGTCGATTTTCCAAAATTGAGATGAAATGGTGAATTAAATGCTGTTTACATGTGTCCCACATTTACACTACTATTTACAAGGTTATAAAGTATGTCAACCCACGTTTGAGTTAGCCTTACAGGCAAGGTGATTTAGGTTGACAATAAACGAAGGTTTTTTCTCTCACTTTAACAGCTGGCAGTGTTAACTAGTAAAGATCTCTACTGCCTTCGCCATGGGAGAATTATTACAAAAGGTCACACAGCACGCAGGTAGATGCCCCACTTAAAGAATTAGCTATCTTGCAAAAATAATGCGACGTATTTTCTTAAACTGTTAGAAATTATCAATGAAGTCAGATAAGTTAGCATATCTTACTTTTTAATTATTAGGAAAAACATTTTTGTATTATTCAGAAAATAAAAATGTATATTTTTTTATGCCAGTGCATATTAAATGGTTTCATTCATGTATGTATTTTGAATGATATATTAAAGAAAAACTGTAAAACAAAATATAATTTGCAACTGATAAAATAATGCAATTGTTGCGAAATGCATAAAAGTGCAGATCATCTTCATAGCACTCACTGTATGTAAGTAAATGGAAATGGGCTAAACAGTGCCACAGCTGTTCAGTGCATTCAAGTCACCACAAGAGTGGGGTTGCTGAAGCTCTAGTTAGGTCTGGTTCCAGAAACTGATTCATAGTCTCTTTTGGCACTATTCCCTGATGTCATTTGTCTGAGACGTAATGACTCACACTCATTGATTACATGCCAGACTGTCTCCTCTGCTTGCTATGTGTGGGTTTGCATGTATTTCCTAAGAGAACATACTTTTGGATCACCATTTTCTTATAACATTGTTATTGATCATGTAAAACGAAGCACAGAGAAGATGAAGTATGTAATACTTAAAATTTACATTTGTAGTTGTGAATGTTGTGGTCTGCTATTTGTTCTGTTAATGTACACTGGCATTCAAAGATATGACCTACGATTTTGTGATCGTGTAAGCGAACTTTCAGTCAGAACCAAAGATATAATAAATTGACAAACTCTGAAATAGTTCCACTAGTTCTCAATAGGTGGCACCATTATTGGAGTGATTAAAAATGTATCAGGGAAGATGATGATGTAGATTAAGCATAAATTATTCACATAATTCACAATATCAGCGGTTTCCAGCTAAACCCAGTGTTGTTTCATAATCAACAGAGGGGGATGAAAACTTGAATTCTATAGTGCAGGTATATTTATGCACGATATGTGACACTATTATCTTCGCCATCTATTCATAGAAGTACTGGTAATAACTAAAGAAGGTACACTTACACCAATAAATTCCGAATTATCGATTAGTAGGGTCACTATACATTGAACGCCACTACTCTGCAGCACATATAAGGATCACCTTCAATTTACACCGATGGATCTCTAAATCCTGATGATGGGACATCAGAAGCAGGGTATTACATTCCAAAATATCAAGAAAGTTATTTCATACCATGTTCATTCTCCTCCAGTCTTGACACTGAATTGCTAGCTATTGATGCTGCTCTTCAGTGTGTTACTCAAATTTCTGAAAAATCTATTTGCATACTTACCGACTCCAAGGGGGCTATATTTAATATAATTAAATATGTACCAAACCTATAGGCACATAGAATTATTGCAATTCGGAAACAACTAAGTAAACTAAAAGAACTCCAAAAGGAAATAACATTTCAATGGATACCTAGTCATTGTGGTATACCTGGAAACGAGAAAGTCGATAATATTGCAAAACAGGCAACATATTTGCAACCAAGACCTCTTCAAGTGATATCTCTATCCAGTGCTTTTGCTTCAGTAAAGTCTCATTTTACAAACCTATGGATCAACAATTGGCTCTCTTCTGACAAAGGAAAAATTTTACAGTCTGTACAAAAGAAACCAAATGACCTGGAAATGTACAAAAACTTGCCCAGACATGTACAAACATTTTTAACAAGAGCCAGAACAGGTCACATTGTCACTCAATTGTACCTACACCGATTTCACATTTCTGATAATCCTACTTGTCTGTGGTGTAATAATCATGATGAAGATCTGGAACACATTCTTCTATACTGTCCATCCATAAACCACAAAAGAAGTAAATTAAAATCATCAGTACCAGCTGCAGAAGACACAGCCCTGCAGTATATATTGACTACACCCCAACTCTGACTACTAGCAACAGGCATCTATAATGAACACCGATCAAAATACCCCTCATTTCTCGTGGACTATAGTGGACTTTATGTTGTCAGCAAACAGCTGGAAACATTAAGAAGATTGATACTTTGAATGCCAGTGTACCTTCTTCTGTTAGGTAGTGCAGTAGTTCAGTGCCTAGATCTGAGACTGCTAATGTGGAGATTTCAAACATTTAGATACTCTCCTCTTATTATACTGTAGGTTTAGAGATGTAATTTAATTGAGGACGTATTTCTTGTATGTATAAAATAATAGAAGATGAGAGATATTTATTTCCTTAAATAGGAGCCTTAACTGAGAGTGATACTATTTAAGTATTGCTCACTGAAGTAGCAGTCACTGCTGGTAAGTCATCATTACTACTGTGTGAAGTGATGGCGTATACAGAATATTGTTGAGAAAATTATCTCCCACCCAGAAAGCAGGAACTTCAGATACCAGCAGGCATGCTCCCATATAACTTACTACTTACTGTTCAGTAAATAACAAATTATTTAGTAATGTAAAATACTATTAAATATAACTAGGAAAAAGCCATCCAAGTTGAAAAAGGAAACTCTGAAACTGCCTACACCCTTATTCTGAAACCACTTGTTACTTTGAACTGTAGTGAACTTTAAAAGATAAAGTTATAAAAATAATCTACATACACTGAAAGAAGAGGAAAAATTGCACCTGAGAAAACATCGCTTCCATATCTCAAAGGGAACTGAAGCAAGTTCTGCGTTATTTCTTAGCAGGCAGTACAATAATGTCTGGAACAAATATCTACATTAAGGAAGAATTGGTACCTCTGTTATTTCGAACGTGGCCAGATTTATAAATGAGTCACGATGGTAATTCTAAATATTTTTTTCTAATTTCACCAGGTTGTCTTTCGACATTTCTGGTCTTCTCTCCTGGCAGTTGCTTATATGTAATCCATTTCTAAGGTTGGGACAACTGGAAGGCGGAACTGCATTACCCTCAAATAGTAGAATGATCATGTATGATTATGAGATGCCAGCAGAGGTTTTAAATTTAAACTTAGCCGAAATTCCAGACCATGAACGACCACAGAAATGATTCCTTTAAGGAAAAATCCCTGTTCTAACCAGGAATCGAACCTGGAACTTCATGAACTGTAGCCAGAGGCCCTTACAACTAGACCACGAGGCTAGTCTTAATTCTAAATGTAAAATAGCATTTAAACTATATAAACTAAATGAGTGTGTAATGCAGGACATCTTGATTGACAGTTGCACACCTATGCATGTAACTAGTACGCTTACATAATGGAAGGGAAGGAAATTATATACACTTATTGAATAGACATATGACTGCAGATTTTCCTGTCAATAGCTGTACATTCTTTGAGCATTGCATGATTTGGTATTGCTGTAAGTTTCCCAACATTAATGTTCCTCTGAAACAGAACTATTAAAGTCACAGATTCCAAAGTGTAGCCTAACCTTGGTCACGTTCATAGTTTTCTTTTATTTATGTTCGATATCTTCAATCTTCATTTAAATATGGGAAGTTGTGAAAGTCACATGGTGTACCTATATTCATTATGTTGTCTGCATTACAGGATAACCTTCTGCCTCCATCTCAGAGATGTAGCTACTCGTGTGAGAAAGACCCCACCGGCCCCCTGAACCGCAAGAAACTGATTGAACACATCAACAAGCAGGCATTGGAAACCCCTGACAAACCGGAATTGAAGCCGTATGTTCCAGGCACCGTCAGAGGCAAGAAGGTACACTCTATATCATTGTTAGTTAGGATTATTACCTACTGGTTTTTTTTTTTCCGAGGTTTTTTTTTCCTTACTGACTAATTAGACGCAAATGCTGCAAGGAAGAGACCAAGCAATAAAACTAGCGCAAATGATTTAAAACTGCTACTTAGAAATGCAGTCATTTTACTTACCACATTTTGGAAGGTAGATTGAGGTGTTGGATAAATTAATTGGATATTGAAAAGGGTTCCTCGTAGTCTCGAGGAATGGAAGTCTGTGAAATAAATTGTGTGTCTGTTTTGAAGTGGATGACTGGTTCAGCGTGCTTCTTGGAATATCAAAACTCGGTTATTCCATAACCTTCTTCTTTGATTGGCGTGTTCCTGAATGTTCGATATCTTACGAATATTTGTCATCCAGGAGAAATGTAGTGGTGTATGACCTGGAAAAACGATTAATAGAAATGAAGATAATGAAAATCCGCTGTATAGACAAGATACAGTGTTAATATTGACTGTTGCAGTGGATCCCCCCTCCACCAACGGTGCAGGAGCAGGAAGCAGAGGAGCAGATCACCATAGACCTGGGCGACGAGTATGAGCACGCTCTGAGTGCGGCCACACAGGAGGAGATCATCGATCTGGCAGGTAACTGTCGTCTAGTATAATGTTGGAACATGTACAGTCTTAGAAAAAAGTTTTGTCATACAAGTCCCAGAAAGAAGGCAGTGTGTATAATCAAAGGACGAGTGACCTGGTTCACAAGAGGAGGACTAGTTGAGGCAATACAATTAGTTTTGTTTCGTTGTATGTCTGATCATGCGCACTGCCTCCTTTCTGGGACTTATAAAGTATCTGTGCGACAAAATTTTTTTCTAAGACTGTACATACATTACAGCCCTGCAGTTTCTAATTTCGTTCGAGTGTGAGAGTGATTGTGTAGTTGGCTATTGTATTGTATTGTATTGTATTGTATTTATTAACATTCCATGGTATTCATACATTGCTTCACAGCTAGAATATGGAACAAGTCAAAAAACTTAATACTATTATAAAATCTTAAATTATAGTCACAGTCTAGATGAAATATATACAGACGAGATTTACAATATAGTCTACTAGTACAACACAAAGTTTTAGTATCAATTTCATGAAGTGTTATTGAATGTCATGAATTCACCTACAGAATAGAAGGCGTGAGAAATTAGGTACTTCTTTAATTTGGCCCTAAATAATTTTATGTTTTGAGTTTCATTTTTTATATCAATAGGGAGGCTGTTAAAAATGTTTACTGCCATATAACGCACTCCTTTTTGATAACACGATAGACTTGCCGATGGAGTATGAAAGTCATTTTTTTGACGTGTATTTATGCTATGAACTGTTGAATTAGTTACAAAGTTTTCACGATTACATTCGAGGAAGATTATTAATGAAAAGATATACTGATAAGCCATGGGCATTAGTTATAGTTTTTTTGAAAATAGTCCTACACGATTCCCTAGATTTGGCACCTACTACTATTCTAATTACTCTTTTTTGTAATAGGAATATACTGTTACTATCTGTGGAATTTCCCCAGAATATTATTCCAAAACTCATTACCGAGTGGAAGTATGCAAAGTATATTGTTTGTAAGGTATTGATATTTACTATCTTTTGCATAGACCTAATAGCAAAACAAGCTGAATTTAGTTTGGGCGTAATTTCTTTAATATGATTTTTCCAATTTAACACATTATCGATTTTTAAGCCAAGAAATTTGGTTGTCGTTGTTTCTAATAGGAATCTATTATTAATTATTGCGCTAGAAATTTGCGACGTTGAATTTGGACAGGATGTTGTGAGTGTATGAGGCTTTGTCGCTCGCTGCTGAACTTAGTGAGTGGTGCTGGAGACAAGCAAAACACTTTCATGACAGTTAGCCTAGTAAACATGGATTGGAAAACTGTACAGGTTGTGGAGGTTGAACTTTTAAGTCACGAATACAAATTAAGCAAGCCATTAGACCTCATAAGCAATATGTGGAAAAATTTGTTACAGAACCAACATAAATCATTATCTAATTTCATTGCTTTATTGTTATTCGTGTATTATTTTTATTTTTGAACCAGCTCCTATTTCATCAAGTTTTCGTATGTAAGCCCACGACTTCATTTTCTTTTGCACTCAGTCACAAAACCTGTTTTATTAAACTTATCCACTAACTGCAGTGTTTGTTTTCGTGTTGTAACTGGACTGCCAGGAAATTTACGTCTAAATGGAACTTAAGAAAAAAGTGACAGTACAGTAGTTTTAGCAATATAATGTGTGCGCTGTTGACAGCCATCCTGGGCTTCCACTCGATGATGAACCAGGACCAGTACCACGCGTCCCTGCTGAACAAGGGCCAGCCTGTGGGTTTGGGCTGGGATGGCATCACTAAGGCGTCTCAGCCCAAGCCGTACCCAGCGGAGCCCCCCAACATGACAGACCCGGACACGACCATCAAGCAGGTGCAGGATGACGACCACACGCTCATCGACCTCAACTGGAACAACATCAAGGTGAGCTGTGTTCAGATGCAGTGTTTACGAATAAATTGAACCAAAAATGTGGTTAGTTATAATAATAGTACATTATGCAACGAGCCTATAACGGTAGTAATTAAGACGCGAGTATGTTTATGAAACGAGCGCGAGTGAGTTTCATAATTTTCATACGAGTGTCTTAATTACCATTATAGTCAAGTTTCATACGACTTTTTATGCTCGACCATATTGTTTTTTTCCTGCAGTTGGTGAAATGAATTTGCGGGAATGGGCTTTGTGAAGGCTGGAAGATGACGGTGAATTGATGTTAATTTGTGTGTTGTTTTTTTCGACTGAGTGTAATATTGTCTAATCTCGCGCTAGTTGTCTTTCGATTGCATATCCGAGAATAATCGATACTTGCGCTTTCATATTGCTACAATGGTATTTTCTGATTGGTGGAACACCTGAACTTTAATGAATAGGTGTACTTTAATGAGGTCTGCTACCAGGTGTATAATTACTACATTTCGGCATGGTCGAGCATAAAAATAATTAATGGATCGTTATTGAGAAAAGCAATATAAAATGGTAATTTATTCGAAATTGGTGTTAATAACTTTTTCTTACGTCAGTTAATGTTACCGGTATGGTAATGAAATGGCACAAGGAGGACATACCCAAAGCCCTCTGTGTTGGAGAAATTATTTCCAACTGAAAACTTTCGAGTAATGATAAGAGCTTAACAGTAATTAAGTTCAAAGTTTCAAGTACTTGTCTATAACTGTGCGGCCTTTGAAAGCTTATAAAATTTTATGTACGAATTGTAATTGTCCCAATTTTCAAAGTTTACATTATCTTCTCCATTTGAACAGGTAGAGGTATATGTTGTAAATTTGAGCATTTAATTGAAGTAGTTAGGAAGTATCCAGAACCCTAGTAGAGTATTAAAAAAAAAAGTACCAAAAATTAATTATAAATAAACTAATTGGAATATCAAAGTGAAAATTTGTGTATTGCATGTCCACAGTGTAAGAAATATGTGGCAAAAGTTTAGGATTGATTGATGTAAAAATGTAGAAGTTAGAAATTTCACAGATCCATAGCCTTATTAAGGGTTCCATGTTCGTACTGCAACAATCTGTTAACAACAGGCAGTACCATACATGACTAATTCCTCTTTTACCTGAGCATTTACAGGAGTTAAATTCTTGGCTATTAGAATTCCATTTCGAATTATTGAAATGTTTCCTCTGAAAATTCATTAACATTGATTTAATTAGGAATTTGAAGGGGAATAATGACCAAAACGAGTAACTCAATAATTCGACTTACAAGGAAAGCTGACCAAGTAATAATGAATTTTCACAACGATTTTTCCCCCGTATGTTCCATTTGAAATAAGAAACCTCCCTATAAATTCTACATCTGGAGAAGACATAGCCTTCAAGATATGAATTTTCAAAATAATCACTTGACACTCATAAGTCTCATCTCTCCATTGCCATCGTGAAGAAGAAAATGTTTATGCATTGTCCTCAAATTCAGCTTATGAAAAGCTCACCTCTTCAAGTAGTTTCAAGAAGTATACTTTCCATCTTTCATTATTATAGCATTCTTTTGTAGACTCGTGGATCAGTTACTGATGTAGACAAGAGAAGGTAAAACGGTGGAAGTGATAACAAATCCAAAGCACACAACTCCGATTGTTTAGCCTCTTGACGTTTATGGCTTTGGGCTTGGAAAAATTTCATTCGGAAGTTCTGATATTGTTTTGTTACTTGGCATGAATATTATATTGCATCAGAGAGATATTGTGATAAAAATTGCAGTCCCTAAAAAAAAAATCAGTTTTCATCTCCTAGATATGTAAATATATGTTTAAATAACGTATGGCTGGCATAAAGCCTTAACAACAAACCTGATAAATTCGTCACTCCTGTAGAATTCTGTTCGTACATTGATGTACAGAACTGCTGTGAAGCTGATTATGAGAAACTTATTTTTCTGAAATGTTCATGGTGCAAAGTTCCACTGTGTTTCGAGCATTTTACAACGATTTCACTGCTGTAAGTTATTTCAGGTATGCTTAAATTTCCTTATCATTTCTTCAAAGACTATTTTATAGTCAATTTCATGAATATCATGTATCTGGTATGTCATTTTCATAACTTATATTATTTAAGGATATTTTGACAGTAGATGAGATTTATTGCCTGATATGTCTAGCACATAGCACTGTTTGCATGACCTGTTATAGCTCTGGTTTGAATAAAAAAATCATATCTCGAAAACTACACTTTCTCCATATGAAGGGTACAGGGGAAAAACTTGATAAGTCCAAAATTATAAATTTTCTATTTTAGATGTCATATAACTGCTCAGGCAGTGGAGATTTGTGTAGTTTAACTGTACATAATAACAACCTTTTTAGTCCAAAGAAATTTGAAGAATGATAACCCAAAGAAAATAGAATATAAGGGTTCTTGAAACTTTTAACTCTCTTTCCTATCACGTTCTTCCCCTGCAGTCTTCATATGTAGAAATTTATAGGGGGATTTCTTATTTGAAATGGAACTTATAGGAGAACAATCATTATGAAAATCCATTATCACTTGATGAGCCTTTCTTGTCAGTCAACATCGTATTATCAGTCTCCACTGTTTTGCTGACATAAAAATGCAGGTGGAGATCACAATGCAACTGAACAAGTGGCCGGGAGTCTTGAAGTCGCTAGATGCAACCAATAGAAATTCAGATAGAAGGAATGCATAGAAGGCATTTTTCGCCTATGTATAATGAGAAACAAACAACCTACCAGTCTTAGCAGGAGAGAAACATATATATATAATTTATTTCCAAGAAATAGTCTGCCCAGGCATCCTGGGTTGCCAAAAACACAGAATAACACACATATAAGAATAGTAATGATTGCAGTAAAATAGATGAGTCAAATCGAAATGTGAACTAGGAGCTTAAATTTAAGAAATAATAAATTTGTACATATATTTGTAACAATCACACACTAATGAATAGAAAAGGGGAGGGATTATGATATTCCGTAATGTCAGATTGTAACAGGAAGTGAATAATTGTGTAAATCCTGTGTATGTGTGGGTCTGTTCTAATTGAGCTAATACACTGCTCCAAATTCCAAAGCACTGTATGACGAGGGTTGACAATATTGGATGCGTCTTGCAGCTATTACAGTAGGATCTGTAAAGTGGGGGAGAGAAGAGGTAGTCATTTAGTAAATAAGATTGTCTGATATCTTGGCCAGCAATTGGAAAAGCTCCTTTCCTCAGACAGCTGAAGGCTGAGAATGACATTGAATTGAATCACCTGACTGTGCTTGCTTGCAGAATATCTCTGATGAGAAGTTCACGCAACTGTTCGAGGCGCTGCCTTCCAACACTCACCTGGAGACGCTGAGCCTCACCAACACGGGCATGACGGACAACACTGCCATCAAGCTGGCCGACGCTCTGGAGCACAACAACACGCTACGGGTCGTCAAGTAAGAAGAGTCTTTTCCTGCTCATTAAATTAAATTAAATCACTACTTGCCCCGCCTAGTGATGGCATTGTCACTATCGAATGAATTCAGTCTATATTGTCACCGAAATCTTAATCAATACCAAAAATACATGGAGGATATGATGTAGATAATATTGAATTCCAAAGAGCCAGAAGTCTGCACTAATTGAACTGTGTTACTTTTCCAGTGTGGAAACGAACTTCATCAGTCCACCTGTTATTGTGAGACTGATAAAGTCCCTGCTCACCACAAAGACTATTGAGGAGTTCAGAGCGTCCAACCAAGTAAGAACTACTCGTCTGTCTCAATATATAGAATAGAATTAGGGGAGAGTCGGGTAGTATCGGACATCGGGTAATATCGGACAATGAGTTTCTTTCATCTACCACACGATGATAGTACCTGATTGACATGGTTACGTTTCTGTGATGTTGCATAGAGAAACGTAACCATGTCATTCAGGTACTACCATATGGTGGTAGATGAAAGAAACGCACTGTGCGATATTGCCCGATGTCCAATACTACCTGACTCTCCCCTAATAGCGCTCATATCTGCATTCATTATTTTGCTTACTTACTCCCTGTGATCTTTGGCCTCCCTCAAAAGAGCTTTCCACCTTTCACGATCCACAGCTTCCATCCTTCAGTTTTTTCCCCCCATTTTTCTTAAATTCTTCTGTCTTATCCATCTTCTTCTAGGCCTTCCTCTTTTTCTCGTTCCATAGATCTCTGATTTCAATATTTTCTTTTGTACACAATCTGCTGACATTCTTTCTACATGGCCAATACATCTCAATCTTCCTGCTTTAATAAATGTAATAATATTGTCATTATTCAATATTCTTTCAGTTTCTTCGTTATTTCTGATTCTTCATTTATCTCCATAGAGTCGTTTTATAATTTTCTTTCCAAAAATCTTTAATTTATTGCTATCTGCCACTAGCTTTTTTCCCATAACATATATTCGTTCGTATCAAAGTTTTGCACAGTCTAATCTTTGTTACTCGTGATGTAAATAATTTTGTATTAGCAAAACGTGCTTTATTCCCTGCCATTAGTCTATTGTTAATTTCATAGTAGAAATGTTTGTTAATCATAAATCAACAGTATTTTTCTTTAAATTGTTAAAATATGTTTTTTGTTTTCTTTTGAAATCATTTGACCTCTTGCACTCCAATATTTTTCAAAGATATTATCATGGCCAGCCACTGAAGCACAGATTTTATTTTGTTAAAATATAAAATATATTAAAATACAACACTTAACGAACACTTAAAATTCATTTAGCTAGACATGTTTCAGGACTTGCTGTCCTATTTTCAGTAGTTTTGGAGCTGATCAGCTGTTATTCATGCTGGTGTATATTGCTTTTTAACGATTTTGTTAATTTTCTCTCCAGTTTTATTTGTATTATTAACCATTGATCCCAGGTAAGTAAAATCATTCACATCTTGAAAACTGTACTGTCCTATTATAAGATTCTGAAATGATCTCCTTTTGACCTGCAGAAAGCTTCATACATTTAGTTTTAGCTTAATTAGTTTCCAGTCCAATAGTTTGTTTTACAACAGAGTATTGTGGACTAAATGATTCTGTTGTAATTCATTAACGTTATGATTGTCAGAACTGAACCTCTTGTTGTTACCATGTCTGCCGTGCCTAAGCATTGCAGCTTCAAACCTAGGTCAAGACAGCAAATTCTTCAGGAAAAAACATCCTAAATACGAAGGGAGTAAAGAGTAGAGAAGCTTGGGGGGCAGGGAAGATTCCATGAAATTCTTTATGTATATGCTAGAATATGGACATGTGCAAAAAGGATTCAGAATTAAGTAAAATCTTGATATAACATGTCGTGATGAAATATTAAACAAGATTTTACTTGTTAATTTATTAAAAATATGGCAAGTGACAAAGGCAGTGCTAAGGCGTTGTGAGATCTTCTGACAAGCGTGAAACATGTCTGTAGGGTAGATTTTACTGGAGCTTTACAGTAAGATGATGATATAGCTTTTTGGCCTTGACATTAACGTCAAAATAATTAACAGTAAATTGTAATGGACTTCCACTTAATAATAATAATAATAATAATAACGCATAACCAAAAACTTTTTGATAGTACGAAGACTTGTGGAGTAATGAAAGTCTGTTAAAACGTGTAATTATGCTTTGAATTTAATTAGTTCAAAGTTTTCGATTACATAGAGGAAGATTAAATGAAAAAGAAATCACTTGAAATTATTTGTAGTTTTTTGAAAATAATGGCGTCCAATAACTTCCATTTTGGCACCTACTATTATTCTATATTTCTAAGCTTTTTGTAATAGAAATCATATTGGACAGTGTGCTGAATTTCCCCAGAATATTATTCCAAAACTCATTACAGAAGGAGATCATATTTTGAGATTTTAAAATGGTTATTTAATGTGTATAATAATTTACATTTTCTAAATTAAATACTTAATATCGGTAATTTTAATATAATTATATATGTTATTTCTAAAGTGGTACAACAAAAATCTACTTTTATAAATTTGCGAATATATCCTATACAGTAAAAATAAACTATTTTTTTTAATCACCAACTAGATTTTATACAAACCAGTCACATATTTTGAAGAGAATTTCTGTCTTTGAAGATTGAATGTGTTAAAGTTATTGGCTTATTACTTTATTTTCATCTGTCAAATAATATGGGAAGATTCATTTAAGATATTAAATAGTCATCCAATATACAAGCACTACTGTTGCTTCAGGCCACTAGTTTAATACAGTCCTGTATGTTATAATAGTTCCAAGCACTGATTAAAAATCATTCTATGTACTGAACATTGTATTCTTAATGTTCTTGGTAAGCATAATTTACACCATTTTTTGAGAAGTGCACCAGTACAAGTGTGTGTGGTGCTGCAGCGTTCGCAGGTGCTGGGCAACAAGATAGAGATGGAGATCACCGGCCTGGTGGAGCAGAACCCCACGCTGCTCCGGCTGGGGCTGCACCTCGAGTACAATGACGCGCGCCACCGCATCGCCGCTCACCTGCAGCGCAACATTGACAGGAGTGAGTATCACATTTCTTTCCATCTCAGCTTGGGTACATGTTTTTGTTGCTGATTTCAGCTGGAGTCAACCATCTGTGTTGCTTTGAGATTCTAATAACTATTTTATTTTCAGCTGTGTTTTATTTATATGTATATTTCTCTTGATATTTAGACCATAATTATTATTCTTTATTGTCTCTTTTCCAGCTTCGTTACTGGCAAATGTTTAATATGAACCACTGCATTCTATATGTATCTAATTCCAAATTATTATTATTGTTGTATGTTGGTTTTGTCTACATCTTTTCAAGTTTAAGTTACTCTGTTGCTTGTTAATTTTACGTGTAAATTTACGGTGGAAGAAATATTTATTGTATCGAGGCATGTGTTATATATAAAAAAATATGACTACACAGTGAAATTTGTTTACTGAATATGTTGAATCTTAACAGTACAGAGATGGAGTCTGTGTCCTCATTTTACAGACTAGTCTGTATCTTTCGTGGGATCCACTTGTGCAGGTAATAATAATGGCTTTCAGTAGAGTTCAGGTGTTCAGTCTTCAGTAGCGAAGCCTGAGTTACACTTTGTCTTGTTTTAATTTTGTTAGATATTAGAGTTCTTGTCCAAATTTCACCTCAGAATTTCAAATTGTATACAATTACATAGATTAAATAATTGGGTACATATTTAGAAAGTCCTGAGTAGATGATTGTTCGTGCCTGGGACCTGTTTCTTAAACTGAGAAGTCAGGTTAGGTGACGGAAAAAAAAAAAAGTGACAAGCACACGTATTCTGTTCCCCAAAACGTGACAATTGATAAATGAGTGACTTTTGTCTGACTAATGATTTGTTTCGCTAATATGTTTTCGCAGGATATCAGCCAAGTTAAAATTTTGGAATGTTCCAAGCTTTCAACTGCTATCTCTGCTGCCATCTTCAGGGAAGTTGTGTCTGGACAGAAAGTCGTAGGTTATATAGATATTAGGCTGTCTCAGGTAATACGGGATTGGTTGGTGGATCGGCCAATCCGGGGCCGGGAATTATCATTCCTTGTAAGCTCCGCCCCTCCCGGGATTCCTGTGTGAAGTTTGGCAGGCGGCGAGTCCTGTTCCGCCGGTTGGAATCGGTTGCCGTCCTTGGTCCGTGATCTTCGTGATCTTCGTGATCTTGCTTGTAAGATGGCCTAAGCTGGTCCAAGGCCGGTGTCCATGCCTGACTGAGCTGCAGTCCACCGTCCCTGTTAAAGTTGTTTTTCTCCAGCTTAATCTCTATGGCCTTCTTGATTGTACGTTCCCAGTAGTGGCTTGATTTGTTAATGACCTTGGTGTGGTCAAATAGGACAGCAACCGATTCCAACCGGCGGAACAGGACTCGCCGCCCGCCAAACTTCACACAGGAATCCCGGGAGGGGCGGAGCTTACGAGGAATGACGATTCCTGGCCCCAGATTGGCCGATCCACCAACCAATCCCGTATCACCTGAGACAGCCTAACATCTATATAACCTACGACTTTCTGTCCAGACACAACTTCCCTGAAGATGGCAGCAGAGATAGCAGTTGAAAGCTTGGAACATTCCAAAATTTTAACTTGGCTGATATCCCGCGAAAACATATTAGTGAACCAATGCCGAGAAAGCCTCAAATCATACATATTGATTTGTTTGTCAAAGAAATGTCTTCATCAGATTTGCACATTGGCTCCTCGTTTTTAGTTTTTGACAGGTGCAAGAAATTTATCAAATTTATTTCCAGTCTCCAGTTTTACATTTTTGGAGTAGTGATGAAGAAATAATAGCGTGTGGCCAAGTAATAAATTGTAGTAGAAGAAGAGACAATGTAGAATAGTTCATTGTGATATGGAATATATATATACCAATTTAACGAGAGATCCAGGTTAGTCTCTTTTCAGATATTTAAAATTAAAAGTACTAAATGCCACCAACAGCACAATAGTATTGACTTTTATTTACATTCTTGTCGGTGTTCAGTCGATCCAAATTAGCAGTATTTTCTGCATCTGTAAATTAATTCAAATACAGTTGTTAATTTACCTAATAAATGTATTTCAGAGCTAATTTCAATAAGGAATTGCCAAAATTAAGGATTAATTTGCTTCATGAAACAGTTGATAAGTTAACGGATCTTTTGTAAACACATTCTCTCTCTGTTCAAATGATATTCTCTAACAAAGGCCCCGGTTCTCCATAATTTTTTTCTTAAGATTCAGCCATCACACAATTTCTTTCAGCTTTATTAATGAGCCAGATATTATTGATTTCTCTTTTTTAACGTGTAATAAAACTGTCTTTCTCTTAGACTTGTCAATAAATGACAATCATTTGGCAGTATTGTTAAAAGTTCTATAAGGAGCAAAAATTCTTTGTAGTACAAGAAGTAGGTTTAAGAAAAACGTCCCTGACTGATCTTCTGCGTGTATCTTACCTGCTGTAGTGATTTTTGTTCTCAAATAGGATGTGTGTAGTATCTCAAATATTGAAACACAGTGTCGCATCTTATTCAAGACTGATGAGTATGAACACCTGTGGAAGCAAGTGGATCCCTTCTGTTTGTGTTTAGTTTTAAATCTGTTTTATTTTGTTGCCACATGTTTGATGAGTTGCGTCTCTTTCAACAGGAGAGTTCATTATGAGGACGGCGGTACCTCTTGTCACTTCCAGCCTCTCTCCTCGTAGAATCCTCTGTAACAGCTTCAGTTCTTGTGCGCACATGTTCGCAGTTCCATGCTTTTGTGTTTGAGCAAGCAGCTCTAAAGTGAAGCAGTCTAGGCTCATGTTCTGTCCCTGGTAGGGATTATCCTGCACCACTGAAGATAAGGTGACCCAGTGGCACTGTAGACTGTAAATTCTAATAACTGTATGTTGTAACATCAGTTCCTTGAGCATAATGAATATAATCATGCAGACAGGTTCAGAGGTAGCCGAGATAGATTGATTTTAAAGGGTGATAAAATCCTTAGCTTTGTTTTCTCCAGAGGAAAGCAAAGTTGTGTACTCTGTGTTATATATTTACGTCATGTAAACGAAGCCTACCCTGATAGGGTTATATACAAAATTTATCACTACTTTCTGGCCCACATTGAATAACCTTTGCAGACTACTCGAGAGGCTGAAGCTTTGCATAGAAAACATTCCTTATAACACGCAGGGTGCGAATTAATGGGGGATGGGGGGATTTCCCCTTGTTCATATTAACATGCCTGTCAGGGATAACTTCTATCCTTCCCTCACAAAATATAATTGTTTTAATACGAGTACAGTAAAACCCCGATAAGACTCTGTTCAAGGGACCGGGTGTAAACTGCATATTAACCGGGACCGCGTATTAGGCGGGATACTAATTTTGACTTATATACAGTATCTATTAGCATATTTCTTTACTGAAATACATGATTCATGGAAGATAATACATTATTACTCCATTATGTAATTACTGTACTGTACGTCAAAGACATTTACAATATGTACTGTACTTAATTCTTTCTAAAAAAAAAAGTAATTTATAGTTGTTTGCCGTGTGCGTGTTCTCCAAGTCCTCATGTTTACCACACTTCAGTTTCTGCGATTACATCCTCCTCACATCGCAGCTGTAGTGATTGAGTCGCGATTTTTTATTATCATCCTTAATGTCGATGATGGGATTCCTAATGAATCAGAGAGTTGTTTCTGAGTAAGAGTACTGTTCTCATCATACTTTCGTAAGATTTCCAATTTTTCCGACACAGAAAGGGCTTTTCGTTTAACACTCATTGTAATCACATTCACAGACACTTCAATACACTAAAGGACAACAAACTGCCCAGCAAAAGCTTCCAGAATTTTATTACGACTGAGTGAGGAATGTTGTTTGAGAGAGAGGGTTAGCAAGAGGGTGAGGTATTGTAACTGTATGTAGGCTTTAACCGCGCAGGTAAGGAGTCGAATAAGAGAGTGTAACAAGAGGGTGGGGTATACTAATGTGTGAAGTATGAAGGTTTAAATGCGCAGGTAAAGGGTCGAATACCAATATTTTTCAGGTTAATGGCACCAGCAAGTTCAGTGACCAAGATGTTTCATTGTGTTACAGTACATTGCTGAAAATGACATCGAAAATATTCCACAAAAACAGCGTATTATGCAGGACTTAAGCGCAACAAACGGGTATTTTATAAAAGTGTTAAATATGAAATGCCATGTATTGTGGGTCCCTATCACCACGGCATGGCGCGTCCTCAGGTTATATAGAGGAGACGGCCTCCAGATATGGAGGGTAGCTGCGAATATATTGAATAAGCAGTCGTGGACAGCCGATAAGGGGTGGTCCTCCAGCTTGGGTGTTGGGCGAAGGGCTAACAACCCATCACCGTAAAAAACAGCTTGTTACGTATCCCTATAATAAGCCTCGAATAGGACTGATTCTCTGGCAGACCACAGCAAAGGAATAACGATTTGAGATTTGGCACTTGGAACGTAACTAGTCTTTATAGAACAGGAGGGGTAACATTAGTAGCAAAAGAACTAGCTAGATATAGAATAGACTTTAGGAGTACAAGAGGTTAGGTTAGATGGGAATGGCATATCAAAATAGGAGATTACTTGTTGTATTATGGGGAAGGAAACAATAATCACCAATTAGCGTAGCACGTTGGGCGAATAGAAATGCATATAAGTGTTAGTTGGGAGACCGGAGGGAAAAAGACCTTTAGGGAGGCCGAGACAGATGGGAAGATAATATTAAAATGGATTTGAGGGAGGTGGGGTATGATGATAGAGACTGGATTAATCTTGCAAGGATAGGGACCGCTGGCGGGCTTATGTGAGGGCGGCATGAACCTTCGGGTTCCTTAAAAGCCATTTGTAAGTAAGTTAAATATGAAATGTGCAGGGACTGGACAAAAAGCATATTACACGGGATAGCGTAATAAGTGGGCGCGTCTTATCGAGGTTTTACTGTATATGTACTTTACAAAGTATAAAGCAAGCAGATAAAATAATACTGATGTATTATCATCACCGGCAAGCTGATAATCAATAACTTAGGAATTACACATCTTATCTTAAGCCTGCTCATGGATATAATTTTTATAACCAAGATGCAAGACAAGCAATTCAGTGCGACCAAGCGTTGAGCCGTATCGAATGAGGATAATAATAGTTTTATATATGGTATTCTCTGTCTAGGATTCTAACCCCCCCCCCCCCATCAGAAATCTTAGTTTGCTCCCTGATAACATGGTGCATATTCCAATGATGGAGATACGATTAATGCTAGCAATTGTATTCGAATTGCAGTAAACTGAAGATGAGAAGCGTAGCATCCTCGATGGTCTAGTGCAGGGCTCCCAACATTTGAGAGCCACAGCCCCTTAAAGCTCGTATTTCATTTTGCATAATTTAGGCCCATAAACATGGGATGCCAATTAAATATTTGCATATTATATTGAATTAAGCATTCTTAGTAAACTGATAGCAGTATTAATTTTTAACTTTAGCATTGTAATATAACTTGAAAATACGTAAGTAATTTTATGTACTATACAAAGTTATTTTGCGTACTATAATGCCTTTGCTTCGGAAAATGGGACAAGTTTTTTAGACTTACCGTAAGGTTGACAATGGAATTGTTGATGTTACCTTCCAGCTGTCAGTTTTGCAAAGTCTGGCTGAACATTAATGCTTCGTGTAGGCCTGCCTCGACTCTTCTCATAACTCTTGGTAACAGCTTCCACTGTGGTAGAGAGTGGAAACTATCAACACTCCTCTGTACAGATTATCAGTCACCCTATTAACCAATCAAGGTCCTCTGACTGCCTTTCTCTCCCTTTTTTTTTTTTCCTGCAGAAAAAATTTGAGATCCTGCACATTATGTCAGTACAGTACGTATTTTTTCTACAGGGGCTTATTACAAACCTTTACTGTTACACAGTATCACAGTCTACTATATACAGTCGCGAAGCTCAATATGTACTAAAAATGCAAACATGGGTAGTTGCCCACCACTAGGATCGCTACTATTGCCTCATCATCGCAGATCTCTCTCTAGCAGACGACAAAATATGTTACACTTTGGTCGTGTTCTTTTGGAAAAATTAACACCTTCCTTCCATTATTGAAATGTTAAATGCATAAAGTTAATTTATTATTTTAATGAAGCATATTAAATTCCACCATAAACTCGAAGATACCTGCAAGAAATAGGTTAATATTATTTTTGTTTGTGCAAAACGAACTGAAATTTACTATAATCGCTTCATTCATTCAAGATTATAGCGATAATTAACTATGAAACCAATAAATATTAATTTGCATTTCCCTTTACAACAATAATAATGGAAATATGAATTAATGGAGTAACTTACGTGTACCGGTACTTGTAGTGTAGGCTTACGTAGTTAACAAAGTGGGATGAGGTTAAGCAATAATAATCACACCAGAATTGGAAATAAAACGTGATCAATAAATTTTATTGTAACAGACTTTTTCTACGTCTCTAGTAAAGCAACAAACAAAAATAACAAAATTAACAGCTATAATTAAAAACATATCCTTTGAAAAAAAAGTAGGCCTAAGCAATAATAATCCCACCAGAATTGGAAATAAAACGTGATCAATAAATTTCATTAAAACAAACTTAATTTTTCTACGTCTCTAGTAAAATATTATTATTCCAATTATTGTATTTTAGCCATTAACATTTTCATTACAACCAGTAACGAACATTTCACAAGCATCAATGTGAAATGCGCAACGAGCTAGCACTCGATGGAAATACGACACAGTCCAAAGTCGACCGTGGACAGTCTATTGTTTCTAGTTGCTAACCACTTGGAGCGCTTTATCACGAGATTTGCAAAAAATCACCTCAAGCTTCGCGACTGTATATAGTAGACTGTGACAGTATGTAGTAGAAATGCTGCTACTGCTGGGAACAGAAATAGGAACTTGTAGGAGGGGTGTTTTTCACAACTTGTAAAATAGTCACTACATGTCTTCAAAGAAATGACTCCAAAAACGCCCACACAATTGCAAACCCATCCACCGTTCAGTCATTGTCCTGGTGTTGGAGTGGCCTGTATAACTTCTGTGCAAAGTGTCTTCCACACGTGCCAAGAGAAAACTGTTGTGCTTAGTAGGCCTGCCGAAAAAAAAAAGTGCAAATAAGTGAGCGATTTGAAACTGTGGCTCATCTCACATCACTGTACGAGATTGGCATTACAACTGTGCATGATTTAATCAAATACAAGGATGAAGTGTTAAGGCTGGTTCACAATAAACCGGAAACGAGAATCGGAACAAAAACGTAAACGGTAAAATTGTTAAAATGTGTACAGTACATTTAAATGTGAGCATTCACAATTAACGAAAAGCTTGCCGGAGCCCAGGATCAGGAACGGAGAGTTGGCCAAGTTTCAACTTTGGCGTTCACGTTTCCGATCACAGCCCACTAGATTCATTCTATTGCCATCTAAAAGCTATTTTGTCGTCGTATATTTTGTAGCAAGAAGACCGTGACATAACCTATGCATTATTTTGTTCTGTGCTGTGCATCATGGAGCAAGTTTTATTTGATGAGATTCTAATATTGAGTGTTGAGGAAAATCCTCACGTTTACGATAAGCAGCACGCCTCGTATAAAAATGAGAAAATGAAGGAGAATACGTGGCTTTCAATAACTGCATCTTTGAACACCGATCGTAAGTGAATCATATTTTATTACTGTATTGGTTGTATTACACACTACATATTCATGCTTCAATTCAATAACTACTGTTGTGTTCATTTTGTTCTATTACAAATGTTTCTTCTCTAATTATTTTACGTTATGGTAGACTTAAAATTGGTTGTGATAATAAAGATGCATGGGCATATTTATAGTACCGTACCTAATGAAATGTTTCAATTGAAATTTCGAAGTTGGTTAACCTGTGTTTATGTTGGCTGCCTTGTAACTCACAAGAGAACACCATTGGTCAATTATACACAAATAACATCAGAATGCGTAATATCGACTTTACATATCGTTATTGATATGTATATCGATATGCATAGTCGTCTACGTTCTCGGTTTATTGTGAATAAAAAATTTTCATATTCACGTCCTCTGCTTCTCGTTTTCATCCTGGTTCTCCTTCCCGGTTTATTGTGAACCAGCCTTTACATATTACTGCACTTCATTGCGTTTATTAGTTATAACCAGTATAACATCATGAAGTGCAGTGTGAAGACGCCAATGGTTGGAGTACAGAAGAAGCTTTAAATTACGAAACTCTTTAAGCATTATGCACTTAATTTATGAAAAATTTTTATGGTACAGATTATCCAATTTTTCCGATTAACCATTCAGACTACCCTCTTCATTACTATCAATAATAGAGGTGCACTCTAATGCACATGTTCAAGGAAGATTAAGGAGAAGAGCCGGCGACTTTGTTGTTGATTGCTTGGTGGTGATGTAGGGAACAGAGATTGAAATGCAAGGCAGTTTGTTTGAATATTGACAGCTGTGGTACAGATCCAGAAACAAAATCCGGGCCACCTGAATATCGAAAGTTCCAATTATAACTGGAACTTGGAAAATAGAGGTGGCGCAAATTTTGTTTCTGGGTCTATACTAATTGTTCAGAAACGATGAATTTCTCTTATATTAAAACTGTTAGTAAATGCATCTTGAAAAGATCATCAGACTTTGAAAATGCTTATACATATTTGAAGCTGGAACTTGGACTTCAGGGTATAAAATATCACTGAGGATGTAGACCAGTCATGTCAATTGATGCCCACAGGAGCAAGCGCGTGCTTTAGAGCCCAGGAGAGCCTGAGCGCTTTACAGCGGAAAGAAAAGAGACAGATGAAAGAGGTGGTATATGCCGCTTGGTCGAGCTATGTCCAGGAATGGCCAGCACTGATTCAATAGATAAAGGGAAGAGAATGTATTAAAACTGTATCCATATTAATTTTTAGATTTGCCTGAGAAGTATAAGTGCATTATAAGAACGTAAGTTTTAATTTTAATGCTCATTTTTCACAAGTTTGATTTTTTTATTCAAAAGAAATATTTTCACAACTTTTCGTATAGAAAAGTGAAATTTTCAGGTATAGGCCTATTTATTTAGTAGCCTTACAGAATGTTTTCGTAAATCTAATATACCGTATATATGTATTACTGAAGATAGTGTATTGAAAATTTTGAAAATATTCGCATGGAAATTGTTTGTAAGGAAATGAATTAACAAAGCAACTACTGTTACATCATAAGCAAAAGATACGTGCCCATGTGTTGTAAAAATGTCAGCTCTATAGCTTCAGCAGATTTCGAGAAAATAATTTAATATTCTGATGATAGGAAGTTGCTCACAAATATCACCTTAAAAGCATAATGCGATAAGAGTTTTGTTATGTAATATTAGTTACACTTAAAACAGATACAGTACCTAGGTAACTTTGCTTTGTACTGTAATATTGTTTTGATTAGTTTATTGATTACTTTTGTAAGGCTAAGGATACCATCAATATAAATTCCATCTTATCATGTCATACTCAGTCTCTTTCTTTGGAATATCACTTTCTTTATGCATGATGTGTTTCATCCACTTAATACAGTATAATATTATACTACTATGGAATTTAAGTGAATATTCCTTCTTAACTCTCTATTATGTTATTAAGATGTAAAACACAAGTGCAATATTAAGAAATCAGTGTTAGTACTTTTGTTTTACAGACAATATAGATAATATTAAACAGAAAGAAGCCAAATAAAAATAACAACATAAAATTTCACGTTCCGTTTGAAGTTTGTGCAGCACTGTTTTCTTAATCCAACAGGTTGCTTATTCATATACACAACCCTTTCTCTTTCCATACTTAGCGCTTGCTGCCCGCGCACGACGTCAAGGTCAGAGAAATGCGCTTGCCTTGATATCACTGAGGATGTAGCCAAGGCTGCTTCACACACAAAGCATGGAACAGTGACAGTTGAACCATTCTGCTTTTGTTGCACAGCGTGTGTACTTAATTTTCTTCTGTACTCTTTTCTGTACAAGCCCAGGATGCAGTAGAGTTGTTAACATTGCAGTAGGGTTGCCACAGCCAGCACGGCTCTTGTTTCTCAGACGGCAGCTGACTGTAAATCCAAGAGCCGTGCTGCATGCATTGGTGGAGAGATCTTCTGTTTTGTATTCTGCGGTGCAGTTTAATCACAACAACTTACACTACACGGTATCGAAAGGTAATGAGACGCTGTTCTCCTGATGTGTCTACTCTTCTCTGAGGACGATTTAATGTCAGCTCACATTTGAACTGCATGGATTTCAAATAATGAAATGCTCTCGTGTAAGTCGCCCTCACTTGTCACTGGATCCGAGATTCCTGGGTTCAGACCTGTTTGTGGACTTCTTTGGAAGCTGAGAGGCAAGTGTTGTAGATTCAGGGCACGTAAAAAATCCTCTCCTTGAATGAGAGGATCCTATGGAAAATTTACTGGCTATTTCTTGCTGTCTACGTCGAAATTAAATTCTGGAGTACAACAGGCCCAGTTGTATGTGGGTGTGTCCCATTTCCCACACACATACAGGGTGTGTCTAAATTTCACCGACAAAGTTAGGAATCTTCAAAATCAGATAATCCTTAAAAAAAGAAAGAAAAAAACTTCTTGTTACAGCATATTTATTTTACAGTGGACATCGTGTAGTCAGCTTATAGCTGGACACACGTGTTAGAAAGTAAGTATTTACTGTGAGGTTATGTAGATACAAGTTTTATTTTTGTTACAAGTACATTACTTGAATTGTTTATTTATACTTGTTCACTGGTTTTGCTTTTCTTAACAATTTTGTATCACTTTTTGCATTTTGGGAAAACTCCTGCCATGGAAGGTGAAAGTTCACAACTTGTAGTTCTGACTCATTCAAGTCCTTGGTACATAGATTCCTTACATCTGTTCATTTTTGTTTTATTAGAGAGAATATTCTTTCCACAAACACATGAGACTGAACAAATAGCCTACAACTTCACTTGAAGATTTTTTGCTGAAAAGTAAATAAATGGAAGAAAGCATCTAATGAGAAAAATAAAAACGTAAGACATAAAAAGTTCACACCTATGCAGTAATGATTACCATGTCTGACCACAAAACCAGGTGGCTCGGGTTTGAATCTTGGTTGGGGCTGAGGTTTTTTCCAGGGTTAACCTCAACCCAATACGAGCAAATGCTAGGTAACTGTCAGTGCTGGATCCTGGACTCATTTCACTGCCATTATCACCTTCATTTCATTCAGATGCTAAATAACCTGAGATGTTGATGCAGCATCGTAAAATAACCCACAAAAAAAAAACTTAAGAACGTACAAATTACGGGAAAAAATGTAAGACCTGGCAACCCTACGTTGCCGTGTTTAACATAATTTAAATACAATAAAATTATGAAAATTTCATTATGCAAATCTAGTCTTTCAGGTGAAGCTCCCTGTAAAGCACATTTGAATAATTTCAAGGGAAAAATTGTTCTGGGGCCGGGTATCGATCCCGGGACCTCTGATTGAACGTATCAGCGCTCTACCAACTGAGCTACCCGGGAACTCCACCCAACACCATCTCAATTTTGCCTTTATATCCACACAACTTGCGTGAGCTGACGAAACGCCAGAGACCCACATCGAGTGCACACAATCTCTGTGTGACTTGGAATTGTGGGTCTCTGATGTTTCGTCAGCCCACGCGAGTTGTGTGGATATAAAGGGAAAAGTTGAGATGGTGTCGGGTGGAGTTCCCAGGTAACTCACTTGGTAGAGCGCTGGTATGTTCAACCAGAGGTCCCGGGATCGATACCCAGCCCCGGAACAATTTTTTCCTTGAAATTATTCGAAAATTTCATTGTTCATTGTTGACGAGCATTGAAGAAGAACAGTACTCAGGAAATCAGTGAATAGCAGTAACATGCTGTCACACATCTCCAGGCGGCTGGCAGCCTCCTGCCCCCCCCTTTTTATGGTTTTAGTAGGTTATGTCTCCATTTCTGGTTTCTTCTTCACAAATTCCTAAATTCCATTCTCTGGATTAACGTACATCACAATGAAGCAAGTGACCAACAAGCTTGGAGCTCATATGGATTTTACAAGAACCTTGTGAGCTGAAACCATGCGTACCTTTTCAGATGTTGCAACTTTTGTTATAGACCTTTATCTTACAGAAGCAGTAGTAAGATTTAAGATGTGCTGTTTCGCCCTTTCCATGCAGCCAAGATCTGTCCTTGTGACAGCTTCGGTTGTTGCCATAAGCAAGACACTGAGAAGACATGATAACTTTTTTATGAACTTCGTCTCATTACTTTTTGATATGCCCTCTTACCTGAACTTTATCTTAAGTGCACATGACACTCCAGTACGCATGTTCTCACACTACCATGGCTCACAGCTTACAGCACACACAAGTTGATACTAATTATAATTTTTCTTAACAGATGTGTGGCATCCTAAAAAGTCTGCACCAAATGTGTATAAATAATAGCAGTAGCTAGCAAAGGTATTGACGTTACAAAAGGTAGAAAATTTATTTTGATTTTTCACGACAAAATATAATTTGATTGGAGATAGATTTCAGCTTTCAAATCATGCCTGGGTCAGACTTTTTGTTGTGAAATTGGCGACATTCTACAAACAAAAATATTTTTGTTACAAATGTTGAAGTGGAGGCTCTGTCACTGAATAAGCCCTCACACCTCTTCATACAATAAATTGCAGGAGGAGAGAGTAATATAACTTACCTTGGAAGTGAAGTTTTGACTTCATTGAGTTGAATGTGTGAGCTTGTGTCCAATGGCAAGAAACTTCACTGATAGGCCTACAGAATAAGTAGCACTTAGATACCACAAGGTCTGTGAAACTATTTTATTATAGTGTTCGTAGTTGGACAACATATTAAATGTTTTTACTTTCTTATAACAATAATAAAGTGATGATGATACTGCAAACTTATTACAACTTTTTGCTGTTTATAATATAGTGATGATTTCTGGCATAATCAACCAGGACATACACAGCCTGCTGACGTTGTAACTTAGCATGTTGCTAATTACCTACTTATTTGTAGGGATTCGTGAAATTCTCGTAACATGATAATGCGAATTCTCATTTTGCCGATTTTTGCGCCATGTCTTTATATTTCTTCCCATAACCTAAAAAAAAACACTTTTGAATCGCGAAAACGCGAAAAAAACAGTAATGTGGAGTATTCTGTATAACAACGAGCAAATGAAAAAAAGCATAATCATAATATTAATTTAAGTTTTTTAACGAATTCCAATCCCGAAATCTTAACAATAATGGAATTTTTAGTAATACTTGAGGGCATATTTTGTTCCGCCATTTTGTCAATAAATGAATACAAAACCGTATAGGCAGGTCCTGGTATAGGCCTACTATTAAAATATCTATAAAATTGTAAAAACGTAATTTAAGTTTATAAAGGAATTCCATGAATAATTATTGTTTTATTTATAAAATCTTAACAACAATGCAATTTTAAGTAATATTTTCATAATCTTCTATTTTTTTTTTTTTTTTCGATTATACATTTCGTTCCGCCATTTTATCAACAAATAAATTCAACCTTGTATAAAATATATATAAAATTGTTAAAACTGAAAATTGATGCTGCAAATACTGCATATATCACTCTTATTATGTTTAATATCGTAAGTCAGGAATATAAAACTTGCATATAGCCTGTATATATAATTTTAAAATAACATTACGAAATTGGCAGTAACAACGAAATATTTCAATTTTAAAACGAATTTTCACTTCATCAGAATTTTATTTATCTGAAGGCAACTAGCATATAAATGTGAGTATGACGAGGTGTCACCTCATTGTGAGTAAGGTACAAGAGTCTGCAAAAGAAACTTGGTTGAAATATCATTGCTTTCCATCTGATGAGTTTATAATAAACAATATTTGACGATCTTGAATCCAATCAAAAGCAAGTCAACCCAAGAAAATTAGAAATACATAAACATGTTGAAGTTAAAGGTATTTGAAAGGACAAATTATATTAAATACTAAATAAAATCATGCAAACAAAACAAGCAAATAATATATAAAACTCTATAGGGTCTTCTCGTCCCATAAATAAATTTAAGCCTTTTAACTTAAAAATTAAGTTGAACAAAAATAATAAGAAACAGTATATTCCTCGTCCAACCATTCATTCCAGTCCACAGTTAATAGACTAATGATTATCCTACCTTTGATGTTTCCTCCACCCCTATTACAAATAAGATGGAAAAAGACGACTTCTAATTTAACATGCAGGTCCGTCATTTTGTGTAGACATGAGTGAAAGCAGTAGAATTCGCTGACCATGGCAATTCTGTTTGGAGAAGGGTTAGAGCATTCTGGCATCGAAGAAAGTAGAATGAATATGTAATGGAAATATTTGGGTTGAAATATTACATCAATAATGCTTTTCTTCTTCCACTGTAGTGATATTTTCTTTCAGAAAGTTTCATTTGAATTATGTCTGATTATGTCCAGCAATAGTACGGACATTCAAAATTCCCATGGTAATCAGCACCAATGTGATGAAAAGTGCAGTACAGTGTGTTGTCTAGTTTGGCTGGGAACCTGCGTAGTTTCTAAATTTAACATTCAGAATTTTGGAGATTTTTAGGTCAATGTAGATATCATAGATCTTACATGAACAGAGTAATTCACTGTCAACTGTTCTTCCACATTTTGAGAACAATGTAGGCCAAGGAGGGTGTCACATTTGAAGAGTCCACTGCAAGAATGATGGATGTCATTTGGAACACATTGTTCAGGACAAGCAATTGAAAGTTTGAAATGCTTAGCGCTCAAAGCTAAACTGTGATTTTCCGATCATTACTGGACAATGACTATCAGTGTTAATGCCATATAACTCTCTATGTACATTCTATATGTCTTAAGCTATGCATTGACAGTCTTGGTTCATTTCCGACAAGAAAGTGACATCCATCATTCTTGCAGTGGACTCTTCATTTATTAATGAAGTTACACAGGCTTATGTGGTAGGAAAATTGCATCTCTTTAAAAATAGTCGCAAAATTGTAATTTTGTGTTTAATTTATTAAGAATATCTCGCTAATATTTCCATTGTAAAAATGTGTAAATTTCTTACTTTATTTAATTTCACATTTGGTAATGAATTCAGAACTAATTGTTATTAATTGGTTATATATTTAAAACTCGGAAATAATGTTTTTTGAAAACATAATTACCGCCCTTAATGGTTGTTATGCGTGTACTAGTGTTTTTGCAGAATCTTTTATGAATGTAATAAATTGGACTGAAATGCAAATTGTTACGTAAGTTAATCAATGTGAATGGGATTGAGAATTTTAGAATGCACAAAAGTGCTGCCATATCTTATCTATCAGCAAATTACGTAGAATTAAAAATATACTTAAAGTTTCTTAATTGCAACATAGAGAAACGCAACTAACTACAGCTGCAATGCTGAATATATTACTCTCTCCTTGTCGCGATCTTTGTTTGTTGGAATGTCAGCCCTGCATGTGCTAATAATGCTTTGATTTAGAAGGCGCTTCTGTGTACATATATTCTCTATATTATGTTTCTGTCTCACACCTGTTCCTGCCTAGACTGTCGGATAAATGCTAAGGCAAAGTTCGACATAAACATCGGAAAGGGCGTCGTCCCCTTCCAGATTGTCTCCAGAGAGTGATGCCATGATTGAGTGTGAGTAGGTATTGGACATGGCCTCCTGGAATGAGGAGCATCGTGCCATCAGGAATGTTACATGTGACCTGCTTTTTCTGTTATGTAACTGGCATTTCCCCGCTCTCCTACAATTTACAAGAAAATCAATTTGTAACACTTCACTGGCTTCTGGAAGCTGATACTTCAATTCACATCCTAATGCAGTTGTGTAGCATGCATTAGCATATTGGTTGGAATATCATCGCTCAAGTGCTTGCTGGTGTTTCAAATTCTTTTATCTTACAAATGTGCACTCGTTGCAAATGAAATAGTCCTCTGGATTGATTTTGACAGTTGGAAAGACTGTAATGCTGTCGCTATAGGATTGTTTCAGTGGTACACATGTTTCTCGGTTTGGTAGATGGTGCAGTGGTGTCGGAGATATTCTCACTTTATGCATGCACCAATACAAGGTCTTGATTGCAGTTTCCAGTATCAGCAAAATGTACATGTCTTTTGATTAAAGAATGAGATTCCCAGGCGTTCAGTCTGAGGAACTATCGATGTAGTTGTCGCACATATCTCCACTTCTCTTAGTCTATGTATAAAAATTTGTGCGAGATCGTGCGTATTTGCTTGGTTTCCGCACAAAACCAATCTGCGGAAAGTGTGAAATTCCACATTCAGTATTCCCAACCTAACACACACAACAATTTCCCTCTTCTTACCGCTTAAGTGACATATTGATTTTACTGCTTTAGGCTTTTAACATATTATTTTTAGAGACGTTCAATATAGTAATGATTATAAATTGGAAACTTACCACAGCAATTTCACCTAAATTGCACTGTTAATTATTGTTTTTAAATATTTGCAAAAATTAAGTAAACTCTACAACTCCACTAAAGTTACTGCATTCATGATGCAAGTAACATTAAGGAAAAAAAAATCAACAAGATTCCAGATGCCGATGTTATTACTGCAATATGTTATATAAATAATATTGTTAAAATATTAAAATGAAAAATAAATCATTACATAACCTTACCGTTTGTTTTAAGTTCGCATTTATAGACTGGGGGAGGGGGGGAAACAGACGTATATCACGGCCTGCTGGAGTATAGTAAACACAGAACAATTTAAAGCAACAATGTTGAAGATAGATATTTTTGTTTTGCAAATTTGCAGTCATTGAACAGAAACCAAGATGGAGATTTCATTGCAACTAATTAGAAATTCCTCTTTCAGGTATGTAATAAACGATCTTCGCACAAAATAATGTACGATACACGAGCGGTATGCTTTCTTTTAATTCTCGGAAATTAAAAAAGCTCAACTACGTTTCGCTTTTTCAAACTTTTCCTCGAACATGAAAACTTCAACATACCGCTCTTGTAACGCATATTACTATTGTAGTCCAAGACAGTGGAATACACACAATAATTACCTGCAGCATTGGCAAAAGCTTTTGTGCCCGAAGGCTGGAAATTATTATTATTACAGCAACATATTCATAATTTATGCACTGTGGAACTAATTCCTTTTCAGAAGATCTTGTATTGGTACTAGTAATAGTCTTATTTGTCAGTTTATGATGACGTCACTGACCAGAGAAAATTCTACTCTGATTTCCATGAACAATGTGATGGAAATGCCCCGCCAGCGGAGATGAGCTGTTGGAGTGAGCGTGACCTGCTCACGACAACAGTTGCCTTGCTCGGTGATGTGTTATAATGAATTTTTCATTACCCCACAGTACGGAAAGACTTAACACTGCGGCTCCAATTCCGATTCTTTAACAGCCTTCGCAGGAAAGCAATGATGAAGTAAAGTACAAGGTACCACGGGAGTCTTCATCTGTTGTACTTGTATAACTTGTTCTAACAGAGTACTGCGAGGAAGCAAACAGATATATAGGCATGTTGGTTATAATCAAAGTAAAAAATCGCTTATTTAACAGGCAGCCTAACTTACGCTTACTATAACATGCAAGTGGGCTATAAACCAGACACTTCATCGTATGTAGAAACCTGTGCTACCAGATTGTAGAGAATATGACCAAAATACATCATCCTTTTGAAGAGACATAAGAAAAAGGTTGTAATCATGCATGATTTATCGTATTTATTCGAACATAGACTTCTTTCTGTTCGGTTTCCATTGAAAAAGTGACAAAAGTCATATCCATTTATCTAAGTATAAATTGGAAAATGAGTCATTGAATGAACGAAATCGTTATTATATATATTATATTGTTATATTATTGAACTTTATAAATTTTATGAAGTTTAATAATAATAATAATAATAATAATAATAATAATAATAATAATAATATTAATAATAATGTGTATGTACCTACTTCACTTACGTGATGCAAGCTTCACATATTGTGGTTATGACAGGACTGACCCATTTTCAAGTTGCACACCACTTGTGAGCCATAATAATAATAATAATAATAATAATATTAATAATAATGTGTATGTACCTACTTCACTTACGTGATGCAAGCTTCACATATTGTGGTTATGACAGGACTGACCCATTTTCAAGTTGCACACCACTTGTGAGCCATAATAATAATAATAATAATAATAATAATAATAATAATAATGTGTATGTACCTACTTCACTTACGTGATGCAAGCTTCACATATTGTGGTTATGACAGGACTGACCCATTTTCAAGTTGCACACCACTTGTGAGCCATAATAATAATAATAATAATAATAATAATAATAATAATAATGTGTATGTACCTACTTCACTTACGTGATGCAAGCTTCACATATTGTGGTTATGACAGGACTGACCCATTTTCAAGTTGCACACCACTTGTGAGCCATAATAATAATAATAATAATAATAATAATATTAATAATAATGTGTATGTACCTACTTCACTTACGTGATGCAAGCTTCACATATTGTGGTTATGACAGGACTGACCCATTTTCAAGTTGCACACCACTTGTGAGCCATAATAATAATAATAATAATAATATTAATAATAATGTGTATGTACCTACTTCACTTACGTGATGCAAGCTTCACATATTGTGGTTATGACAGGACTGACCCATTTTCAAGTTGCACACCACTTGTGAGCCATAATAATAATAATAATAATAATAATAATAATAATAATAATAATAATAATAATAATAATATCACCTTTACTTTTTAACTTTGCTCTAGAATTTGCCATTGGGTAAGTTCTGGAAAACAGAGAGGGTTTGGAATTGAATAGATTACATCAGCTGCTTGTTTATGCGGATGACGTGAATATGTTAGGAGAAAATGCACAAGGTATTAGGGAAAACACGAAAATTTCACTTGATGCAAGTAAAGACATAGGTTTGAAGTAAATTCCAAAAAGACAAAGTAGGCCTATATGATTATGTCTCGTGACCGAACATTGTACGAAATGGAAATATAAAAATTGGAAATTTATCCTTTGAAGAGGTGGAAAAATTAAAATAAATATACCTTGGAGCAACAGTAACAAATATAAGTAACACTCGAGATGAAATTGAACGCAGAATAAATATGGGAAATGCCTGTTAGTATTCGGTTGAGAAGTTTTTGTCATCCAATCTGTTCTCAAAAAAGTTGAAAGTTAGAATTTATCAAACGTGTTATATTACCGGTTGTTCTGTATGGTTGTGAAACTTGGACTCTCACTTTGAGAGAGGAACAGAGACTAAGGGTGTTCGAGAATGAGGTGCTTAGGAAAATATTTGGGGCTAAGAGGAATGAAGTTACAGGAAAATGGAGACTAAAGGGAGAGTTGACCCCTTTGGGTGTCAGATATAAGCAGATTTGCACTTAAAACATAAAAGCAAGCTGCAATATGGACTGTAAAATATTTTTTCTTTTTTGCTTCAAAGAGTTGAGGCAAGCGAGTCAGTCTTATGTTCGAATAAATTTAGCAATTCTTGGAGACTTGCGTAATTGAAAATGGTACTGTAATGCACCTCATTTTTCACTGAGTGTGTTGCAGGATAAAGGAAATGGTTACCTACATCTCTGTTTGTCTTATTCTGTACAGCCTGAGTGCGTTTGTACATAGGAAAGTGTCTGCCCAAGTTTACGAACAGCAGCGGCCCAGTTATAGTCTCTGCCTCTCGTATCTGCCTCCACTACTGCTACTAATTGCTAACACGAACGCACTCAGCAGATGACACATACCACAGCTACATGAACATGTCTAATCTAGAATGGTTTTGTTTTACCAGTTGCTACCACTGAACAGTTCCAGCCAGTCCAGCCTGCTTCCAGATGCCCACTGAGCTCTCGAGTCGTCTTGTTGTGAGATGCCACACCAGCTTTGGGAAGACACGAAATATTAATCTCTTCCTCCACACTATGTACTTTGTTTTCGCATTACATTGATGGTCTTGGGTTACTTGACACTCCACAGGGGGGTATGGGGGCGATTCTCATTGTTCCTGTGCTTCAGTAGTACAAATCTAGAACACCAAGATCTCTGATGACCTACCAGTTACCATACTAGCCTTTCTGAGTTCAAACCTTGCTGACAGTGGTGCATTTTAATAATAATAATAATAATAATGGCTTTATTTAACCTGGCAGAGTTAAGGCCGTAAGGCCTTCTCTTACACTCAACCAGGATTAAAACTTGCTTACACAGTTGAACATAAAACTGGATCAGAATTAAGTAATTACATACTGATACATAATGAGATCAAAAGTAGTAGTTACATAAAATTTACCTCATAAAATAAAAATAAACATAGTGAAATACATATTAATTTGTTTGAATCAAATACGAATCACATAAAAACAGAAGCCGATAATTCAATAAAAAAAGAAAAATGTACACAGTAAAAATAAAAATAAACACATTAGTATACATATTAATATTAGAGTACAATTAAGTAGGATTTACATAATTAAACCAGAAACCGACAATTGAATAAAATGTACACAAAAAATAGATTAATAATAAAAAACAACAACACAATGGGATACATATTGGCATTAAGTGATAAATAAACACGATTTAGATAATAAAAATAAGAAACAAAAAAAAAATAAAAATAAAATAAAATAAAAATAAATACAGTGGAACACACTTGCAACACGTTAGGTCTGGCAACTCATCATAAGATATTTTTCTAATTTACATTTAAAGGAAATTAAAGTTCGGCAGCCCTTGACTTCAGGCGGCAGAGAATTCCAGTGACGAGAAGTAGCAACAGTGAAAGATGAAGAATAAAGAGATGATGTGTGCAGTGCATTTTAAAGGGCAATGAAATCTTTAGCATGACTTCTCCGGGAGGAAAATAAAGCTTTGGGTCCCATGTCATAGATTTACACCACTTAGAACCACTCTGTCAATCATTCTTCGCTCACATAAAAATTGCAGGTAATACAAGCGGTCAGTACCAATGGTCTGAATGCCTCCTCCACCTCTGATCCATCCAACACTTGCAAAAGTGCAGTATTGTTAATGCATTTTGATCCGACAAATTTCCATGACGTGCGAAATAAGATAATTTGTTCTCGAAAGTAGCATGTTTGTATCTGGTAGAGTTTATCTGTTAGATGGAAATTTACATTAAACAAATGTGCAGAAGAGTGGACTGATCTGTTTAGTTTAGTTGTGTTGATAATGCCTTCGAGGCATAGACGAGCAAACTTTGAATTCATAGCAATTTTTTTTATCCATGACCACAACGAAAAGCATGCCTTTACTAAATACTTTTGCGTTTGTAAAGTAGGCTTTTATTCAACATTACTTTATTTCACTAGTGAGATAAAGACTTTACCTCACAGTTTGAACTTTATCTCACAGTTCATTAGTATTTTCCTAGTACCCGGGCACACACGTATACTTTTCCATTGAACTATTATTCAAGAAGTTAATATATTAGTTACTAGATGTCACTACCTCTACTTCTGTATTACCATTTCTTAAATATTCATACACTCAATCTCCTTCTCTTTTCTCTATCTACTACGTCGTAATTTGTGCATTGCATCCATATCTAATATGTTTTTTTTTAAATTTGTAATAATTTACCTTTTGTGGAGGCGAGGAGACTTGAACCTGCGAAGGTGTTTATAGGATTTTATAACAACACTCGTTAGTCAACTGAGCTAAACAGACACGGTGATTAATTACATTTTAATATTCCTCTTAAGTTTAGACGGCTGGAGTGGCTGGGCCACATTATCAGAATGGACAATAATAATATTCCTAAAAGATTACTAGATGCCACGCTAAGTGGTAAAAGAAGAGCAGGAAGACCTAAACTACGATGGTTGGATGATGTTCAGGATGATCTAGTTAAAGCAGGAATTAAGAGATGGAGACGGAGAGCCCTAGAGAGGGAAGATTGGGTGGCAATTCTTAAGGAGGTCAAGGCTAAACTAAAAGGGCTGTATGACCACAGATGATGATGATGATTCCTCTTAAGTTTACAGAAGTAAAATGTGAAATTATTTTAATCACATTAGTCCCGTGAACACTTCTAAATAATCCCTGAAACTTCAAAAAGACGAAAATACACGTTTAAAATGAAAAATATATATTAAAATTATATAATTAATTATAATTTGTTATTTATCCAACGCCTTAGATACCATTCTTCATTAATCATGGCCTCCTACATCATGACCTACCTAGTACACGTATAGATTCTAAAATCCATGCCATGATATGTGATTATATGAGGACTTATTTTCAACATATTTTCTTTTATAAAACATAATTTTTCGTTATGGTCATGGATAAAATTACGTATGGTACTTGTGAGCGTGATCTTTATTGCGCTCGTGTAATTTAAGCACTTGGCTGACACCTCGTGCTTAAATCTTTCCACTCGCGCAATAAAGATGCACTTACCTCACAAGTACCATAAATAACTATTAAGTGCGTTTCCACTTATCAGTGGTTGCTGCTCATGCTCCAGGCATCTTGCATCTTGGCAGATGGTAACATAATCAGCGAGTTGCAACACTTGGACAGGAAACTTGCATGTGAAAGACGGGTGGATGGGAAGGAAGTGGGTCGTGGCTCTTTTGTAATGGTTACTACCCCGACAGTTTTGTGGGGATACTTGAATTCTGAAAAACTCAAATAAGGATAGCCAGTCCTTTGCTCAAAATGGAACCAGACCTATGTTTACTTAAAATGGCTAGGAGTAAATGTAACTTGGTGAATCAGCACATTTTAGGAATTAGTACATTGCATTCATGGAATATTTTAATAATTGGACAACTAATCTACACTGTCAGTTTAAAACTAAAGCCACGAGTTTTACATGGAAGCTACGTGTGCAATTCTTCGAAAGAGCTTGGTGGATAGGATGACATTTAACACAACAGTAGTAGAAAATATAAAATCTTGCACTTTCAATATAAACATATAAAAGTGAAACTGTGGCAGGCAGTTAACCATTAGGGTTGTCAACTTTTTTGAAGAAATTAGGGACACTAAAGAATCGACAAAATTTCACATAGAAAATTGGCAAATTATTCTGTTCGGTTACTAAAGGATAACTTTATTCTACACTTCGGTAGCTAGGCTTAAATTAAGAGTATTTTGGACAGATTTTGTCTCGCATAATAGTTGAAATAACCTGAAGTTTGCAGCTCTGATTTGATTGTGTCGTGCTCCTCTTTCCAACATCTGTCCAATTATTGTTCATGGGATAAAACATCCTCTTTTTGTGAGTATTACTACTTAGAACAAAAGTAGCCGGTTTTTCCACATTTATGATTTTAATATTTGATTTTAAACAGGTGAGCACTAAAACCCATTTCTGGCAAGCATTACCTTCTGTAAAGACTGCACATTTTAAAGCATCCCTTGAACAACAAAATTCATCATATAAATAATCATTCACAGCAAAGTCAAATGTTTAGAATAATTATTTTTACATTATGTAAAAATAAGGGAGAAAAATGCTCAAAGAGAAGAAAAATACTGGAGCCAAGGGGCTGTTAAAATTAGGGACAAATACAGGAGATCCCAGGAAATACGGGAGGGTTGGCAACCCTATTAACCATTAAGAAGATTGTACAGGGACATCATTTTATTTTTACTAACATTTTTAATATTAATCTGGCTATATCTTTGGATTAAAGTTCTAGAACCGGAAACACCGCTTGCTCCCCCTTCCAAGACTGGAGTTCGATGATACTGGCATAAAATACAAATCACTTTACTAGGTATAGGAGGGAAGAAAGGTTACGTAAACTAGGAAATATCGCGATTTTGAGTTTGATAATTTTCATTAGGTTTTTGTTTAATCGAAATACAGTACTGTATTAACACTTAGTGTTTTTACTCACGAACTGAGCTGTCCATGCGGACGTATTCATTATGCAGTGTATATTATACTGTCTACAGCACATTAGCGTACAATATAGAGAATGAAGTTAAATTGAAAAATAATCATAATATGGATATTTAAACACATTTTTTAAATTGGTGGCCGTTCATTTCGATACAGGCTTCAGTTCTTTTGTGCATATTATCGCACTATAGACTATTGTACCTAATCCCAATTACCAGTTTCGTCCTTCGTACTAGTAACTCTTGTTGAAATAATTCTGTACCTACTCTATAAAAGAGTACCTTACGTACTGTAAACTCAATCTTCACTTCTGCCCGATCCGAAAAGATAAAATTACTCAGAAATGCTATCTATTGTCCATTCAAGTGGTTTTGTCGCAGAGAAATAGAAAGTGGGGGGAATCACGGTGACAGTTAATTATTTAACGAGGCCCTTTTACTTAAGTTATTTTAAACAGTTGTAAAATATTACGTAGACGCCCAATTCCTAACAGAAATTAATGTTTTCAGAAAAGAGCTAAGACAGCCCAGCTACTAGACTTTACAGAGGGGCGAACAGAAGCAGGTGGGGAAACCAGGATGCGACGTAAGCAAATGGACGACAGTACCTGTGAGAAAATATGATTCAATATTGAAAGCTCTTTCGTCACTGGAAAACGTGAACATATTTCTGGAATGTACTATACTCACTAACTCAGTACTGCATACGTGGCCTTGGCTCTGTGTGGAGAACGATTGTAAGTTTACTAGTAGAAGGGGTGGGAGTGAAGTACATTCAAAAACTCAGGTACAATAAAAATTGAAGTAAAAATAAAATGATGTCCCTGTATAAAGGGAAACACTCGTGATGAAATCATTGTCAGGATTATTATTTCAGAAAGACCATACAAACGTTTACATGGAGTCATATCAATATGGGATGCAAATACTCTATAAAGGTTTTTAATAATTGAAGCTCTAGGAATGAATAAAATTAATGTGTTACTGAAGAAATTTCAGAGCTGCAAATTGAAAAGTGAAACTTGTTTGTTGTGTTAAAATATCCAACATTTAAGAAAAATTGAAAGTAGAGATAAGTATAAAATAACATAGCAGAAGTGTCTCTCGTGCATCAGGATGCAGTCATATCCAGTAAATAACATGAGTCAAATTGTGGGCACAAATTCAGAGAGATGAAGAGCAGTGTTGAAATCAGACGATGTTCCCACAGCTGCTCCGGCCATCACAACAAGATGACATGCGAGAGAGCTCTGTGATAGTAGGAAACGAGCAAAAACAATGTATCTTGCTAGTGTGTGAGTAATCCAGTAACAGTTTGCAGTGACTTCTAGTGTGTGTTCTATGACGTGTGGAGCTAACATGATAACTGATTGACATTGCAGGCATGCGGCATGTACCTCAGACCCAGCACAACACAACACAGGCTATACTGTGCGAGTCCTCAGTCCTGATTGGGTGGGAATATTAGTCTTGAGTTTAAATACTTGTGATACCGACTGAGCTTCCTGCAGAAGGCATTCACTAGTGATGGTTCTTATAGGGTGATTGTTGGCAGACATGAAGTAATTCAGACGTCTAGATTCTTTACAACCTCACTGCTTGCTGTCTGCCGGCAAATTGAACGAAAGATTAAAAATGGTTGTGTCTGTTACTATAGGCTCTTGAAACAGCTGTCTGTCCGTGTCTTTGATTTGAATCTTTCAGTAGTCTTGATGTGAAATGCAAGTTTACTTTATTTTAAATAGTTAAAATAGTTCATTATTTTAAGGGAACCAGGTAGTGATTATGGGTTAAAAATCCGATTTTTTGTTTTGTGTTTTTAAAAAAGTACACAACGTGCTCTTTAAAACACTACAAATATTGTGAGGGGTATTTCTGCAGATAAGTCCTTTAAATAGCTTCTTTAAATTTGGCAGTGCATGTAATTCATACATTTTTTTTTTTTAAATGCAGTTTTCCATAAGTTGACATTTTTCAAACTTAAGTGCACTTTTACCTGAAACTACTGAATCAATTTACTTGAAATTTTTACAGTGTTTTCTGCAGCCTGTGTTCTACATAATAGACCTACGGGTTTAAGAATATCACACACATAACATGAGCAAGAAAAAAAAATATATATATGCATTGAAAAAATTGTAAAAATGTTAAAACTCAATATTTTTTCTGTTTCAAAAATATTTAACTGAATTTTGTAAAAATATTTAACTGAATTTTGCTTTGGAATTTACAATATACATTATTAGATAACTTAAAAAAATACAAAGTATATGAGTGAAGATTGTAGCATGTAATCTGCACCTGAAGAAAGAGGTACACTTAGCAAAGTGGGAAAACAGGTTATCATTTAGGGCCTTTCTTTTGCACTTGGGTACGAAACTAATTAGTTGTCTTTTATACTACTGAATTCATAATGATTGGTTGTATAAGCATGGAAAATTTTACTCCATTCTGAGCTCTAAAAGCCTAGAAATATTTAATTAAACTTTTGCACTGAAATTTTTTAATCGCACAGCAATCACTACCCATTCCCCTTAAATGGTGGTCTTTTATCCGAATCCAAAATTCGGAATGGACTTCTTTTCTGAATTATCATTTTTCCGAAACTATATTTTCTTGAAATATAATTTTCCCATTCCATTTTTTCAAATGCACATTTCCAAAAATACGTAGCAATAATGAAATTCAACTTACACATGTAATGACATAACAGCAATAATGAAATGTTTCTATTGTACGAAGTTTCAACGGCATGGAGGGGGAACCTTGGATAATGAAATCCGCACGATTGGCTGGAATTATTATTGTTACATGCTACGGTGATTCATTGTCTGAGGAAATTATAAACAGATTTGAAATAAAATTAAAAAAATAATATGTAAAATGTAAATCGGCCTATTATAAACAAGCTTAAAAAATTTCAGGAGAAGGGTGAAATATAAGTAAATATTTTACAAAAATTCCAGTAAAGAGATCAAATGTAATTATTGTAAAAATATTTACAATAAAAGATCAAATGATAGCCAAATGCTGAGTAAGTTACACTTTCGAAAAACAGTTCGGAAAATGATTTCGGAAAACACTACATTCGGATTCATTAGCATTCGGGAAATGTTTCTTTCGTAAATGTCGCTTTCTGAATTGTATCCATTTGGAATTTGCATTTCGAAAACTCCGATTTCGGAATAATGCATTTTGGAAAATTGTCCGGTTGGAATCAGTGTCATGATTTGTTGTGCTGGACTTTTTCACATTTCCATTTGTTGTAATGATTGTAGAGAACTTTTCTCTAATCTAGCATCAGTTTCATCTAAATTTTTCTGAATTAAGACGAACCATTCTTATTGCGGTTTTTATCTGATATAATTTATTTCAAGAAATAGTCTGCCCAGGCATCCTGGGTTGCCAAAAACACAGAATAACACACATATAAGAATAGTAATGATTACAGTAAAATAGATGAGCCAAATTTAAATGTGAACTAGGAGCTTAAGTTTAAGAAATAATAAATTTGTACATATATTTGTAACAATCACACACTAACGAGTAGACCTTGGTTTCCAATTTTCCCGCGCAGGAGGGGGATTATGATATTCCGTATAAATGATTTTTTTCAGGATTGCTACAGACCCTTTAATGGTTGAAGTAATTATTTTTGGAATGATGTCATGGATTCCAAATGTTTTGATAGTGTTTACAGTTGATCGTGGGATGGTGCCCCTCGCTCCGATCATTAAACATGAAATTTTGCTACTCATGGATATTATTCGACTCTGACAACCCGTGTTTTTCTATGAATTTTACGTAACACACCCACGAACTGACGAACATTATGTGATGAATGTCTTGGAAACATATAGGCTACAGTATATTCATTGTTGAAAATAATTTTCATAACATGACTACACAATAACGTCCCCCTGCATCAAGTCAATACTAACATCTGTTGATGCCACAGCCAAAATGAGACGTTGCCATTACAGAAATATTTTCTTAAGCTTCGTGGCATGTATGAAGAACCTCCTCGTTCTGTAAAGTGAATTCAGGAAGCACAGACAAAGTGTCACAGTGCAAGACTCTGATAAGTCACAATCCTGTATGACTATTAATAATAGAGCATTGCCTTGGTTTCAGATTCATATATTATTTGCCCCAGTGTGTTTTCTGTTCTCAGAAATTGCTATGCACTTTAGAGCAACTGCTAGGTACCAGACGTAATTTTAACAATTACAAGAATGTGTGTGAAGGTAAGTCTGCTCTTCACACCACTTTTAAACTGTTTGATGTTAGTAATATGGTGATAAGACGACAGTAAAGCTGCAAACATTCTAACAAATTTTAGTTACATCTGTCATGTTTGCCAAATGAGGGCTGTAAAGATATACAGATGTACTAAACAAGTGGACAGAATTGAACCATTGAATGTACAGGCAGCAAGGCTCTGCATAAGATGCCAACAATGACTGCAACTTGGAATTCAGATGCCTGTTCGAAAGGCCTGGATCTTTCCTTGAGGTAAATGCCCTCCCGCTATATGAGTTGAACCGAAAATGCAGAAAGGTGAGACCAGAAAAATGTTGATTTACTCAGGATCTCGTCATATTTTTCAAAACCAGTTTGTGAATATTTTTACATTAACGACATGCACCTAAGTATTAGATCATCTGCACTACATCCCAGTTTTTATTTCAGATATGTAATTTCCAGCTTGTTGAAACAATGAGATTCTCACAAAATGAGTTTGTTAATGCGAAATGATATTTTTGTCTAAATCTGCACAATACACATTGATAATTCATAGCAAAATCATGGATTTTTTTTTTTCATGTTTTTCTCACAATTTTTTAATTTCTGCAGCAGCAATTATTAGCACGTCTGATCATGAAACGAGCAGGCCTGGGTTCAAATCCTAGTTGAAACAAGTTACCTGGTTGGGGTTTTTTTTCCGGGGTCTTTCCTCAACCAATTGGAAGCAGAAATGCTGGACTCATTAATTCTCATATCATCATATCCATACCACAGCTTGGGTTCAGTTCACACTGCAGCGTGCTGTACTTGTATAAGAGCACGGCCGTTTGGCTACCCAATCATTCACAGCACAATAAGCCTCAGGCTGCAGTGTAAGCTTTCAGTTCCTTCTTCATACCAGGGTTGGGGGGGGGAATGTCATTTTCAGACGAGATATTTTTTTAAAGAGAATTTGAACATCAGAGCACATCGTCTTGATGGTCCGTTACTTACTGTAGGCTTCCGGAGAGATCAGAACCTTTAGTATGGTCTCCAAAGAAACGTGGAAGGGAATCATGATCAACTGGCGTTGCTCATCATTTTGCAATGTAGGAATAGAGGATGCATATGATTTGTTCACTTATTTATTTTTATTTAATCAACTGTAAATTATGGTGGTCCAGACATTCATTCTGCTTGTAACTTGAATCCAATGTTGTATGAAGTCGTTCATATTTTGTGTAGTATTCACAACATTCGTGTACCAATGTAGCAGTCTAACTATTTCGCAGAATTTATCCTTTTTTTTTTTTTTGCTCCATACTTGCCCTAGTTGATTGGGGGAGGGGAATATTGGCACTGTCACGATGGAATGTTAAATTGCAGCAGCAGACAGAAGTAGGCAGTACTGCTCCTGGAAATAAAAGTGTCTTAGTAGGACACAGTTTAACTGAAAGGTATTCGATTAGGTGCATTTCACAATGCAGTTATTTATCTAGTGTTGCTTTTGTTTTCCCCCTCCCCACCTCTGTGTGTTACGGCAAATAAAAGCAAAGAATGCTTGTGATCAACTTCTGTAAAATGTTTGCTTTATGTACTGAAGTAACACTTCCTCATGAGTGATGTATATCTGGCATATGTGCGAGAGATTATTAACGGTGTATCTTTCCTTTAAATTTTCATACCTTCTTTCTTGTGTGACTGTAACGGACTAATATGTAATATAATCTGGGATATTTATCAGACACTTTTAACTTCAAATACGAAGTCTTTTCCCCTGAACTTGATGTTGTGCTGGGTTTGACTCTTCTAACTGAATTGTCCTGCCTCCAGAGGATTCCAGGCAGATGCTGGCATGCAGTTGATTTACAGATGTCCAGGTGGTACCAATAACGGTTTCATTTTGTTTTGTTTTTTTGTATTGTTTTTTCCCTTTTCCTTCTGATCCTTTTTTTCATTCAGATTTTTGTGACAACTTTTGTGTTTGTTATTTGCCTTTTGTTTTTTCTTATATCGTATATTATGGATTTTTAGACTGTGAAGAAGTGGATTTTGTTTCGTTTTTGCTCGGAGTGCATCCATACATTTTATCTTGGAGTACGTTTTTACACTGCAAGTGTGTCTGCATGCGGTATGGACGTTATTGGTAGCACCATACATCAGACTGTACAGTGAATGAGATTGTTTTTCATTTTGTCTTGAGTGTTGGTAATTCTGAACGAGTGATGATGTTCCTTTGTTTTGCAGTACGCCTGACTCGGGTCGGAGCTACAAGCTCGTAGTGCGATGATGATGTCTCGTTTAATAGGTAGTAGTACCATTTCTTCACATCTTCTACTAACTGTGTAGCCAGCCACCATTGTACAGCACACAAACTGCTGTTTAGGTCGGTTGTCGGTATTAGCTCCCTCGTGAAGAAAGTAACCTGATATTGGGGACATCTCATCTTTTAGGCAGCATTCATAATTTCTTTTTAACCATAATAAATTAACTGTACAAAAGAAGTAACTATTTTGTAGTGAATATATTTGACACATTATTGAACACTACATCATTTCTGGCAGTATCAAAAAAGATCAATAATCAATTGTATATAAGATTAATCAGGCGAATTACAGGTTAGGTTACATGTAAGTAAGATTGTGCGACTGAAATTAAGAAAAGATAATATATATATAAAGAAAGACACTCTTTCAGCTTTCCCAATAACGGGACTGTCTCATTGGACAAAGCATAACAAACACACAGAGTGAAAACAAAAACAGACCACAAAAGAGAAATGTGGAGAACGAACAAAACGGGGAAATTGAGTACAGGAATGATAATAGCATACATATAACAGGCCTAAACGTAATAAACAAACGGATTAGACGTTCAAACAAAAGTTCTCCTTTTTAAGAAACAAAGTATTTTAAAATGGCAAGTGATCCTCTGATAGCGGTAAGGAAAACATCACGAATGAAGTCGATCGTTGCAGAAAACTTCAATTGTAATTCAGGAAGCATTTGATGTATTTCAGAAAACATCAATTAATTGTACTTGAGATTAATTAATTCGTGAAATTTTATTGATATTGTGCAACAAAATTGAAATTCTAAGAAGATCGTTTGTTTGGTAGTCATGTTACTGGCTGTTTAGTTTATGTGATTGTGCAATAAATTATTATTATTATTTTTTAATCCAATGCCACCAGGTTGTCTTTCGACATTTCTGGTCTTCTCTCCTGGCCGTGGCTTAATTGTAACCCACTTCTGAGGTTGGGGCACCTGGAAAGCAGAGTTACATTACCCCGATGATGTGATAGGATGATTATAAATTACACAGACCTGCGAAATAAAGGTTTATGAAAACTTTAAAAAATGCACTGTTCTTTGGAGTGCTGAATCCAAAACAGCTCAGTTTTTTTTTTCACATAAGACCATTTTCCCAATTTTTTTTTTTTTTTGTGGTTTTTATTAAATGCGATGTTTTTGTGATGTTTATCATAAACTCGTCATAAATGTAGCAAAATTTATCTAGGGAGTATGAGGTTACAGCATGACAAGGCCTTCTAGACTTCGTTTGTAATGACTGGTACAAGTTGCAAACAGTCACCACTAAGAGTAATGTTGTATGAATGCTGTAAACTGTCAGATGGCCCTTTTGTTATTAATACTGTACAAACATTAATTTCAATTTTGTGAAGAAAAAAAAAAAAAAAAAAAAAACTGTACGTGATGTGACATTTTAAGTGTCATTTTCTATTTTAGCATTCAAAAATACGTAAGGGATAGCCAAAATTTTCAAAAAAGTTTTTTCATCAGAGACCTGTGTTATAAATGTCAACGTGAAAAAATTTAGGAAGTACAGTATACTGGTAATGCATAAAATTTACAGATATTGTTTTTTGAATGTCAGTTTATGTTTTCTGAATTACATTTCACGCTTTCTGAATTACAGTTTGTCAATCCGAATTACATCCAATGCTTTCTGATTTGTGATCAATTTGAATTACATCTGAGCTTTTCTGAAATTCGCTTGATTAATCTGAAATACAATCACCGCAAAAATTTTTTGCTTTTTGAATGTCAATTGATGTTTTCTGATTACATTTCTTTCTGAATTACAGTTTGTCAAGGTGATTTAGAAATAATGATTTAATATTTATTTCCGTGGATCAGTGTAAATAAAGTCATGTAGTGTAAGTCATGTAGAAGTTAATTTTCGTAAGAAGCAACACTGACCATCTTATTAGAACAATGCGGGATTCTAAATAATGCAGAAGTTATTGTCAGCAAAAATATGATCTGCATGCTTGGACTGCATTGATGTTTAGGACCAAAGACTGCAATTATTAGAAGTTCGTGAGTCGGGTTACATAGTCACACAAATCGTGTTCACGGACACAGTGCTGACCAGCATCTCTGAGAGACAGTTCAATCCAGCCAGTGATGTATAATGCACAGCTTACATTTTCTAATTGCAAAATATCTTTCTTAATCTCAATGTAGTCTGAACACGCGAATTTTTGGTTTCTTCTGCATGGTATTCCGCAGTCAGCCTGTATAAGCATTATGAAAGTCTTGAACTTGCATCAAATTTAGCCAATTCTCATCCCCAGTTAGCCAAACTAATCACAAATGTAACAGATCATTTGAAACAACTTTCGATCAAAGCTCTAAAACGTACAGTGTTTGAATGCAGTTGTTGATGGGGCTGAAGCCTCATACTTGCAAACAGATCGCTGGTGGCTGGTCTACAAGGTAGTGTTCCATAAGGTAGGTGCAGTTTTGTTGGTCCATGCTAGTTTCTGAAACATCATTTTTGGATGAATATATTTAAGAGAAAAGCTTGTGCTTGAAAACTTTTTTGCTTTCAAAAGTGTACATAGCTTTAAAATAGGGGTTTGCTTTGTGTAAGTCTTGTCTGTTTACTCATGCAATTCCCAAAAGTTACAGCAGACATCTGCGTTTCTTTGAAATATGTTACCGGTACCATACCAACAGTGTCACAGTTTGGACAGACTCGTGTCAATTCTGAACGTACTATACAGCTTGTTTGTTGTATTAAGATGTTATGGATTTGGATTCTTTAGTGCATCAGTTAAATCTTGATTCACTCAGGTTGTGCATATTCCTGAATGTTTGCCTTATAATGGATGCTTGCATAAAGATCTTTGTTATTTTGAAGTTTTCCAACGAAATAAACTAAATAGAACATTATGACTGTAATTTATTAATGTCTTCAGATGTCAGGACTAGAGCAATATTACGAAAATTGAATGGATATATATGGCTGTGAATATGTTTTATTGCACACTAGTTCATAGTTTTTTGTTAGTTGCCTGGATATGAGGTACGAGAGCCCCATATACCCTTGCCGACCTTTGTAAATCTTTCACGCCTGCACGGGCATAAAAAAATTAACCATAGTAACATGATACAAACAAACCATTTTTTCAATTTATGCAATTTTGCGGAAACACTTTGATACAAAAAGTAAACATGTAATTAATTTATTACAGTTGAGATAGAAGTTACAGTGTTTAAACCAGAGATGGGCATCGTGCCTCACTGACCTTCACAGAGCTTATCGCTCTGAGTGACATCATCTTCACAGTCCCCGTTCCTCCCTCACGTAGCTTCTAGGCGTGGGCAGGTTCTACATCAGTTTCATAACCAATATCAGTGGTGGCATAATGGCATTATCAAAGCAATGTGTACGCATTAGAAAACGATATTTCATGAGAAATGGGAGGAAGAGTTTTTTTGCTGTTTACAAGGGGAGAACATACGATGTATGTTATGCTCGAAAATCCTATTAGGCATTAATAAATTTAATATACAACGACATTACTCCTTATGTCATAAAGAACATGCTGAATTAGAAGGCAAGAAAATTAAATGTTATTTTTCGTACTATTCCGAAGAAAATTTATGATCTTAACATTTGCATAGTATACTAAATACGACATTATACCTTAAACACGCTGCATTAAAAGGTAGCCTACGAGGAATTGTTGTTTGTACGTATTATTTCCAAAAGAAATTTATAAAAAAATATCAAATGTGCATAGAAAACGAAATATGATTTTCTGAAATTATTTTAGGTCGAGAACGTGCAAATCTATTAAGTAATCTTGATAAACGCCAGAATATTCAAGAAAATAAACGAATGTGATGGAATATTATTGGCTAGTTACGCAATTTCTCGCCTGTGATTTAAATCAATTCAATGATGGAGAAATAGTAAAGAGGTTTATGATTAAAGCTGTCGAATTAATTTGCCAAATTGAATAAAAGTTTTTTGAGTCTCTCCTAATAATTTGCCACTGACCACCTTAGCGATTACGATAAGGTGACGAAACAGTTTATATTTCCCATCCAAAAGTAAACAAACTATTTAAATTAGTGCCTACAGTTGAAAATTGTGCCCATGTATGGTTTAAACAAACTCTTGATGGTGATCTTGCCTATAGTAAATTGTAATTTATCTCCTTCAATTGCACAGACAAATGATTCTTACATACCTACACTAGTAGTGGATGTAGAAGTCACGCCAGCTAACATCCTATATAAGTATAATCCTTATTATACAAATGTCTAGATTTCACTGGTAATAACTTACCTTCAGGTTCTTTAGCTTTATTAACAACTTCTGAAGAAATTTCAAGAGATTTCTCCATTCTCTTCGACATAAATCAACTTTGTTTATTCAACACAAGAGTCCCTAGATACCGTTTCTAAGGAAACAATTGAAACTCAGGAAGACAAAGCGGATTTTTTTAATTTAAAACTCTTCCTTAAAATTACTATTTATTCAATAAAGAACTAGTGCACAATAAAATTATGCATGTATCAAGGACGTAACTTGATGTTTAGCAACGTAACCATTGCCCACGGTATGAACATTTTCATTACATCCTTGATGCATAAATTACTATCACATGCTGACATGTATTGTTTCATGGACATGTATTTCATTATCTCACCACTGAAGTTCCGGGTCTGTAGGTTCAATATTTTTATTGATTTATGTCCAATTTAATTATTTTTTCCTTTAAATTTGTAATTATATTGTTCAAAATAATTTCTCTGTAATTCTGAATCATGTTTGTTGATCTTTAAATGTGTAGACGACATACTCATACTATGCAAAGGAAACAAAAGACAAATACACAAACTACACCAATACATAAACAAATTACACTCAAAACTTCAATACACACTAGAACTTGAAAACAACTACTCCATAAATTTCCTAGACATCACCATAACAAAAAGTGACAACAAACACACCTTCAAAATATACAGAAAACCAACCACCACCACCACAGACATACACAACACATCTAACCACCCCACACAACACAAACATGCTGCATTCAGGACAATGGTACACAGATTACTCAACATACCCATGAGCCAACAACACTACAATGAAGAAGTGAACGCAATCAAATACATAGCACAAGAAAACGGATACAATCCAAACATAATAGACAACATCATAAGAAAGACAAAACAAAAACTTAACAAACACAAAAACACACAAAACACAACACAAACACAAGAACACAAGAAATACATCACACTAACATACGAAAAAAAAAGCACACATAAGATCGCATCTTCATTCAGAAAGCAGAAATACAACATAGCTTACAGAACAGAAAACACACTACAAAGACATCTCAACACACAAACAACACAAACAAATAAATACAACCACACAGGTGTATACAAACTCACATGTAATAGTTGCGATTTCTACATAGGACAGACAGGCAGATCATTCCAAACACGCTACAAAGAACACATCAAAGCAATAACCAGAGGACACAATACATCTACATACGCTGATCACATAACCAATGCAAACCACACACACAATAACATAAATGCAGACATGGAAATCCTACACATATAACCCAAGAACCAAAAACTCAACATACTAGAACAATACGAAATATACAAACACACTAAAACACACCCCAATCAAATTCTCAACACACAGATCAATTTCAGTACACACACACTATTTGACTCCACTCTTCAACACCTTTCAACAATCAAACACACCCACATAACAGGCAGAGAAGTTCGAGATGATGCCAAGAACTAGTAGGCTCTGAGGATGGTGCGTGAAGCACCGAAACAGCTGTAAGCCGCACAAACTTACAAAATTAACATGAGTAAGTCCGCTAGTTAATCAATCAATTTAAATATGTGTTTCAAGTTTTGTAGCAATAGATAAATACTTGGCCTAAATACTGAAACTTACAAAAGCTTACAAACCATTATTTCTAACAGTTAGGTTTCCTTCAGGAACACAGAAGTTAAGGCCACTGATATAAGCAGTTTAAGAATTCAGTAGAGTGCATTGCATATTTTTTACGCATGTGTTCTTAGATGTGATTCATACCATGTCACAAGTATGAAGGGAAAAGGGAAAGGGGACCACGTTAGCATTGAAGAGATTAGAGAATATTGAACCATACACTAATGCTTAATGATTGATAGAATAAGCATGTGGTATCAGTTTGGCATTGGTAAACAGACGACTTACTTGGAGTCCCTATGCTGAGACAACAAGTTTTGGATCAGAAATTGATGAGGAGTGAAACTAATATTTGCAAGAAGCATGGTGCGAAAACAAGGCTGCACTGGAACACTCGTTGCATGCTAGACTAACAGAACTGTGTGCAGAATTGCCTCGTGCTCACTAACACACAGAGATCACATCACAGCGAAGGCTAGGGCCGGGGCATTGCAGGCTGTTGACAGGGTTGAGTATAGAGCTGCAAATGGTAGGGCAAGCTGCAAGTGTGAGAGTCTCTTCCACGTGATGCAGCTGTTTCAGAATATTCTCGGTCTGACACTGGCTCTGATGCTGTGTGGAGCACCGCCTGGTAAAGTGGGAGATATTGTAAACTGTGGTTGGCGGTAGAAGGGAAATCGGAGTCTGACATGGACAACACAAACACACCTCTGTCTTCTTTGCTGTTGAACCCTCATGTCCCTACATCAGTGAATTTAATTACAAACTGCATTCTGTGAAATATGTCCTGAAAGCTGTGCACCACATTTTTAGGTAATGTAATATATTGTTCGCGTAGGCTTCCGCGGCTGGTGAACATGGTGTGTGGATAAGCTTCAGAGCTTCTACCGCGTTGTCTTGGTGTTGGTGGCTGACGTTTCGACCGCTGTGTTGTGGCCATCTTCAGAGCAACAACTGCTCTGAAGATGGGCACAACACAGAGTCGAAACGTCAGCCAATAACATCAAGACAACGTGGTAGAAGCCCTGAAGCTTATCCACACAGAATGTAATATATTACTTAAGGGAGTTGGTCATTATCGCATGCAAAATAATGGTAAAAATAGCCTATCTTCAAGCAGTCATAAATATAATACTATTTATCAGAGGTCTTTCATTTTTGTTAGCTATGTGTCTATGCATATTAAGCTTTAAAATGAAAAGAATGGATACTCTAGAGTAAATCTTTATCCTTAAATTAATTTTTTAATTAAGCACAATTTTTTTATAAATTCACTATATGTCTGTGATTAGGTACACTCTATTCACTTATTATAACACATATTGAATTGAAAATTTGACCACTTACTGCTAATAGATACTAAGACATACCCTACTAAAATTATTCATGTATCTGTAATATTATGGGCATAGGACTTATAGAAATCATCACCGTGAATAAATTTAAAAAAATTGAAGATTAGTGTAAGCCCTATGCCCATAGTATTAGAGATATTTTAATAATTTTAGTATGGTATGTTTTAGTATCTATTAGCAGTAAGTGGCCAAAATTTTAATTCAATGTGTGCTATGATAAGTGAATAGAGTGTACCTAAGCACAGATATGTAGTGAATTTATATAAAAAAATATGTTTAAATTTAACAATTAATTTAAGGGTGGGATTTACACTAGATTAACCATTATTTTTTTCATTTTAAAGCTTAATATGTATACATATATCACTAAAAAAATGAAATAGCTGTGATAAATAGTATTACATTTGTGACTGCTTGAAGATAGGCTATTTTTATCATTACTTTGCATGCGATAAAGTCCAATTCCCTTAAAGATTCCTTCCATCTTCACAGTCTTACATTAATGGGTATGTCCTTGTATGGACCATTGTTGCAGCCACTGCTACGTTTCATTAAAATGACCGTTATTATTGTAATCTATGCAGTGTTGCCATGTTGAAATTGAAGCCTATGTACTTCAGTGCATTGTGCTGCCTCAGTTTCCTTACAGTCCAGATCTTGCTTTGACATTATGACTTCACTCTGTGAGACTGTTGGGTTGGAAGGAGGCATTTGCAAGTAATATATTACATGTTAAAGAGCAGCAGTGATTAAAAATGGTGTGCACTAGTTGATGGACCCTAACAAGTGTGAGGGTAGAAACCATGTCACCGCTCATTAACGGCCTGACTTGAATGGCTGACCTACTCTCCTAGTGGAAATGTTACTAATTGTAGCAATGCTACTGTTATTGAATTAGTTGTAGTTTTCGTATATGTGTATCCTACAATGTCTGTGAAAGAAAGAGTCAAGTGGAAAATGCTTCCAGGTATGTCTTGGTAAACATTGTTACTACATGTTGTTTAGTTTGTCATTTCTGTGCATAAATTATTTATTTCATTGTAATTTTGTTGTACATGTACATGTTTCGTCATTTAAACATTGCTCCAATTTGAATTGAACCATTTAATAACTAAATCTTGTCATTTAGTTAATATGTACCAGCTGTAAATTCTAATGGGGAAATTGGTTACTGTGATCAATCACGCTAATCCATCATAATCCAGTTGTGTAATGAAATTGCTGTTAAATTTATTCCCGGTGATTTGTTATGACAAAGCTTAGTGAGTTACTCCCCGTATTTCGAAATCATTTTAGAAAATTTGCTTGATAGGAACAGAGCTTTGCTCCAGAGATGACAATATTTGTGTTTGTGTCCAATCGTCGCGGCCCTTGTATTGGTTTGTTGTTTGTGTGTGTGTCCCTAACTAAGACATCATCACTGGAGTAGCTAATTGTATTGTGGGACTTAGAATAACAACTTTATTTGTTGGTGGCTTAGTGTAGACAGCTGCTTTGTATTCCAGGTGACGTATGATTTATTTTAAAATAAAATAAGGAAACTCTGTCTTCATTTTATACTAGTCTCCACTTATTTTCAGCAAATCACGCCATTAAATTCTTTGGGAATAGAAAAGAATTGTTGGCAGTCAAATCAGCAGGATCCGAATTTTGATGATTTCAAATTTATAAAAATTACCTTAAATATGTTTCTTAAATGAAGACTCGGCACAGTTGCAATGTTGTATGATATAAATATAAAGGTATAATGTTCTTTTCGTTTTTTCTTTAGGTGGTTTGCTTAGGAAACTTTCGATCAAAACATAATCATGTTGGACACATTTACTTAATGAGATCAAATGATCACTCTTTGAATTGAGCAAAAAACTTATCTTATTAATTGAATGTTCAGTGTCTGTGTTGAAATCCCGTATAAATACAAAATCAGTTGTCAAGAACGAAATGAATACTGGGAGGCAAAATTTTAATCTTATATTATTAATATAGAGACTGGATGTTCAGGCATTAGAAAAGTCAGAAAAAGGCAGGCAAATAGGCACTTAAAATATGTAATATAGACAGTTAAAAGGCATTTATATTTTTAAACACCAATATAATTTACTAAGAAAAATTACAAAAATACTAGACTTACTCTTTTAATGACACGTATCGTTTGTTGCACATAACTACAGGGTGTTTCTTCAGATAATCAACACTTAAATTTTATCGTTTGTCAGATACGGTTTTCAGAACAGAAAAAGAACGTTCAGTGTTCAACGCAAGACATTTACTGAACAACTGATTTTCCTTCTCAATATTTTTTTATTAAAAATGAACATATTGTGGAAGGAGAGCCTATCCCTTGTCGAGTCTGACAAAGGATGCTGACAGAAATTTCTGAATAATGTTTTAAATCAGCATCTTAGTGAAAATTTGCGACGACCAGGTAGTGACCTGCTGGAACTTAAACACATTTTAGTGCACTCCTTTATAAAATGAATTCCACCGCAAGACATTTCTTACAGCAGCTGCACTGGAACAAACATTTACTGCTAAGTAAATCAAGCTTTCAGGTATAACTCCCTGTAAAGTTGTTTTGAATAATTTTGAGGGAAAAATTGTTCCGGGGCTGGGCATTGAACCCGGGACCTTTGGTTAAACGTACCAATGCTCTACCAACTGAGCTGCCCAGGAACTCTACCCGACACCGATCCAACTTTTCCCTCTACATCGACAGACCTCAAAGTGGGCTGACAACTGTCAAGCAACCAACATTGAGTGCACACTAACTCTGTGTGACTTAAATTGTGGTTTTCTGTTAACGAACAGTAACGTGTATTATGCAAATCAAGCTTTCAGGTATAACTCCCTGAAACCAAAGGTCCCGGGTTCGATGCCCGGCCCCGGAACAATTTTTCCCTCAAAATTATTCATTTACTGCTAATTCTTGCCAGACTAGCACTAAACAACAATAACAGAAAAATTGCAAAAATAAGAAAATAATAACAAAAAGAAAAAACTTGCCATAATGTTTGATAGATCACGAATATCGTGTCTGTACACTTAAATCTTTTCTGACTCATCGATTAAAAAAGAAAAGCATTTTGCCATAAATTGTAGCCCCACTTGTTGGCTAATTACGATGTGTAACATGAAGGGAACACATTTGCTTAACTTTACTGGAAATGCTGGAACGAAAACATTCTTTGTGTTTATGTCTTGATAAAAATAAATAATAAAATTGACTAAATGTTGGTAAAACGCAGATAATGGCTCAAATATTGATCTGAAGCTTGAGAAATAATTTAAATACGCACTGTAACTTAAAGAAAGGCCTAAAATTCGAAAATATAAAAGAACAACAATAATGAGATATAAAATATGTATTGTTATAATGAAGGGCACCATAAACAGTAACCCTAAATACACGAACGATGTCTCTGGCTAAAGAGAAAGAAGCTGACATCATCAAAATCCGGGGCCTGTCTATCTTTATCAGGTACAGCTGCTTAATAAATTTATTTTCTGTAGTGAAATGTATGCGATTTGTAGGTGTTGTGTTGCTCTGTGTGTTAATGCACATAATAAAGTTGCGTAGCTTTCTCAGTGCACTCACTAAAGCTCTTCAGGAAAAGTAAGTTGCGCATAATGTGACAGTACAACTTCATAAGATATAAATCTCTGGCCATTGAAGACTGCAGTTTTACTAAATTTGAGTATGATGTACACAGCTTTTATTTCAGTGTAACCTCACATGGAAACCTTTCCTTTTTACTGCTATTAATCTTCAGATTTATAAAATACGGCTAACTGTAGCATCACAAAAACACAAATGCTGAGAATATGTATTTTCTTTCAAAACCTTATGTGTAGGCCTAGTTCTCTACAAGTGGTATTGAGAAAAAGGGAAAATTTACGGAGAATAATTATTAATGGTTTAGGTTTTACAAAATCACGGAATTTTACTTGAAGCATGTAAAGAGATAGGTTTGGAACTAAATTCCGAAAAGACGAAGTATATGATTATGTCTCGTGACCGAATATTCTGCAAAATGGAAAAATAAAAATTGGAGATTTATTCTTTGAAGAGCATATCTTGGAGCAACAGTAAAAAATATAAATGATACTTGGGAGGAAATTAAACACAGAATAAATATGGGAAATGCCTGTTATTATTCGGTTGAGAAGCTTTTGTCATTTAGTCTGCTGTCAAAAAAGCTAAAAGTTAGAATTTATCAAACAGTTATATTCCCTGTTGTTCTGTATGGTTGTGAAACTTGGACTCTCACTTTTAGAGAAGAACAGAGGTTAAGGGTGTTTGAGAATAAGGTGCTTAGGAAAATATTTGAGACTAAAAAGGATGAAGGTACAGAAGAATGGAGGAAATTACACAATGCAGAACTGCACGCAATTTATTTTTTACCTGACATAATTAGGAACATTAAATCCAGGTGTTTGAGATGAACAGGGCATGTAATACATATGGATGAATCCAGACATGCATATAGAGTGTTAGTTGGGAGATCGGAGGCAAAAAGACCTTTGGGGAGGCCGAGACATAGATGAGAAGATAATATTAAAATGGATTTGAGGGAGGTGGGATATGATGATAGGAACTGGATTAATCTTGCTCAGGATAGAAACCGATGGCGGGCTTATGTGAGGGCACCAATGAACCTCCGGGTTCCTTAAAAGCCATAAGTATAAGTACTGCATTAGGTTTTACAAATAAGGCTGTAGGCCAAGTTTAATTTTGGATTACTGGTACCTTCAGATGAATTTCCTTCTTGACTAATAAAGGAAATTTGTGGCTCACAATTGATTTGCAATATGATATTGGCCAAATTGGCAGCTCAGCCATTTGCAGGATTTCCATGCAGTTATCGTAGCACATTATGTTCATTTCTTGTGCATTGTTGTATGTAAACCGTTTTTCTGTTGAAACATTTGTCTCTAGAGTTAACACATTAATCCCATATCTTGGAAGTAGTTTTTACAAGCAAGACAATTTTCACAAACTGTTCAGTGAGAGAACTTTAAATACATCTCTATACACAGTTTTCTGAATTTATGCGATGAATGAAATGTGCTGGTATATGTCATCTGCATTTTAAATTGAGTGTTTCTTTGAGGTTATGTTGAAATAAACGCTGCAACAGTTGGCTGAAAATTCTTATACTCTCAATACCGGTATTCAAAACAAATGAAGATACAATTTTTACTCTTTTGGTTACAATCCTGATTCTTTATTATGGTTTTAACGAAGAAAAGTAGATAACATTACTACAAGAAATAGAGTACTTTTGCATTTTAAAATTTTGAAATAAAATAGTTGCTCAGTCGTCTGTGAGTTGTATAGTCACGGACACAAATATTGGAACAGAAGGTTTTGACAATGAATGATGCTTATACATATGTACTACAGATTGAGAGGTATTGGGTTTGTTTGATTATGAAGTGTATCCTTTTCTTTCTGTTGTACATTAATGTAAAAGGATATTCTAAAACTCCCCTTCGTATAGGATAAAAAATTACTCTTTTCACATTATTGCTTTCTGCTAGAAGTTAGTAAACAAACCCTTTGAATTAATACACAAAGTACTTGGTAGGTGTCGTGTTCAGTACATATTCTCCTCTTCATAGAGACAAAGTGTGCTTGGTCATTACTCAGTAACGATTACAGTGAACATGGGATATAAACGAATGGAGACCAGCTCTGAAATTAAAAATATAGTACTAAAGCTATTCAAACTTATGCAGAGATCGCAGAATCAGTACAAAGAAGCCGAACAACAGTGTTCAACATTGTTAAACGATACAAGAAGTTCAAGATGGTGCAGAATCAATCCAGAACTGGCAGACCATCGAAACTAGCCCAAGGGAACAGAGGAAAATAGTGCGTCAAGTAAAAGAAAAGTCCATTGGTTTCTGCAGTGGACATTACAGCACAGCTGAAGGAAGATGTAGGTAAGGACGTTCATGTTAGAACTGAATAAGGCTGGCTACAAGGCTATAAGTGGCTGGGTAGCTCAGTTGGTAAAGCAGCTCGCTACAGACTGGAAGGTCCGGGTTCGATCCCAGGTGGTGACAGGATTTTTTTCTCGTTGCCAAACTTTCAGAACGGCCCTGAGGTTCACTCAGCCTCCTATGAAATTGAGTACCGGGTCTTTCCCGGGGGTAAAAGGCGGTCAGAGTGTGGTGTCGACCACACCACCTCATTCTAGTGCCGAGGTCATGGAAAGCACGGGGCTCTACCTCCATGCCCCCCCCCCCAAGCGCCTTCATGGCATGTTACAGGGATACCTTTGCCATTACCTTTACAGTTCTATAATTCCCAGACGAAAGCCATTTGTTTTTTTTTTTAAGGTGAATCAAAAGAAACACTTTCAGTTTACAAATGAGTACATAAAACTACTGAATCTGATAATACTACTGAAACTGATAAAATCTTGTGATCTGATGAAAGTAAATTCACGTTGGAAAGAAATGGTTTTCGTCTGGGAATTCTAACATTGTAGCCAGCCTTATTCAGAACTCATTGAATAATTCTAACATGAACGTTCTTACCTATAGTCCCGTCGTTCTAATTACCGGCAGCCAACGACGTTGCAGGTCAGCTACATTTAAACGTGTGCGTCTTGTGATTCGCTGATGAAGACGTTATGCATTTTCTAAGGCTGGATAAATACTTAACATAATCGCCCGCCATTTTGGCTCTTTCGTCGGCGCTGCTCAATTACAGTGCGTTTGATATATTATCGTAGGAGCTATGATATGATAATGTTATCGGTGTGGCAAATAGATTCCTCGTTTGGTAGCTCGGCAGCGAAAGAACAAAAATGGCGAACGATACTACCTACCTAATCCCCATTTCAGTTTGGTTGATAGGCTTTCCCCTCTACTCACACTCTTTACCATCCGTGAAGGGGAAGATGCTACTGTCTATCTTACTAACATTCGACTAATTGACTTTGAACATAGTGAACATTCTTATTATTGAAAACGTTTACCGGTAATCTATATTTCGAAAATCTATACTAAGCGTTTGTATTTCATTTCATTGTTCTGGCACATTAAAAAGCTACTGACAGCAGAAGATAAATGTTTTCTTCACCGCTAGTTGCTACTCTACAGCATACACAACGGGACAATCTGCACTGTGTCACTCCCCCAGACTTCATAATACAAACTAACATCCCTTAATTTAATTAATTATTAGTTGAAAATGTTGTAAGAACGACACTAAAATATACTGAAACATGTAACTGTCAAACATCTGTGTCACTGTATTTTATATTCATTTATGTACTTTATTTAATATTTTATTTTCTTGTGTGTACAACTTGGGGGGGTGCAGGTATAAGAGGTAACAGCTACCGGTCTGTTATACTGACGGACTCAAGGCAAGTAGAAGGGGAAAGAAATGCCTTCGCATCCTCTCAACTTGTATGAAATGTCGTTTAGACTTTATAGAGCCTTCACTTCCTAAGACGTAAGCAAAGAGGAGGAGGAGGAGTCATGCCGGGAATAACAGCGTCGCGACTATACATCTTCCTTCAGCTGTGCTGTAATCTCCACTGCAGAAACCATTGGAATTTTCTTTACTTGACGCACTATTTTCCTCTTCCCTTGGGCTTAACTTCGATGGTCTGCCGGTTCTGGATTGATTCTGCACCATCTTGAACTTCTTGTATCGTTTAATAATGTTGAACACTGTTGTTCGACTTCTTTGTACTGATTCTGCAATCTCTGCATAAGTTCTGCCTTGTTTGAATAGCTGTAGTACTATATTTTTAATTTCAGGACTGGTCTCCATTCCTTTACGTCCCGTGTTCACTGTAATCGTTACTGATCGAGTAATGAGGAAGCACACTTTGTCTCTATGAAGAGGAGAATATGTACTGAACAACACAACACCTACCAAGTACTTAGTGTAGCGTTTCTCAAACTTTGGTCTGCGGACCACCTGTGGTCCTCGAGATCTGCCCTTGTGGTCCTTCAAAAAAGACAGAAGAAAAAATAAAATTCAAATGAATTGCGTATCACACTATAGCTTAAAATCTCAGAGTTTGGAAATGACACATGGCAATCGAATTTCACTTTTTCTCCCAGTACTGACATTTTATGAAATTTATTACTCTACGCGTCTATCGACTTCTCAATCTACTCTCACCAGCAAAAGAGGGACTTAAACGCTATATACGTGGTGTTTCTCGACATCTTTTCCCTGCACATCTGGCGCCGCACCTGTAACCCAGCCAGGGACCACCCGAATTCATAACAGAGGACCAAAGTACCGAACCTTAATTCAATTTAAAAATATAAGTATACTGGCATTAAAATGTGCTACGAAAATGATAAATTTGCTTTCGAAGGAAACAAGAGTAAGGTGGTCCGCGGAACTGTTCTGACTTTAAAAAGTGGTCCCCACTTCAAAAAAGTTTGAGAAACACTGACTTAGTGTATTCATTCAAAAGGTTTGTTTACTGACTCAAGGGATGCTTTCCAATATTTTTGTCCTAACAGAAAGTAATCGTGTGAAAATGGTAATAATTTTCTGTCCTATACGGTCAGCGTGTCTGGCTGCAAAACCAGGTGGCCCGGGTTCGAATCCCGGTCAGGGCAAGTTACCTGGTTGAGGTTTTTCTGGGGTTTTCCCTCAACCCAATACGAGCAAATGCTGGGTAACTTTCGGTGCTGGACCCAGGACTCATTTCACCGGCATTATCACCTTCATATCATTCAGACGCTAAATAACCTAGAAGTTGATACAGCGTCGTAAAATAACCCAATTAAATAAAAAATTCTGTCCTATAGGAAGGGAGTTTCAGAATATCCTTTTAGATTAACGTACTACAGGAAGAGAAGAGTACACTTCATAATCAAACAAACTAATTGTCAAAATCTTCTGTTCCAATATTTGTGCCTGCGACTGTACTGTATTGCATTGCTGCCATGGAAACGAGGCTATACTGTGTTTGTTTGTGCCGCAGATCGTCTTCGCAGAATGGGGCGTGCCTCTCGCAACTACACCATTGGGTTTGTGGTGCACCGCAATTCACTGGAGCTGTGAAGAATGCACGAGGTGCTTGTGTGTGTGCCAACGTGGTGTGTTAGTGAGGCTACTATTTTTACTACATCTCCTTTCTTTTTAAATTAAAAAAAAATGTTATTTTTATGCCACAGTATCCCTGCTAATTTTTAAGAACTTTTATCTATTTTTGTGTATAGAAGGAGAACAGTTAACAGCTGCATCTCGTATTCGATGCTGGTCACAGAATTCTTGTAGCACATTTCTAATTTCATGCTTGAGGGGCAAGAGTACCTATGTCCGTGCAATTAGCTTCAGAGTTTTTATTTTATATTTTGTCAGAATGTTTATTAATTTGTTTCTTTGTTATGGATGACAGGGACATTTGCCCTGTCACTAAAGTTGTGATTTTTTTGAGAGCTTACTACGATTCCAAACTTTGTAAGACACGAAAGTTGTAAGAGGAGTTTTTCATTTTGAGGAGCACAGTAGGAGAAAGGGAAGTAGTTGTATATTTTTTTTTCTAAGGCGTCTCTTCCTCCCCAGATTTTGGGATTGTTTTAATAAATATACTCACATTAAACGTGGCTTTGACTGTACAAACGTGTAAGTATTTTGTAAAATGAATAACATTATGTAGAGACTGGTGCGGAACGGAGCAGAAGTTGCGGGCTTGTTGGAACGAAGCATTTAAGGAAGGCTTTCACACTGACGCTGCTTTGTAAACTGTTTGGTCTTGCGCAGACGCACTGCTGTTCATTGTGTAAAGAAATGGATGACACAATAATAATACTGAACTCTGAAACAACACCTGTGTGTGACGTCACTTCCACTACCCTTCATCTTCCTGAAGTAAACTACCGTAAAGTGAGGTGACTTTGAACTCCGAGGTGACTTTGAACAGTAATTTAGCGCCTTTCAAATTAAATGCTGTACCCTATTGCAAAGAACTGAACTTTTATTGACAACTTAAACAGTTTTATCGCAATTGGGTACAGCATTTAATTTAGAAAGGCTAAATTACTTTCAAAGTCACCCTCTTTACGGCATTTACTCTTAAGTCTGAATTGAAAGGAACAAGGAGGAAGTCTGGTGTGTTGGTGTAATAGAGAGATCCATTTTTGTCTCCTTGTCTTCGGATTGAAAAGAAGAAAGAAGTATCGAGCTTGCTGGGAGTGTAAGTCCAGCAGATTTAACTTATTTTTATTTTATTTTTTTTTTACATATCCCTTCATAAGGGAGTACCGATATGTATTCATTCATAGTTTTCTGCCCAAGGGCAGGTCCTTCACTGCAAACACAGTGTTTTCCAATCTTCCCTCTTTCCACCTTCCTGTTAGTCTCCACATATGACCTTGTATCTTAATGTTGTCTATCATCTCAGTGAAATGTACAGCAGAGTTCGTATAGGTCAGTTTCTGTCTGATGCTTTTCCAATTCACTGCGGGCTAAAGCAAGGAGATGACTATCACCTTTACTTTTTAACTTTGCTCTAGAGCAGCGTTTCTCAAAGTGTGTTCCCGGAACCCCGAGGTTCCGTAAGCAACTCTTAGGGGGTTCCGCCAATTCCTGATGTGAAATTATTTATTTTTAATCTTTAAAATATGTTATAAAAACATGAAAAATAATAAGAACAGAACTATAATTGTTTATTCTATTGGCAATTTTCAGGACAACAATTGATACCGTTTACGACAATCCGATCACTAATGCACATTGTTGAAATAATAATAGGTGCGCTTGAAGTAACTTAAGTGTCTGCAGCTAACACATTATCCAACAATAATGCACAGATGTAAACTGTATCTGGACTTCATTGAAAATTCTGTGAAGGATATTTCGCAGAGTTGTTTTGATATTCCTTCAAGAAAGCACAGGAAACTTCTTCTGGAGAGGAAAGACCATTGTTTTGAAGTTCAAGGTGAATTATGTGTTAATTTTGTGTCTCAAAGTTTATTTACTAATATCAGAAAAAGTCAAATATTTTAAAGAAAAATTGTGCTATTTTTATCATTCCTTCTTCAAAATTGTGTAAATAGAGGGCGAGACCGATCATTGCGAGCTACAGCATGTCATCCTATTTTTAATACAGAGTGATACCGAATCCTGAATCAGTAGCTTAAAACAGGATCATTAAAACAATCAACATCCAAGTGTACCACTACAACTTAAACTATCCCTAAACGTGAGTCTGATGAAGGCGAAATGGGGGAAACACAACCCCTCTTCACGAATATTCACTGGGTTAATTGGGTTCCAGAGTTTTATTTTGTGTTTAAAAGGGTTCCGTGGATAGAAAAGTTTGAGAAACGCTGCTCTAGAGTATGCCATTAGAAAAGTCCAGGATAACAGAGAGGGTTTGGAATTGAACGGGTTACATCAGCTGCTTGTCTATGCGGATGACGTGAATATGTTAGGAGAAAATACACGAACGATTAGGAAAACACGGGAATTTTACTGGAAGCAAGTAAAGAGATAGGTTTGGAAGTAAATCCCGAAAAGACAAAGTATATGATTATGTCTCGTGACGGGAATATTGTACAAAATGGAAATACAAAAATTGGAAATTTGTCTTTTGAAGAGGTGGAGAAGTTCAAATATCTTGGAGCAACAGTAACAAATATAAATGACACTCGGGAGGAAATTAAACACAGAATAAATATGGGAACTTCCTGTTATTATTCAGTTGAGAACCTTTTATCATCCAGTCTGCTGTCAAAAAATCTGAAAGTTAGAATTTATAAAACAGTTGTAGGTGCTTAGGAAAATATTTGGGGCTAAAAGGGATGAAGTTACAGGAGAATGGAGAAAGTTACACAACGCAGAGCTGCACGCATTGTCTTCTTCACCTGACATAATTAGGAACATTAAATCCAGACGTTTGAGATGGACAGGGCATGTAGCACGTATGGGCGAATCCAGAAATGCATATAGAGTGTTAGTTGGGAGGCCGGAGGGAAAAAGACCTTTAGGGAGGCCGAGACGTAGATGGGAAGATAATATTAAAATGGATTTGAGGAGATGGGATATGATGATAGAGAATGGATTAATCTTGCTCAGGATAGGGATGAATGGCGGGCTTATGTGAGGGCGGCAATGAACCTCCGGGTTCCTTAAAAGCCAGTAAGTTAGTATCATCTGATACCTTCTGCCCTGAACTTTCCTCCCGTTCACCAAACCTTCCAGTGCATCCTTCAGCAGACAGTATCTTCTTAGCCAGTGACTGACCAATTCCTTTTTCTCTTCCCGATCAGTGGGAATAAGTATGTTTATTGATTTATTATTTACCACAAGGTAACTTGGATGGTCGATGAGAAGAAGATTGAAGCAGGGTTGCCAAATGTCTCAGATCAGAGAAGCATATGACCAACTCGTGCTCTTTGCAGAGCGTCCCCTTGCTTGCATTGCCAGTGTTGCTCTTTTTTGTTCGTGAGTGCACACAGTTCTTCATAAGAGCAGCTGAGTTGGTCAACACTGTGCTGGGTGTAAGTAATAAGCGAATGTTACTTTTCAAAAACCGCTTGTCATTTTTAAATTTGAGGCATTCTCTGGAACAAGAGTTTGAATTTGAGATGCAGAGCATGAACATTTTAGTTCTGGTGTAACAGCATTGCGGAGAACGATATTCAAATGTTTCTAGGGGGTGCTCTGTTTGTTGGAGGAAAGTAATATGTTATGACGACGGGGATGTGTTATTAAGAATTAAATATATGTTGGAAACGTAAAAATGACCTAATGGATTTTAAGGGTATGTGTACGTGAATGACCACAATTATTATCAGAAAATGCAGGCTCTAGATTTCCAAAATTTTATAAGGAAATGAACTCACAATTGGACAAAAATTACAAGGTACCACAACAAGACTTATTGGAATTTAAATATCTGATAGAAGTATAAAATAGGTTACTAATAATATTTTTAAGAATTCACTTTTTACTTTAAATTAAATTTTCCAAAATTTGAAAATTTTCACACGTATTATTTCATAACTCCACAACCATTAGAGATAGAATTCTGAAATTTTGTACACTGATTTAACATGAATTTATGCAAAAGATAGACTACAATAATGCCCCTTTTTTTTTTAAATAGTAAAATTAGGTCACAAAACATTATGTAAATTTTAATATATATTATATAGAAAAATAAAAAAATTAATTGTATTAAAATAAACAACTTTACATGTCTGAGAGTAGTTTACTTTTCATAAATAAGTGTTTATTACATGCAGGAAAAATATTAAAGATGTCGGAGAGAACATAACAATGTTATGGTTATCAAGATGTAACTGCAGAATTTCTTTGTTTTTTTTTTTTTCATACTCTGATAAAACTAGTATTACTAGTAACCTTTTTTATACTTTTATCAGATATTTAAGTTCTAATAAGTCTTGTTGTGGTACCTTGTAATTTTTGTCCAATTGTAAGTTCATTTTCTTATAAAATTTTAGAAATTTAGAGCCTGCAGTTCCTGATAATATTTGTGGTCGTTCACGTACATATACCCTTAAATTGTTATTCCAGGCAACGCCTCACTTGTCACTTCCAGATGCTCCTTTCAACAAGTTTTTCTTTACGAATGATTAAGTGAATCATTTGAGGAAGAATGTAGCAGTGCATAGCTTCAGTATCAAAGAATTGCTGACGTTAACCTTTTGAGTGGGATGATAATTAATTACATCCCTGCTATTTTGTCCTTCAAGTTAATATTCTGACTTGCAGTTGTCTGGACTCTGAACCTATCACATATCAGTATACGTACATCAGGCGCTGTCGCTGTGAGCCCCATTTCGGGCAGATTCGACGATTTCTCAGAGCTGTGATTTTGGGGCTGTAGTCACAGTCGGAACGGGTGGTAGACCTATCACAGCGACAAAATCACAGGTCTTCAAATCACACCCCTCCACTAGCATCCAGTGATTTGCATGTCTTTGTATTGTTGAAGAAGCGCTGAGTGGTAAGTGGTACGACCGTCATGACATGGCTTCAGGGACTTGACGCAGATTTCTTCTATGCCAACATCGACGCCTTGGTGTACCGTTGGAACGAGTGTTTGGACAAGCATGGTGACTGTGTTGAAAAGTATGCGTACCAGAGCCCTACTACTGTGTATATCTGCCTGTGAAATAAATTTGTCCATGAGAGCTCTTCTTACCTTGCTTTGCTTTTTAAAGCACCCTCGTATTATATTGTTCTACTAGCCGTACCCGTGCGCTCCGCTGCACCTGTTAGAAATAAATATAAAGTAATTACATAATTAAAATAGGACATTTGATCCAGGGAACATTCGTGTTTGATAGAAGGATAAATCGTTTAATATGTTACTTAATTTAAATTGTATTTAAATAATTAAAATGCGATCATTTTGGTCCAGAGACACTCATTTGGTGCAATGACAATTCCTTTAACATGTTTCTTAATTGTCATTACATGCAACCATAGTTTAATGAAGATTGACATATTTAGTTTTAATGTGTAAACTTTATATTACTTGCTATATGTTTCAGAAGTTACTGTAATAACATTGTAGAATTATGTCCATCTAGAGAAACTACACTTTCCAACGGTGAAATAATAATTAAACAATTAATTAGCTTCCGATATTACTTCATACAAACACAGAAACATTCTCTTAGGCTATGTTTAATAGCTTTCGATTGTTGTTGTCAAGGCCCCTTATAGACGAAGTCATTTGTTTTTATTTCAGTACAGCTCCTTAGATGGCGTTGTTATTGTAATTTTAAAACTCATTTATCTCATTAAATATCAGTCCTATCAAAATTTTGTATAGAATAAAACTTATCGGAAATTATTTTTAAAGAATCTTTTGTTATGTAATATTTTTCATGAAAATTAATAATAAGGAGATATTTCGATTTATTTAATTCAGGCCCCTTATAACCCCCTTTTTAAATAAAGTATTTTGAATGCCATATAGCCTAAAATCTAAGTTACAACGAACTTAATTTATATTCCAATTTTCATATAAATCGGTTCAGCCATTATCGCGTGAAAAGGTAACAAACATCCAGACAGACATACAAACAAAAATTTCAAAAAAGCGATTTTCGGTTTCAGGATGGTTAATTATACATGTTAACATCAATTATTTTTGGAAAATCGAAAATTACCAGAAAACTTTTGGCTACAGATTTATTATGAGTATAGATAGCAATGGACTTTATTAATGCATGTCCTTTTATCCAAGTTGCAATGTCGTCGAGTTTAAAGACAAGCTGTAAATACAGATTGGAAATCCATAGGAAAACATGAGCACAACTGTAGGCTACGGCTGAGCTTTGGTCCTTTGATTTCTCCAGAATCAATTTAGCTTTCCATGAGCGTACTTTCAAAGCTTGAAACGTGTTTTGAATAAGATTTTCACTCGCACACGGCGAGCGTCTGTTTCTGATCGAAGGCGTTTGTAAATGTTGAAATGGTTTCCTCGACGTTACGAAGAAAGGACCGGGTCGAGAACTGTGGACAGTTGCACAACTGGAATGTGTGGCGGGGGATGGAGGTGATACTAATTGGGAAATTATGCTTAATTACTGAGAATGCTGCGTTGAGTCATGTGGGCGTGCTATTATCCTTGAGCATCTCTACAACCAAGTTCGAATTGTAGCCTGTGTACCGTGTGTTCGTAAAGGTGCGTCTCCACTATTAAACATTTAACAACAACATGTTGAATTTAACATGTGTATGGACATTTCAAGTCTCAATTGACTTAACATGTTAACTAAGTATGTTGAATTTAACACTTTTAACATGTTGGCGTGTTTTCCAGCAGAAACGGAAAACATGTCAATTCATTTGCTCGTTCTGCGTCGGTACAGTTCGGCAAAGTTCGTACAGTTTCCATAGCAACAACTATAAGTTCCGATTTTGTAGCGCGTATCTTGATCATTTTTATACTATCATTGGTCCTTGCTGTTGGCTGTAAGTTATTCGAAGTAATGGAGTGGACGAAAGAAAATACATTAGAATAAAATTAATGCACTGATGGAAAGGCCTTGTTTGTGGGATGTGTCTGCAAAAGAATACACGGGCAAAACTAAGAAGGCCGACTGTATTAGGAACTGGAATTATTATTTAACTGTTCTCGAGAATACAATAGAGAATTTTCGCACTCTTGTCGTATGCTAAACGTTAATGCTATGTTGACGTCAGTAATGGTCGTATTTGGTGATGTATGTTAACGTTCGTAAAACTTCGGAAAGAATAAGTATACCATATTACCCACTCCTTTAACATCTGTCATGTCGTAGGTCCTATGATAATCAATCGCGCTGTAATTTTTTTAATTGAGATGAAATGGCTGCTCTTAAATTGTGTCTTTCTTTGATGTAACAGGAAGTATTTTTGCAGCACTACATTAAAATCGTGTTCTGACATTCTCAGCAAGTTTTGAATCCAAATCGATACTGTATTCAAGTTGAAGCTCGTTTAGAATGTATCCTGCAGTGTCTTTTACTAAGATATTGCCGCATCCACATTCTCATTTTCTTCCTTTTCAAAGCCTTGTAACAAGCAATAGAGGCAATTACAAAAGTCATATCATCATCTGAGTCCATTCTCCAAGGTTTGAAAATAAAACACTATTTATATTAAAATCTCTGGACTACGCAAAGAAAGTGAAGTTTAACATGTTTAACAGTGTGGACAAAGTGTTAAATGAAATTAGCATTAACATGTTGGGGTGTTGATGGCAAACTATTTAACATGTTGTTAAATGTTTTGATAGTGGAGAGCCTTTAGACGAGATTCCTGTCACTGCAGCTGCTTGTTGGTAGGATCACGGGGGGGGGGGGGGAGGTTCAGTAAGAGAAGTGTCAGGTATGAGCTTTGAATATAATGATTGTGTTTTCCTCTGGGCGTGAGACATTAATTCCTGGGGGAGAAAGAATTTTCCAGGTGACTCACTTGCGCCTTTCTACGAAGTTACGCATTCAGTCAGTCCCTATAATCGCCTGAAATGCACAAGGCTACAGGCGTGCCTGATACAACAGTTCAGCTAAGGCATTCAATCTCACGTCGTGTCTGTCCAGGGATGCCACCCATCCCGGTTTTTGCGGGACAGCCCGGATTTCGACTTTGTTATCCCGCCATGGTATATTTTTAAATTGGTTATTTTACGACGCTTCATCAACTGCTATGGTTATCTAGCGTCTGAATGAGATGAAGGTGATCAATCAAACTCCTGTATCTCCTCATGAGGAGCATAGGGCATTCACGAAGTGCCTCCATCGGACCCTATTTGTAGCCAACTTCTTCACTTCGCTCCATGTTTTTCCCTCCCTAGCAATTTCCTCCAAACTGTTCTCTTCCATGTATTCTTTGGCTTTCCTCTTGTTCTACTACCCTGGGGGTTCCAATCCAAAGCCATTCTTTCTACTGCTCCATCTTCTTTCCTGATTGTGTGCCCTATGCAATTCCACTTTCGTCTTTTGATTTCTATTGCGATTTCTTTCTGATTTATCTTCCATACTTCTGAGTTTGTGATTATATCTGGCCATCTAATTTTTTTAATTCTTCGTAAACATCTATTAACAAATGTTTGCAGTTTATTTTGTATAATTTTACTTGTTTTCCGTGTCTCACAGCCATATAATAAGACTGATTTCACATTACTGTTAAAGATTTTAATTTTTGTAGATCTAGATATAATATAAGATTTCCATATTTGGTACAACTGGACAAATGCACTATTTGCATTTTTTTATTCGGTTCTTTAAGATGAAGATGATAATGCCAGTGAAATGACTCCAAGGTCCAGCGCCTAAAGTTACCCAGCATTTGCTCTTAATGGGTTGAGGGAAAACCTCAACCAGGTAACTTGTCCCAACCAGGATATGAACCCGGGCCCGCTCGTTTCACGGTCAGACATTCTAACCGTAATTCCACAGCTGTGGACTGTCATGATGTCATCTGGGACGCTGATTCTCCCAATTTTTTTATTTTTATAATTTAGAGAGGGGGCAACAAGAGTGTGGGCCTGAAGTGGGTGGGGACGTTTTGAGCAGTTAAACAGGGTGATGTCAGTGCCTATATACAGAGGGTTTTCTCTCTCATATTTTAAGTGCACTAATGTTAGGAAAAATTATTGTTCTGTTGATTTAATTAAAGTAGAACTTGTCATTAATATGATCATCAGAATCTGTAAGTTAAAAATTAGAAACAACTATTGGAATCGCTGTGCTGCGAGTATCAAAAAGAGTAAATGGAAGCACTCTTAAATTCATATAATATTAATGTATCTCATATGTCCAAGACTAGGTTAGTTCTGTTATATGCGTGCATTATTGTACAGAGACAAGATTAGTAATTTACGGTTCATGTAAAACAGTAGATAGCTATTAAAGGGTTAAAAAAAACTTAGAATTTGTGGATAAGGAGCCCCCAAATTTTGCCCCTACTTCTGGAAGAAGAAAAATGGCAACTCTGTGCTTGTGGGAATCACAGAATATGCCACAAATTTCTTCGCCATTGATTCTCCGCCATTTTACATTTCTAGTAACTTTGGATCTCTTATAAATTCCAGCTTTGATTGCATTAAGATTTATGAAGTCGAAAAACACTACGTTGACTGCATTACATGAAGTAAACTGGGGAAGGGTTGTACATGCATTGCAGAACAAGGTCAACAGTTTGAGCACGTATTATAAAATGAATGTACTTTCTACACTAACACATTATATATATAGGGTAAAGATTGGTAATATTGTGGTAGTTCTTTTGAAAATATATTACAATTTTACTGAGTAAGAGAAGGACCGGTTTTGTACAGAAACTTGTCCACGAACATTCCCTTAATACGTTGACGCAAAAAACCGATCTTCCTCTCGCTCAGTGAAATTGTAATAAATTTTGAAAAAAAAAAAAAAACTATCACAATATTACCAACCTTTACCCTAAATAAATGTTATTAAAATGTATCAGTATATTCTAACATCATAGCTGTTTTCTCCAGAGGCGTCATTAAGGGCCAAAGGGACGTAGCCTCACCAGATTTTTAGACATAAAAGTTTAGAATTTTCACATTATTTATATTTTAGATAATTTAAAGATATCAAATTTATATCTGAGTATCATTATCCTGAAGTCAGTAATGACATGCTAAAATGCAAGTGTGATGATGATGATGATGATGATGATGATGATGATGATGATGATGATGATGATGGTTTCGTACGTTTATCCTGACAGCGAGTATCAGTAACTGTTTGGAAGGTCAGCGAACCTTTGAGGGTGAGCAAGTTTCAAAATGTCAAGCTAGAGGCTAGTTTTTACCTGCCCGCAATAAAAAGAACAATGAATACGAAGCTGTAGCGTCGGGTGCATGGCAATGTTATTGTAAACTAATTTAGATTCTTCTGACCTCGTGTAACATGTTCTGTGACCATTTACAAAGTGAAGCTTTTGATACATGGTTCAAATTCCAGTTTTCAGTTCATGAATTCTGGGTGGCGCTTAATTAATTATTGTAGTGTGTAGTGTTTAAAATAGTGATACTACTGGTACACGTTGAAGTTATTAATAGATTACGAATAGAGTAGACAATCTTCTGAAATTAATATTAAGTTTATTTATAAGTAAAAAGACAAAATGAAAATTGCGAAATCAATTTGCTTCTGATTCCTTTGTAATCTAACAAAAATACTGGGTGTTCATTTTCATTAAGACGTCACTAGATTTGAAGATTTATATATGTTAAAAATTATTTAAGACTTGAGAACGTGTACGGTATAACAACGTCGTAGCAACAGATGGCGGTCTGTACGGTCTGTGTGCTACCATAACCTCTTTCGAACTGTGTTTTGCGCCGGCAAGTCGTACGCAGGGTATTTGTTATCATCGGTTGCGTACGGTAACATTCCACAACACAAATCAAATGATCCGTGTCCATGTTGACCGTCGAAGTTAATGAATCAGAATCAGATATCCCGACATACGTTGCAGTTCACATTCCTGCTACTTCTTGATTCCTTTATAGAATGAACGCCGTACTTGCTAGGCAACTTTTCTGCCTCTTAGGTTATACAACTTTTGAATTCTCTAGGCTCAAAACATGACGGCATATTATTGTTATTGTTAGCATGAATTAGAATCAAGCATGTTAACTATACCGATACTGCGTATAAAAATGTAATGACAAGGTTTAATATGCGACTATGTGCTCCAACAGCAAGAACAACACATAATAATAATAATAATAATAATAATAATAATAATAATAATAATAATAATAAAATATAATAATAATAAATAGCCACGTTAGCCCATGTCACTTGAACCACGAGCCGCTACTGGTGGTTTCCTTCATTATAATTAAGAAAGAAGAAAAAATGTCAAATATCAACAGGTGCTACCATTTCTTAGTCATCCGATAAAAAGATATTTTCAGTAAGGACTCCCTGTAGAAGTACTGTATAGGCTATAAGTTTCAGACATAACCGCGCATTGAAATCTCCTGGTAACACGATATTTTTAAAACTTGCTACTTGCAGGGGTTGTGTACGAAGTGTCAAGTGAATGACTCTGTGTATACATATACAGCGGTATAAAGTCATGAGGACGTTAAGAAAAATAAGCGTAAGTAGGATGGGAACCAAATCCTGTGTCGAAATTTCCCCTGATTCTTATGGGATAGGCTAGTGTATTATCGCAGGGCAAGCAGTCATTAACCCTCCTACCACCGTGGGGTCAATGGTAACCCCACGCGTTAAACAAACCGTTTGTATCTACTTCAAAAAAATGTATATATTTCTTTCCCTCTTCGTCTTTTATTTATTTTCGCTTAATGACACTCCTGTAAAATATATTTCGTCTAACATTTTTAGTTTCTGAAATATTCACTTGTAATTTCGTCTAGTATCGCGGGGTCAACATTGACCCCAAAACGACATTTTTTGCGGTTCATAATGTATTACGGACAAACCATTCGTAATTAACTCTTGTGCTACACTCTTTAGACCTGTTCTTAATTTTTTCTGCCAGATGGCACTAGTACTTCAGCGTTTAGTTGCCTTTGTTTTGTTGGCTGCTGTAAATCTGCCCGACTATGAAATATCCAAAATTCTGTACTATCAGTTCATGTTTTGTTCGCAATGATGGAGCCTATTTAACTCTATGTTTGTCCCCCCCCCGTCTCTGCCCTCGCTACTCTCAAAAGGCTCGGCAACGACTAGATTCGCAGCGATATTCTGAACGTCGTTTTAATATCTTGCATATTATTTCCGCAATTTTTTTTTGGCACACTTATGGCCAGTTTGTCCAAGTAATGTTTAATTTTGCTTAACGAATGTTAAATTAACAATCTGTTTATTTTTAACGCTTTGTTAATGTATTTTCCATTTGTTCAACATAATTTTGTTTAAGATAACCAAGACTTAACTATAACGCTGTTAGCACTATTTTAACTACTCAGCAGCAGTTGGTAATGATTCTACACATGTAAGACAATTTTTGATTGGCTAAAATTAATCTTTAAATTCTATATTATAGAGTGAGTCATGAAACGTGCATAAAATGACAACCTGTAATAGTAGGCCACGCTCCATAAACAAACAGTTGACAAATGAAAGTTGTAGGTGATGTGCTGAATAATAATTACAAAGTAAGGTTATATTTCCTCATTGATATTATGGATACGAAATACGAAAGAAATAAAATAACACTGATGTATTTAAACAGTCCAAAGTAATTTTAAATGTTATATTACCAGTCATATGCTAAACATTCCCTACAGAGAGACACAAAATATTAATTTCGCAACTTCTGTTCGAACAGCTGTGGAGACATCGGCCATATTTAACTAACTGTTAAACGAGTTAACTGCCCGAAATCGTACATTTAAAATTAACAAACTGTTTAGAGTTTAACAGTCGTTAAATTTTCTAACAATACTTGGAAAAACCGGCCATTACATTAATGAGACGTATCAGTGAGAAAAATGTGAAGGTCCTACGCAGCTTTCCAGCGGTGAACGTTCCCTTGTGAGAGCTGCGTGGTTGTCGCTGATTCCACGCACACGCATTGCTTTTCCCGCTCTCTCCACCAAGAGCAACGCAGATGCTTGAACGCAAGTCACATGCATTGTGAGCAGTTAGCGTGTTTAATGTTTATGCAGGTCTGTGTACATGAATTGCTGCTACTACATGGTTGTGATGGATGCTGGACAGCTATTAGAACTACAGTATGTTGTGACGGTTTATTAAGGAACCACTTTCGCCAGAGATGTGTTCGACGAAGAGTGACGTCATAAAGAACAGCAGCCCATGTTCAATGTCAGTATTAAAATATATACAGGGTGTCTCAGGAGTAATGTGAAGTACTTCAGGATAATGTAGTTTGGGTTAACCTACATCGATTTAACCTGATATAACTTATGTCCGAAATGTAACGGTTGGGAAGTTATTGATGGGTGAACTTTTAAATGAAGAGAGACATTATAGACGTATTTCTACGTTTTAGAACATTGTGATATGATATATTATTGAAAATGCTACATATTGTGTTGTTCCAATAAGTTTATTTCATAATTAAGTACAAAACTCAGTAAGAACATAAAATAATTACACAAGACAAATTACTAAGATTATCCTTCTTATGGATTCCATGAACTGTAAATTCTCGTGATATGGGTCGTGAGGTTGGAGTACCATATTGCACTGTTCTAGTAGTAGTAGCAGCATGGGACGGGTTAGGGACAACCCTTCAAAACGTCGGTTCGATAGTGGCCTATTGTGTATCCCGAATTATGGGATGAATGAGAATGAGGTGTACCAGCCCACCAGCCGCATGAGACTTTCACTCGCTCACCAATGGGCTCCCTACACACCCCCGTCTTAAGTTCATATCGCCAGGGAGAACAGGATCCATTCCGATAATTCTTCCAAGGTGTCGAAGTGCTTTTAAGGAATGAATCCTTGCAGAGGAATTGCGAAAGGCTCAGAACCCAAAGAGGACGCCTGTACTACAAGCGGACGAAGACATGCGTGACGGCCTGAAATACCTGTTGAGTGAGATGATGAAGATAAATGATATTCAATTATTTTTCTACAGGGAAGAGGAAGGGAAATGGACCGTGGCAATGAAGGTTCCAACCCGGCATTTGCCTAAGTAACTGAGGAAAACCACGGAAAAGCCACAGCCAGGATGGTTGGTCCGGGGATTTGTTTTTGTTTATTTTAACGTATTCCATTACCCCATCCAACCTGCAGAGTTTGATCAGTTCCACCCTGCAGAAGTATAAAGGCCCATTCACAATGAAAATTAAACATAACCGTAACATAAACACAGAAGTTTGCGCCCAGACTACCAAATGGGATCATTCACAATGATTCACATAAGCATTGACATAAACATTACCGTAAGACGTTAACATGAAAGTTTGCAAACTCCAAACTTTCATGCTTATGCTTACGTGATTTGCAAACAGAACACAATCGTGGAGCGCTGAAGTATACGACAGAACATGAGGAAATGGCGTCGTTGTTATGTTTCCATGGTTACCAAGTATGTTTGCTGTTATGTTTATGTTCCCATCTTGAATGATGGTATGACTTCTTGATTTTACCGTAACGTTTATATTCTTAAGTTAACGCTTACGTTATGTTTAATTTTCATTGTGAATGAGCCTTAAGTTAATTCTGAAGAGGTACAGGAGCGAGGAAAGCCTCATGCATGGTGGTGTGGTGTCTTAGTCGGCCATGTGAACGGGCCAGAACGGTACCAGCGTGAGACTTTGTATGTTGTTAGTCATTTACTCAATTTAACTCTTCAACATCAAAGAATGAACTTTTTTTTCAAACTATGTCGTCTCTTGCTGTTTTTTTTTTTCAAACTGTACAAAGAGAACAGCTGCTCTTGAGGACTTTGCTCGCTGAATGTTGCCTACTATAGTGTCAACGAGGTGGAACGTCCTGTGAAGACTGCGAAAGAAGAGCCTATTTCGACGCGATGAAGCATCCTTCCGTCACATTTTGGATACTGCAGATAACTGGTACAGTGACACAGTTCTCAAAGCTCCTCTTCTTTGACTTTTTTACAGGCGTTAGACACTCGATTTCTGCTGACAGTGTTATCGAAGATTTTACTCATTTTCTGGTGGCATATTCTTTAATGTAGTTCGCTTAAAGACTGAACTAAGTGTCGTCTGAATTTAAAGACAAATGCATTTCAGACTTCATTTACTCAAAGGGCCATTGTATACGCATGTAATTTCTATTTTACGGGGACTCGTAGGAAAACAAAAGACAGACTACATAATACAAGGTGGGGCAAAATGAACTCATGATTTTGAAATCTTTATTACTCAGTACTCAGTAATGTACCATTAACATTAATTGAAAGACCTATCAATTAGGAGGCACAAGGTTGCCATTTTTACAGAACACAAATTCAAAGTTAATTCGTGAAAATAACGCCCGCCATGTGTCGTTCATTGACATTGATGCATTTTTTCACCCCGAGTCATATTTTCTATGACGCGCCGTAGCATAACCCCACAGAAAGTTACAAAGAGTGTCGCATGTTGTGTTTATCTACAGCAGCCGTGACGAAAAGGCCATGGTGCGCCGAGCCACTGTGTAAGCTGCAACGTGCATAGCACCTATGGAGGGAGGCGGACAACCGAAGGGGAAGTTAATGTTTAGGACGTGTAACGAAGAAAGAAATGAACAAGAAAACATAGGACACATTATCACAACCTAAAATTAACTGTCTTCAGAATGTCTCTGCGACAAAGTTTCAAAATCAGGAATTATGTCACTTACTGCCAATCGTAGTTGATCACGAAGGTATTTGTCTGTCAGTCGTGATCTAAATTTGGTTTTTACTATTTTCATTGTTGAAAATAATTTTTCACAAACGTAAGTTACAGCGAACATGGCTTCAACAGAGCAGGCGAAAGAACGAAGCTTCAAATATTTATTTTTTCCAAAGATTTGAAAAGTTCAATATCTGTCAAATCCTTACATCTAGCTTTCATTTGACATCACATTGTAAATCAGTGAGTTTAAATTTAAGAAAATCTAACCGCATTATTCGTACATCTGCTGTAAAAGAATCGACGTACAGAGATAATAATAATAATAATAATAATAATAATAATAATAATAATAATAATAATAATAATAATAACACTTAACCTTTTAATGTTTCATCAGTAACATGCAGTAACTTATAATGCCGTTTTTTGTTATACAACCGTTTTCCTAGTAATATTAGTGAACAAATCATACATTTAATATTTTCATCATATTGTAAGCAAAAGAATGCGTCCTCCCATCCTACTTGAAACTTTCGTTTTTATAGAGGTACGTGGTTTCGAGAGAGACATTGCGACGATACGCACTTTCAGGTCCGAGACAAATACAAATGGAATGGAGTTTGACTCCAGTGAGTGAGAGGGTGGGGGTTGGGGAGGTAGGAAGCGAGAGAAAAGCACTGCGAGCCACAATGTGCTCGTGAGTCGCATTTTCGCCGCGGCTGATCTGCACTACCAGACTATTCAAAGTGGACTTCGTCTGACATTATTAAGTGATAAATAATCCCTGTATCTTCGTTCATTAAATGAATTGTATGTATTGTATTTATTAAGATTCCATGGTATTCATACATTGCTTACAGCTAGAATATGGAACAAGTCAAAAAACTTAATACTATTATAAAATCTTAATTTATAGTCACAGTCTAGATGAAATATATACAGACGAGATTTACAATATAGTCTACTAGTACAACACAAAGTTTTAGTATCAATTTCATGAAGTGTTATTGAATGTCATGAATTTATCTACAGAATAGAAGGCGTGAGAAATTAGGTACTTCTTTAATTTGACCCTAAATAATTTTATGTTTTGAGTTTCATTTTTTATATCGATAGGGAGGCTATTAAAAATTTTTACTGCCATACAACACACTCCTTTTTGATAGCACGATAGACTTGCCGATGGAGTATGAAAGTCATTTTTTTTGACATGTATTTATGCTGTGAACTGTTGAATTAGTTACAAAGTTTTCACGATTACATACGAGGAAGACTATTAATGAAAAACTATACTGACAAGCCATGGGCATTATTTGTAGTTTTTTGAAAATAGTCTTACACGATTCCCTAGATTTGGCACCTACTATTATTCTAATTACTCTTTTTTGTAATAGAAATATATTGTTACTATCTGTGGAATTTCCCCAGAATATTATTCCAAAACTCATTACAGAGTGGAAGTATGCAAAGTATATTGTTTTTAATGTATTGATATTTACTATCTTTTGCATAGATCTAATAGCAAAACAAGCTGAATTTAGTTTGGGGGTAATTTCTTTAATATGATTTTTCCAAAATTGCAAAATTCCGTTCTTGAGATAAAGTCATGGTTCGACAACTCTTGTATTATTTGAATTTTGTACGGATGGTAATGTAAGTCTATGTGCAACAGACCTGTTGGATATGTTAAAGACAACAACTTGTCGACGTGCAGATCGCTTTGAACTGAATGACGGCAGCACGCACTCTTTCGATATTCTCCGGTGTAGCACAGTTCGATCTCTGCCTGCAGGTTTGTCAGAAGCTGTCGTTCGCATTTCTTAATCCAGTTATTGATTCTGTTGCGATCCAGAACTCTTCCATGTCTCGCAACGTTGAGATGCCGCCTGAGTAATCGCTGTTTTGTTATCACTGAGTCTCTGGTTTTTTTTTTTAATGTTTCAACAGTGAATGCCCGATGTTCTGCTGACCAACGAGGTATGTTTATTCAATACATTTACTGAAATAATTCAGATTTGTAACAAAACAGAAATCGTTGCCATGTAAACCCAAACAATTGATACTCTAACCTTAATTGGCATACCTTTGACCAATGTTATGCCATGCCGAGCTTCAATCCACCCCAATTATCGGATGGGTATTACGTAAGTCAAAATCATGATTCATTCTGCCCCAACTTGTATATATGGAAGAAATTAATATCGTTTACAGTACTTATTTATTGAAATAAAAGAAGAGTGTTGCGAGTTCCTGTGTTTTTGTCTATACTAATAATAAATCTGTAGCCATAATTTTTCTGGTAATTTTCGATTTCCAAAAATAATTGGTGTTAACATGTATAATTAACCATCCTGAAACCGAAAATCACTTTTTTTATTTTTGTTTGTCTGTCTGTCTGTCTGTCTGTCTGTATGTTTGTTACCTTTTCACGCGATAATGGTTGAACGGATTTCGATGAAAATTGGAATATAAATTAAGTTCGTTGTAATTTAGATTTTAGGCTATATGGCATTCAAAATACCTTATTTAAAAGGGGGGTTATAAGGGGACCTGAATTAAATAAATCGAAATATCTCGCTTATTATTGATTTTTGTGAAAAATGTTACATAACGAAAGTTTCTTTAAAATGATTTCCGATAAGTTTTATTCTATGCAAGATTTTAATAGGACTGATATTTAAGGATATACAAGACCTTTAAAATAACAATATAATACATTTTCACCGCCACCTCAGATTATAGCGTTGTTGTTCCTGCAATAACTCCTGTGTGCAAAATATAACATTTTTGAGTTGGAAAAATAAACACATTTATTCATTCCATGGCAATGGTACATAGGAGATCGTGAATTCTTACATTTTCGAAAGAAAGAAATATAATTAAATACCACTATATATGCTGTATCACTATTTAAGTTATTTGAAGGGTTCAGAACCATAGTGGGCCAAGCGCCATTTACTGAAGACGTAGAAAACAATGGTTAAAATTAAGTTATTACCATAATTCAATGGAAACATATAGCAAGTAATATAAAGTTTACACAGTAAAACTAAATGATGTGTCAGTCTTCATTAAACTATGGTTGCATATAATAACAAATAAGAAACATGTTAAAGGAATTGTCATTGCACCAAATGAGTGTCTCTGGACCAAAATGATCGCATTTTAATTATTTGGATGCAATTTAAATTAAGTAACATATTAAACGATTTATCCTTCTATCAAACACGAATGTTCCCTGGATCAAACGTCCTATTTTAATTATGTAATTACTTTATATTTATTTCTAACGGGTGCAGCGGAGCGCACGGGTACAGCTAGTAGTGTAATATGAGTCTAAACTTTAATGAATTACTTAATTTATTTTACTCCTAGCCTATGGATATTATTCTAATGTTCAGGCCGCAATAATACTAAATATTAATAACTGTGTACAGTAAAGTGTACTTGGGTACTTCTGAAATATTCGAATTGATATTGACAGTAAGCTACGGTGAATAGTACGACAGCCTTCGCTGTGTCTTGCCATGGCAACATCGGTCCATATTTCACTGTGGTTGGAAATGGAAACAAACTAACATTACCGCCCAAATGTACAGAGAATAAGTAATTCAACGTTTTCAAGGGAATTTCGAAACATTTTGTGTGCTAATAGTATTTTACGATACAAGGTTGCAAAGTACTTTTCACAAAATCGAGAAAAAGTTTGAAAAACGAGCAGAGATTTTGTAATGCACTTCACAATGTGTTGTTGTTGTTGTTTAGTCAACTGTCCGAAGACAAGTCTGAACCTCATGAGTGATACCAAGAAGGCACCACTTATGAGGCAACTAGGCCAGGAGATAATGAGGTAGGGTGGCCAGTTCCTTTCCCTCTCCATTGCATTGTTCTTCCTCTGACACATATCGTCAAGTAAGATGTACTACCTGATAATAAATGTACATATCAGCCAGAACTTCAATCAGAGGATACATTGTGTATTGTACAACATTTTTTGCACGATCATATATTTAAAAGTTCGAGGTTGCGGGTTCGATTCCGGCCCAGGTCGATGCTATCAACTGGTCAGGTCGTAAAATTCGTAAACACTTAAGAAATGACGCATTCCACACTTGGACAAACCATACCTTGCGTGGTAAAGGGGTTATTGTTTATAGTGATCTCCCCAAGGCTAACTCATGGGTAAGCAATCGAAAGGGCCTATCTTCCTCAGAATGGACCAATGCTTTAAAAATGTCAAGCAATATTTCGGCGGTTCGCGCAATACCGGGCAGAACTCTAAGCACAACCCGCTGCCGTCATCCAGACTGTAGCGAGCTTGAAACACTTGGACGCGTGCTTGGACAATGCCCCAAAGGCGAGCTGCTGATCAATGCTAGACATCATCGTGTACGACATGCTTTGGCGATATCGTTAAAAACTTTAAATTGGGAGATTCATGAGGAAGTACATTGTGTATCATCAGATGGTTCTTTCAGACGGGCAGACATTATTGCTATTAATGAACGCTTAAAACGGGCTCTTGTTCTTGACCCTACTATACGTTTCCAAAGGAATCTAAATCAGGCCACCGAAGTTGATATTGAGAAGAAATCCATATATGAACCTTGTCTGCCGTATCTTTCTCAAAAGTACAACGTCCCTCTTAAACAATGGTCCGTCATTGGTTTGCTGTTTGGCAGTAGAGGTTCAATCACAAAATTCACATGGAATTATCTTAAGGAACTTCATATTTCTTTTGATTATGTAATGTCTATTCTTATAAGTAAATAGTATCAAGGATTCTCTTCAAATATTACATCATCATCATCATCTCTAATTCAATTAATCCACTTATATTTGCCTTCAACAATTAACTTTCATTTTTCTTTAATGTATCACATCACATTATATTGTACATGTTTATTGTATTCAGGACCCTTGTGGTCACTCAAATTCTTTGAGCTGATGTATGTATGTATGTATTTATTTACACTGCAAGTGGGCAAGCACCCGGTGGCAGTGGTATATACAATATTAACAATACACAGTTAAAATGATAAGCAATACACAATAAAATTTACAATACATAATAAAATTTACAACACATATACAATTTTATACACAATACAATAAGAATACACAATACAATTTAACACAATAATAATAAAACATAAAATAAAACACCTAATTTTACAACACAACCTACATGATTATGTATAGGTCCTACATAATTTTCAATAGTCTTTCACTTTACTCTCATCTCATTCCCTGTAGTGGCACTATGACGCATTTCACTGACACTTTAGCACACATTTCACTGACACTCTGTAACACATTTCACTGACACTATAGAACACATTTCATTGACGCTATAAATTATCACTGATCGGAACTGTTCACTGCACTGTAAAACCATAACTTCACTGACTCACCTCGCTTCACTGATACAACAGTTCAAATAAGTCAAATAATTGCATAAAGTCAAATAATTGCATATATATATATATATATATAAATTATAGATATATATATATATATATATATATATATAATTTGGACTGGTAATGGAAATTACGGGAAAACGGCTGAACGGATTTTAATGAGTGACCCCTCATTTTCATGCCTGACATCCAAAGTTTTTCGGAAAAGTAGTAGTTTGCAGTGAAATGTCAATTTTCCTACATAATTTTCATATTTTACAAAATCCATCTGTTGTCAGTTTTGAGAATTATTTTATTCAATCACGGCCGACTTGATTGAATTTCAGAACAAAACACACACTACAATAAACAATAGGCTATTACACGAAGGCCATGACCTGCAGGATTGCCTACATATTTAGAGCTCAATTCAATTTGTTATTAAAAACTGATTCTGCAGTGTATAATTTTCTGACTACAGCTGTGTATTGGATATTCAAATCTACGAAACTTGAGGTGGTTTGATGACATTATTACCATTAGAAATTAAATATTATTATAGTTAATATCATGATGCCTCTATTTTTTCATTAATTGTACATAATATTGATGCCATATTGATGACATGAAAGTGAAACGTTTTGTGGTTATGTAAGTAAATGTAGAGAATATCTTAATTTAGATCTTCATTTCTATTACTGAGTGGCTGCTATATATAACTACTATTAAAAATCAAATATTTTTATACTTATTAACCCAGTGGGGTTGGGTCATTTTCATATACTTAATGGCGGTGTAGTGTAGATATTGATATGTGTCATTGTCTTCAGTATTGACTCGAGAGAGCGCAAAATTACAGTTCCTAAGGAAAGATCAAAAGGTATTATGATAAAATAAGAGGCCTAGAAAATTTTGTAGTCTCCAGATAATTTCAGCAGGATCTCTTAGTAGGATAAAATGATTTTACGCTCTACATTTCAAGTTCTACATGCAGCAGCTATACGAAAATGCTATTGTTCGAAAGCTTAGCAAACCTGACATTTTTTAACTTTTGCCTACAATCCACAATGACCTGAAATAGCTACTGCTATCGTCCTGACATTGATACTTGCGTTTTCGCATTCAAACTCAAAAACTGAAGTTGAATAGGTTCAAGAAAAAGTATTTGGCCTAAAAAAATTCATCCAGAGGGAGTATGTTTCATTATAATGGAAGCAAATAACTATCAAAAAGACAAGTATTCTTCATTGAAAATAAATCTGAAAAATTTTTATTTGAACGTCTAACGAACTTAGTTTGCAGCAGTATTTGCTGCACAAGCCACTAGTATATATATATAAATGCGACAGACTCATGTCAGTAGATTTACTGGCATGTAAAAGAATTCCTGCGGGACAGAATTCCGACACACCGGCTGATATAACCTCTGCAGTTGCGAGAGTCGTTAAATAAAACATAATTTAATTTAATATACTGTTGAAAAATATATATATAATTAATATACTGTATTTAAAATTGCAAATACAATATGTATGTATGTATGTATGTATGTATGTATGTATGTATGTATGTATGTATGTATGTATGTATGTATGTATGTATGTATGTATGTATGTATGTATGTATGTATGTATTTACACTGCAAGTGGGCAAGCACCCGGTGGCAGTGGTATACACAATATAAACAATACACAATAAAATGATAAGCAATACACAATAAAATTTACAATACACAATACAATTTTACAATACATATACAATTTTATACACAATACAATAAGAATACACAATACAATTTAACACAATAATAATAAAACATAAATAAAATACCTAATTTTACAATACAACCTACATAATTATGTATAGGCCCTACATAAGTTTCAATAGTCTTTCACTTTACTCTCATCTCATTCCCTGTAGTGGCACTATGACGCATTTCACTGACACTTTAGGACACATTTCACTGACACTATAGAACACATTTCATTGACGCTATAAATTATCACTGATCGGAACTGTTCACTGCACTGTAAAACCATAACTTCACTGACTCACCTCGCTTCACTGATACAACAGTTCAAATAAGTCAAATAATTACATCCTTATACATATTTATAAACAGAATTACATTTAAACTAAACATTTCTAGTCTAAGGCCCTCTTACACGCTATTTTTAAATAATTTACAATTCAAACCAAGGAAGTAAACTCGTCAGGCTAGATAAATACATGTCACCTTAAAAAATTAAATGTTGAATGTCACCTTAATTTTAATTTGCACTTTATATTTTGCATTGAAGATTTAGAACAATATTATTCCAAAGCCTTCGCAAAACTGCACTGTAACGGTATCTAAGTAACAAGAATTGCCCTGTAATGGATGTTTCAGCACAGCGAAGGTAGAAGCCGTTCCACCGTAGTAGAAGCAGGCTTTGTCATCTCGCGCAGGTTACGTGGACGCCAACACGTGGAAATATTATGGAGTAGAAGCATTTTTGTCCACAGCGCGTCCAAGGTCATGCTTCAGTCACTGTAGAACGGCTTCTATACCGGTACCGGGTTTTCAGGGTACAGTGAAACTTCCCAATAGCGGACACCGACGGGGAAAATTAAATGTCCGTTATTGAGAAGTGTCCGCTGTTTATAAAATCGTTAGTATGTACTGTACACAGTACATTCAAATTTCTCATACATATTCAACACTGCATTTTACAGTACAGTGCAGTAGACAGGGAGATTGTTTACACTATTCATCCAGAGAGAAATCCCAGATAAAGGCATCTTATTTGCTCTAGCACGGCAGAACCATTCATATGTTAAATTGTCGATGGCAAGCCCCTCAGTTTTAGGAAAAGCTCTTTTTGTGTTCTCATTTGCATTCTCAGTGTATGATTTTAAAATAATATCCTTGTTTTTCAAAATTTCACTAACCTGAGTTTTTCCCACATTAAACTTTGTGGCCAGCTCACGAATACTTAATTTCTTCTTCTCCGCCATGCTTTACAATATCCACTTTCTCTTTTAGTGACAAACGTTTACGTTTTTGTGACGTTTTTAATGTGACTGTACTTCCGAACACTCAACTTGACAAACTAAGAAAGTACGGACTGCTCACGTGCAGTATCACAACTACAGTCGCGACGCTGTTATTCCCGGCGTGGCTGCTCCTCTTTGCTTACGTCTTAGGACGTCAAGGCTCTATAAAGCCTAGGTAGATAATATCGTTCGCCATTTTTGTTCTTTCGTTGCCGGGCTACCAGACGAGGGATCTATTTGCCACACCGTTAAGTATTATCATGTCGTAGCTCCTATGATAATAAATCCAACACACTGTAATTCAGCAAATAATTGAGCGGCAAATAGCGTCCTCGTGTGCTTTCTGCGAACGTCAACGAAAGAGTCAAAATGGCGGACGATTATATTAAGTATTTATCCAGCCTTAGGAAATGCGTGACGATCTTCATCAGCGAATCACAAGACGCACACGTTTAAATGTAGCCGACCTGCAACGTGATTGGCTGCCGGAAATTAGAGCGACGGGACTATAACAACTGTCCTGCTCACCTTCAATAAAGTACAAGAACGTTCAAATGCACGATAATGATTGTTGCAAAGAATTCCGTTTAATTTACAACCGTCTTTTTCTTTTCTTTCACGCTGTCCGTTATTTGGAAATTTTAATTGTTGTTGGGAGATAAATTTCAGTGTCCGCGTCCGTTATTGAGAATGTCCGCTATTTGGAAGAATTTTATCATAAGGGCCAATGTTATTTCTTCGGTTGAGAAGCTTTTGTCAATCTAGTTTTCTGTCAAAAAATCTGAAAGTTAGAATTTATAAAACAGTTATATTACCTTTTGTTCTGTATGGTTGTGAAACTTGGACTCTCACTTTGAGAGAGGAACAGAGATTAAGGGTGTTTGAGAATAAGGTTCTTAGGAAAATATTTGGGGCTAAGAGGGATGAAGTTACACGAGAATGAAGGAAGTTACACAACGTAGAACTGCACGCATTGTATTCTTCACCTGACATAATTAGGAACATTAAATCCAGACGTTTGAGATGGGCAGGACATGTAGCACGTATGGGCGAATCCAGAAATGCATATAGAGTGTTAGTTGGGAGGCCGGAGGGAAAAAGACCTTTGGGGAGGCCGAGACGTAGATGGGAAGATAATATTAAAATGGATTTGAGGGAGGGGGGATATGATGGTAGAGACTGGATTAATCTTGCTCAGGATAGGGACCTATGGCGGGCTTATGTGAGGGCGGCAATGAACCTCCGGGTTCCTTAAAAGCCAGTAAGTAAGTAAGTTATTTTGCAGGGGAATTTTAAAATGTCCGCTATTGAGAGGAGTCCGTTAAGGGAAGTTTCACTGTATCGGGAAAGGAGATATGTTGATTGTCGCTGCTGACCTTTATCTTAACAGCAATTCTTTCAGCGATGAATTCACTCATACCTTGCGGCTATATCGGAGACAGATGACATGTCCGAAACCACTTTTCCAGTGAGAATGCGAATTTCCGTGAAAATTTCTAAATCGATCTTCTGCAGCATCGCAGTACTTCGATGATTATCGAGATCGTGCATAATAGAAGACGGCTAGTGAGCCAAGGGGTCGAGGACCTGATTGCAGAAGAAGAACTAATGTGCGTAGGCAGTCGGAATCGATCAGAGGCCGCTTGGCCGCTAAGACGAGGAGGAGGCGGCGGTGGAGGCACATCAGTGCGAAGCGCCGAGCGACACGCGAGCGGGTGGCGTATTGATCGCGGGGGTTCAATCCGTGGGCAGCAGGATTATTAGCAATGCTGACCGATATCAAATATTACTTTTCACCTTTCGGCCATTTGAATCGGGAATGCTTAGAGGAAGCTGGGCAGTGCCACAAACAGCTCTCTTCGCTGAAGAACAGAGCTTGTTACGAACTTCTTGACCACAGTAGTCTGTTTCATGTTTAATGACATGATAGAAACGTTTGAAAACCTTGATAGCATTAGGGGAGGGCCGGATAATATCGGACATCGGGTTAATGCGTTTCTTTCATCTACCACCATATGGTAGTACCTGATAGTTACGTTTCTCTATGCGACATCACAGAAACGTAACCATGTCAATCAGGTACTATCATCGTGTGGTAGATGAAAGAAACTCACTTCCGATATTACCTGATGTCCGATACTTCTCCCCTATATCTGTATTTGATAAGGTAGATTTAGACTCGATTAAGAGAGAAGTTTTATAAGATATTCTTATTGAATTTGGTATTCCCAAGAAACTAGTTCGATTAATTAAAATGTGTCTCAGTGAAACGTACAGCAGAGTTCGTATAGGTCAGTTTCTGTCAGATGCGTTTCCAATTCACTGCGGGCTAAAGCAAGGAGATGCACTATCACCTTTACTTTTTAACTTTGCTCTAGAGTATGCCATTAGGAAAGTTCAGGATAACGGAGAGGGTTTGGAATTGAACTGGTTACATCAGCTGCTTGTCTATGCTGATGACGTGAATATGTTAGGAGAAAATCCACGAACTATTAGGGAAAACACGGAAATTTTACTTGAAGCAAGTAAAGAGATAGGTTTGGAAGTAAATCCCGAAAATACAAAGTATATGATTATGTCTCGTGACCAGAATATTGTACGAAATGGAAATATAAAACTTGGAAATTTATCCTTTGAAGAGGTGGAAAAATTCAAATACCTGGGAGCAACAGTAACAAATATAAATGATACTCGGGAGGAAATTAAACACAGAATAAATATGGGAAATGCCTGTTATTATTCGGTTGAGAAGCTTTATCATCCAGTCTGCTGTCAAAAAATCTGAAAGTTATAATTTATAAAACAGTTATATTACCGGTTGTTATTTATGGTTATGAAACTTGGACTCTCACTTTGAGAGAGGAACATAGGTTAAGGGTGTTTGAGAATAAGGTGCTTAGGAAAATATTTGGGGCTAAAAGGGATGAAGTTACAGGAGAATGGAGAAAGTTACACAACACAAAACTGCACGCATTGTATTCTTCACCTGACATAATTAGGGACATTAAATCCAGACGTTTGAGATGGGCAGGACATGTAGCACGTATGGGCGAATCCAGAAATGCATATAGAGTGTTAATTGGGAGACCGGAGGGAAAAAGACCTTTGGCGAGGCCGAGACATAGATGGGAAGATAATATTAAAATGGATTTGAGGGAGGTGGGATATGATGATAGAGACTGGATTAATCTTGCTCAGGATAGGGACCTATGGCGGGCTTATGTGAGGGCGGCAATGAAACTTCGGGTTCCTTAAAAGCCAGTAAGTAAGTATATTTAGAGAACGAATTGGTAACTTACTAGAATCGATGGATGGCTATGACATGACGTAGGACCACCGCACAGATATCACAGGACAATCACAAGACAACAGACAAATACCTAGTTCCGTGGACGGTGTAGGATTGCCAACTCTTCCGTATTTGGCCCTATTTTTTAACAGTCTGCCGGCTCTCGTATTTGACTGCTCTTAAAACGATTTTCTCCCTTATTCTTTTGTCACGCAAAGAATTGTTCTGACTATTACACTCTTACTACGTCATACTACTTTTGACCAATAAAACGGTACGAAAGGACGTATTTCAACCAATCATGGCTGCTTATAGCACAATTTTATCGCGTCCCTAGCATTTGTTTAATTTTATCGCGTCCCTAGCATTTGTTTAATTTTATCGCGTCCCTAGCATTTGTTTCTTTGTTTGCCAACATTTGAAACTGCGCTGGTCTGGACGTCAAAAAAATATATAAAATTACAAACCACTCCAGTCGATGCACAGCAGTTTCAAATATGACTCGCATTGGCATTGAAGAACAAGAATTAATAAAATCACTGATCATACCTATGCATCTTCTGAAATCCGATTTACAAATAAATGAAGAGCACCATTCGGAAATCCTGAATAAGTTGAATACACCATGTAGGCCTAAATCAACGAGTTCCACTTCTATTACGCACACGTCCAATATAACATCAATTGAACCACCAACCACATTCAAATTTGAAAATTGTACATTCAATAATTATTCCTTTTAAAATTATTCATTCGGAAATCTGAATAAGTTGAATACACCACGTTAAATCAACGAGTTCACTTCTATTACGCACACGTCCAATATAACATCAATTGAACCACCAACCACATTCAAATTTGAAAATTGTACATTCAATAATTATTCCTTTTAAAAATTATTCATTCGAAAATCCTGAATAAGTTGAATACACCATGTTGAATACACCATGCCTAAATCAACGAGTTCCACTTCTATTACGCACACGTCCAATATAACATCAATTGAACCACCAACCACATTCAAATTTGAAAATTGTACATTCAATAATTATTCCTTTTAAAATTATTCATTCGAAAATCCTGAATAAGTTGAATACACCATGTAGGCCTAAATCAACGAGTTCCACTTCTATTACGCACACGTCCAATATAACATCAATTGAACCACCAACCACATTCAAATTTGAAAATTGTACATTCAATAATTATTCCTTTTAAAATTATTCATTCGGAAATCCTGAATAAGTTGAATACACCATGTAGGCCTAAATCAACGAGTTCCACTTCTATTACGCAAATATAACATCAATTGAACCAGGAACCACATTCAAATTTGAAAATTGTACATTCAATAATTATTCCTTTTAAAATTATTCATTCGGAAATCCTGAATAAGTTGAATACACCATGTAGGCCTAAATCAACGAGTTCCACTTCTATTACGCACACGTCCAATATAACATCAATTGAACCACCAACCACATTCAAATTTGAAAATTGTACATTCAATAATTATTCCTTTTAAAATTATTCATTCGGAAATCCTGAATAAGTTGAATACACCATCTAGGCCTAAATCAACGAGTTCCACTTCTATTACGCACACGTCCAATATAACATCAATTGAACCACCAACCACATTCAAATTTGAAAATTGTACATTCAATAATTATTCCTTTTAAAATTATTCATTCGGAAATCCTGAATAAGTTGAATACACCATGTAGGCCTAAATCAACGAGTTCCACTTCTATTACGCACACGTCCAATATAACATCAATTGAACCACCAACCACATTCAAATTTGAAAATTGTACATTCAATAATTATTCCTTTTAAAATTATTCATTCGGAAATCCTGAATAAGTTGAATACACCATGTAGGCCTAAATCAACGAGTTCCACTTCTATTACGCACACGTCCAATATAACATCAATTGAACCACCAACCACATTCAAATTTGAAAATTGTACATTCAATAATTATTCCTTTTAAAATTATTCATTCGGAAATCCTGAATAAGTTGAATACACCATGTAGGCCTAAATCAACGAGTTCACTTCTATTACGCACACGTCCAATATAACATCAATTGAACCACCAACCACATTCAAATTTGAAAATTGTACATTCAATAATTATTCCTTTTAAAATTATTCATGTTTATTTTTTATGTCATCGTCGTTAATTAAAACTTTTCTAACACTTGTTTACAGTATATTAGTTAGGTTATTTATAGCTTCTGCTATATGTTATTATGGATAGTCACGTATCAGAGATTGTTTAATACTAAGATTTATTGAAAATCATCTGTCAAGTGACGTTGATTACTGGGATTCGGATAATTGAAGTGGAATGTTGCATTTTAATAAAAATGAAACTGAATCAACAATGCCTTCTTGACTAGTAACAGTCCACAGAGTTCAATAATGATTCCATAGTTGGCACAACTGATACCGGTAACAAGAAAACATAATCATAAAACACTACTGCCATATATTGCGTAATGTTGAGATGGTACAATAATAATAATAATAATAATAATAATAATAATAATAATAATAATAATAATAATAATAATAATACTTATTTGTCAGAAACCAGTGTACAAGGCCTGAATATGACATCGTCAGGTTCGATAGTTGATACATTTGAAGACAGTTGTATTTTCATAAGCCAATTAATATTTTATTGTATTGGAGTACTTCGTTACTTCTAATCTTTATATACTTTCTTCTAATCGTGTAACAGTCAATTAAATCCCACTCGAGTTTTGATTTTCTCTAGATAAATCAAAACCTCTAAATGAGATTACTGTTGATAAATTAGGCAGTTTAAAGTGTTTACTGCCTCTGTGTCTTAAAACAGAAATAGAATTCACTGATTTACAGAAAGTTGCTGACTGTGTTAAGCAGCTTCCAGTAATTCACGTCATCAGAATGGGACTGCGCGAAAGGATTCGGAATTCTTAATGTTAGTAATACTTAATCGGTCGCACTTTTTTATTTCGCGTCGTGGATTAAGTAACGCATGACTTTCCGAAAACATTTTATTATGGACTTAAGTGGAGAGGGTGCAATTTTGAACGGTTCACTTCTTTTTGATCAGTCGCCTCCAAGTTCGTGCCACGAACACTGAGTTCGTAAGTCAACATTTTTTCGGGTATTCTTCAGAAGGTGCCCCTCCTTCCGGCAGACTTTCAACCCCACAGAAGAAATGTCGCAGATACAGACGGTCGTACTGAAAGCCATGAGCAACACATTGCTATAATTTCATTTTCAACAACGTAACAAAAACGATTATATGATCATAATCTACAGACTTTACACTATGTATTGACATTATGACGTCATTAACTTCTATCATGTGACCACAGGCAATGTTTGCAAAATGGTAGACAACGATGGTTCGTTTCGACAGCGTGCTGTCATTAAATTCCTTGTTAAAGAAGAAAAATCTGCTGCTGAAATTCACTCAGACTTCAGCGTGCATACGGAGATGTGTGCATGGGCGCCAGCAGTGTTAGGAGATGGTGAAACATTTCGAAGATGGGAACACGAGCATCCAAGATGAACCTCGTAGCAGTCATCATCGAACTGCCTCCACGGAACGCAACAAGCAAAGAGTCGATGAATTCTGGGATGCATTTTGGTTGAATTTCTTGAACCTGGACAGACCATAAATGCTGTCCGCTATATTCAGACAGTTTTGAAGCTCCGTCGTCCATTGCGCGAGAAACACCCTGGAAAGAAGATCATCCTGCAACACGATAACGCGTGGCCTCACAGTGATCGTATTATCATGGAGAAAATCAGAAGATTTGGGTGGAAAACTCTTCCACAATCTTCCTACAGTCCCGACATGGCACCCCCGACTACCATCTTTTCTGTTCTGTAAAGGAGCAGCTGCGAGGCCAACGCTACGAGACGCTGGAGGACATCCGGAAAGCAGTGCGTCAGTGTCTTCGGGAAGATGAAACGGACTTCTACAGCAAGGGAATTTTCAAACTTACAGAACGGCGGAGAAAATGTGTGCAAAGAAATGGAGACTACGTTGAAAAGTGACAGGAAAGTCTGTAGATTAAGATGATGTACCTGGTTTGTCTAAAAATAAAAATTAAAAGTTTATTTATTTATTTATTTATTTGTTTAAATTTAAATATACAGAATAAAGAACATAATTACAAACAAACAAGAGAAATAGAAATAAAATAATACAAAAATATAAAACAAGAGATACAGTAGTATTAACAAAATTTGAGACCGAATGAGCAGCGCTCGTGTTCGGTCGCAGTTCAATATAATATTAATAGGCCTATAAGAGAATATAAAATAAAATAAAATGGGAAATAGAATTAAAATTACAAACATTATAAAGGGTGCAAGAAAGAACGGATGGATTTCAAACTATCGATACGCAACGAGGAGAGAGATATAGTGAGGGGGACCACGACTGTTGGGTCAGCCATAGAATGCAGTTTCAGTTGAGAACATGGTGTTGGTCTGGTGTACAACGTGCTTTCATCGTAGAGACATTTTTGAAAAATGAAGAGTCTGTGATCGCCACTCAGGACTCATTTCGACATCGGATGTCACGCTAGGATTCCAACTCGGAATACAATTTTGCGGTGGGTGGCTTCATTTCGTATCACAGGTTCAACATTAAAGAAGAAATCACCTGGACGAAATTCTATTGCACTGAGATTGTCCGAGGCTACGGTAAGATCTCGCGCCCTGCGACTTCTTTCTTTGGGACCATTTGAAGGCGTAAGTTTGTAAACATCGATCACATACACTGGACGAACTGAAGACAGCGATTCGTGAAGAAATCGTGGCAATTGCACCAGCTATGACTGTGAAAGTGATGGCGAACATCAGAAAACGCCTCGATGCCTGTATTGAAAGCCAAGGACATCATATGGATAATGTTGTTTTACATAAATAAACTGCATGTATTGGTGAATATGTTGATAACAATAAATTTTGATTTCATGAATCTTTACAATTTTCTTGCCATGTGAAATCCATCCGTTCTTTCTGACGCACCCTGTATAATACAATATTAATATAAGAGAAATATAGAAAAAAATAATAAAAATAAATAAGTAAATAAAATAGGAACTAAAATATAAATTACAGCGGCAATGGAATTATATAATATAATAAACACTAGAGAAGAATAATATCGCACGTGAAAAGTAGGACTAATATATTTATTTCAAAATTATAGAATACAAATATAATATAGGTTGATTAATTCATACACATAGACTATAAATTTATTTAATCAAATTGAAGATATTAACACGTTTCTAATTTTCTTGTTATATGTTAGTGGGTTACATGTTAGAAGTTCTGGGTGTAATTTAGTTAAAGCATTGTACAACCGAAGGCCAAAATTAATGCTATGCTCTGAGACATTTAGGTTTAGGTTCTACTAATGTTGAATTAAATTTCGTCTTGTGTCATAATTGTGTGTCTGTAATACAAACTTATTACGATTTTTATGATAAAATTTTAACAGCGTATACTTATAAATTTGTTCAATATTAAATACATTAAATTCAGAATAAATTAATTTAGTTGGATAATCGAAACGTTTCTTCATTAAGATTTGTAACAATGGGTTGGTTATGACTTTCAGTATGACCTCCGTAATAAAGGGAAATTTTTCTTCTATGTCGTTCTCCTGGTTCCACACAGTATTTGTCAATTTCATTACATCAACGTTAGCAGTAGCAAATTTATTGTGTGTTCTGCATAAGTACAAGTGTTGCCATTATGTCTATGGGATAACATTTTTTGGAACACAGTCTGGTCCTCGTTGGGATCTCGAATTTCACTGGAGTTCCTCCGAGCTGCTAATCTGGGTGCATCCTATGGAATAACACACCCCCACCAGTCATTCTGAGTAGGAGAGCGTACCTTACTACTCACAGCTCTGAGGACTCCATTGTTGTCTGGAGACTAGGCCTCCTGGAATGAGGATGCGATTATGAATGTAGTCAACGAGAAGGGCAGGTCTTTCATTGCAAACCCAGAATTCTTCGATCTTTCCTATTTATATTATAGATTTATTAATTTGTCCTACAGAATAATATCTGTAATATTGACTATTAATATTTGAGGAGAAAAATTCGTTCCGTCGCCGGGGATCGAACCCGGGTCCTTGGTTCTACGTACCAAGCGCTCTGACCACTGAGCTACGCCGAATTCAATCCCCGGCGCCGGAGCGAATTTTTCTCCTCAAATATTAATTGTCAATATTACAGATATTATTCTGTAGGAGAAATTAATAAATCTATAATATTCTCATAGCTGCAGTGCATATGTCTGTACAGATTACTATACACTTAACTGCGGAATCCCGGCCAAACAAGTCACTCAGCTGAGTGCGCTCCTAATATAATAGCAGTTGACATTGGACATATACGTCAACATATATGCCTAACTTGGAGTCAGGCCATAAAGGGAACATTGAAGGAGGAGGGTTCGGTCCGGTGCTGTGGATTGAATTCGGCGTAGCTCAGTGGTCAGAGCGCTTGGTACGTAGAACCAAGGACCCTAGTTCGATCCCGGCGCCGGAGCGAATTTTTCTCCTCAAATATTAACTTTCCTATTTAGTTAGGCCTTCGTTCCTCATTTAGAGGGTTAAAGTGAACTGGAAATTCGGACGGTAGTTCTTGAGACACGATAAAAGCAACGTCTGCAGTCAGTTCATGACAGTTCCTACTGCATCATATTTGCAACCCTATGTCCACTATTGTTGTTATGTTTTATTTAACGACGCTCGCAACTGCAGAGGTTATATCAGCGTCGCCAGATGTGCCGGAATTTTGTCCCGCAGGAGTTCTTTTACATGCCAGTAAATCTACTGTCCGTTACTCAGGAGAAGACGAGCGGAAAGAATGTGACCTTCTTGACTATCGCTGCTGATTACTATAAACATCGCTCAGATAAGCATCCCAGTAGCCGGTTATTACAGTGCAGGAAACATGAGTAACAATGCGAATGGAAATTAAAGCTGAGTTGAACAGAAGGAGACCTAATGTTTCCGCTTACTGCAGTACAAATATTGCACGTGTTGTCTTACGTTATCTGTTCACATCCCTTCCCCCTCAGTCCGCTCTCGTCTTCTCCTGAGTCACCGACAGTACTGACATGAGCCTGTCGAAAAAAATCGAAAAATCGAAGGAGAATTAGGAGGAAAATTTAAAAGGTACCAAAACGCGTCCTTGCAAGGGGTTGGGGGCTGTACAGAACTAAATATGTGAGCTCCAAGCCAGTTGGCTACTAGTCTCACTCCGGGTTACGCTGTTCCACTGAAGGAGCTCTAGAAAATTTTGAAGGGGAAGCCGAAATTGGACGTAACCTCTTAGGTATCACATACGCGAGGGGGACTGAGATTTGATCAAGTGATCACGGAACGGGAAGAGGAAGAGCTGGCTGGTGTTTGCCGTTAGGATGGCAAGACGCTGTCATCTGTTGTTCGATAAGGCATGTGAAGGCCGTCGGAAGAAGCGCCGTGAAATCTAAATCTGCAATGTGAGAGGTCCCTGTCCTTTCAATTTGCGACTAATTGAGTGACCTCGTACATTTAATAGACAATTTATAGTATCTGAACTAGGGCATACGTCGTTTATAATAAGGGGGAATATATATGGGGAAGGGCATATAGGTCCGTGGCCCATTTCTTATAGGGCTCATCCCGACATTTGTCTTACGCCTTAGGAAAACCACGGAATACCTTAGGCGAGATGAGTTGTCTCATGTATAGAGACTAGCCAATTTGGCTATTATGTAGGAGGTGATTGTTGTCATGAGCCTTGTTGAATCGTCTCAATTTTGAGACAAGCCATTTGGCTATATGATGGCTCAATTACGAAGAGGGGGAGAGATGTAATTAGTTAATTAATTTAAAGTAATTAGGAGATTAATGGGGATATGAGTGCAGGTCCGTGGCCCATTTCTTTTAGGGCTCATCCCGACATTTGTCTTAGCGCCTTAGGAAAACCACGAAAAAACCTTAGGCAGGATGAATGAGCCTGTCGCATTTAAGCACACTTAAATGCCATCGACCTGGCCACCTGGCCCGGGATCGAACCCGCATCCTTGGACATAGAAGGCCAGCGCTATACCAACTCGCCAACCAGATCGATTATGTCCACTATTATCTGTTGGTCGGATAGGGAAAGATCAGCCTGCAGCTGGACCCATGGGACTACAGGACTGACCTGATCTGCCAGGAATGCCGACGACGGACTGAACGCCCCGCGGGGACCAGATAGTCTGTGGCCAAGATCTTTGCTTTCGTTTTATTACGGAACGAACGGGCTTTAAGTCGCGTGAATATCCCCGCTGCGAGAAATCAATCCTGACCTACTTGCAAGGATCTGCCCCTTGCCACATTGTTTCAACCTGCCGCCATTTTTGTTCAGAGTAGGCCTCTGCAAGAAGCACCTTAACGACGTTGCATAATCTAGGACGAAGTACTGTAGCTTGGCACATGCCCTGGAGCTCCCTTCAACGTGACTACGAACTTGGTACGTGCCTTTCGTTTTAAAATCATTCTGCAGTTTTGTGTTGCCGTACATCTGTGCACTTCGCCGGATTCGAACCCATCAGCGGGCAGGTCACGCTTCGCGTAAGCCGCCACTGAACCGTGTCATACACATCTGCCGGCGTGATCAACAAGGCTGCACTTACGAGATCTGCAACAATTGAGTTACACGCCATGTTATCATTTCTGTTTCTACAGAGAGTTAAGGCTCTTTAACAATGAACATTGAACGTAAACCTAACATAAACACACAAGTTTGCGGGCAGGTTATCACATGAGTCCATTCACAACGATTCACTTTAATATTACTGTTAGACGATAACGTAGAAGTCTGTAAACTCCAAACTTTGAAGTTTATGCTTACCTTCGTGATTTTAAAACAACACACAATCATATAGCGCTGAAGTATACAACAGAATATATTGAAATGACGTCGCTGTTATGTTTCCATGGTTACGTTTCTGTGCTGTTATGTTTAAGTTCGCACGGTGAATGGTGTTACGATTTTTTTAATTTGGCGGTGACGTTTGCATTTCAAGTTAACGCTTTCATTGTGAACGGGGCATTCGACTCGCTCTTGGCAGAAAATGCGCGCATCGGATAAGCTTCAGACCAGATTCGGTATTATACTTAGGTCCAATTATTGCAGAGAAATAGCATATCTTCTTGCGGAATAAGTATGATAATTAATTGACAAATACTTAAATTGTTTTTGTGGGAATAGCCAATATTAATATACAGAATGGAAGTGAAATAGCTTTGCAGATTTTCGGAACAAATAACTCATGAATAATTTTGAGGGAAAAATTGTTCCGGGGCCGGGTATCGAACCCGGGACCTTTGGTTTAACGTACCAACGCTCTACCAACTGAGCTACCCGGGAACTCTACCCGACACCGATCCAACTTTTCCCTCTATATCCACAGACCTCAAAGTGGGCTGACAACCGTCAAGCAACCAACTTTGAGTGCACACTAACTCTGTGTGACTTACGTTAAACCAAAGGTCCCGGGTTCGATACCCGGCCCGGAACAATTTTCCCAAATCAACTCAAAGTTATTATTCAAATCAACTTTCGTTAACAAAAACCACAATTTAAGGAGTTATACCTGAAAGATTGATTTAAACAAATAACTCATGTTTTATGTAAATCAAAAAGTTATACTGTTTATTTGCAAATAATATCATATTGGTGGAAAGTTAATATTTAAAAGAAAAATGTTTCTTCTCAAATGTTTAACACCATCTTATTCGGTAACTACTGCGAGTAAGATCGTGAATTTTGTCCATATCGATAGGGAAACCAATAAAGAATAATTTATCCCTCTGGCGTATTTCAATAGTGTGGACGGTTTTCGTGTAAATTTAATTCAAAAATCTCTAATTACAAGCCACTGCACGATGCGAATTGCTTACAACACAGCGCCAGAAAACAGCTCATCTAGCGAGGCACACAGAGTTCGTTGACCTCTTACATCTGTATCACGAGAAGAGTGTGTTAGCGGCGATGTTGCCGGACTGCTGTAACTTCAATCTTAATTTTCTAATTAACCGTGCATTTAATCACAAAACATAATGTAGGTTTCCTCTTCATTTAAGTGTACACCATCATCTCTTTCAATCAGAAAGATTATTTTACTTCCACCCTGTACATTCGTAATTGTTTTTGATGTCCGAAACTTTGAAGTTTTTATATTTGAGTTTTTTTGGATAACCTAAATGCTTTTTTAAACAAAATTTTAATTGCAATATCATCTGCAAGACCAATAATTATGAAATAGCTGTCTTCATTCATTCCTACTACAAGTTCCATAGCAGGGCGATAATACGTCATCTTGCAGACAGCCCCTGGCTGTGGTCACCACAGAGATTCGCTTTTATTTCCGTATAAATTGGCATGAAGTGTATCCACCGTACTAAGAAGTGGTGATGTGGCCCACCATGCTGTGAAGAGCTGTGAGATTACCTCACAAGAAATCTTGTCGAAAGCGTTTTAAATATCAAGAAATATGATTTCTTTAGATGCCAGCGCCTTCTATATGTGAGTAATTGTATTGTATTGTATTGTATTGTATTTATTAACATTCCATGGTATTCATACATTGCTTACAGCTAGAATATGGAACAAGTCAAAAAACTTAATACTATTATAAAGTCTTAATTTATAGTCACAGTCTAGATGAAATATATACAGACGAGATTTACAATATAGTCTACTAGTACAACACAAAGTTTTAGTATCAATTTCATGAAGTGTTATTGAATGTCATGAATTCACCTACAGAATAGAAGGCGTGAGAAATTAGATACTTCTTTAATTTGGCTCTAAATAATTTTATGTTTTGAGTTTCATTTTTTATATCGTTAGGGAGGCTATTAAAAATTTTTACTGCCATATAACGCACTCCTTTTCGATAGCACGATAGACTTGCCGATGGAGTATGAAAGTCATTTTTGACGTGTATTTATGCTATGAACTGTTGAATTAGTTACAAAGTTTTTACTATTACATAAGAGGAAGATTATTAACGAAAAGATATACTGACAAGCCATGGGCATTATTTGTAGTTTTTTTGAAAATAGTCGTACACGATTCCCTTGATTTGGCACCTACTATTATTGTACAGTAATTACTCTTTTTTGTAATAGGAATATACTGTTACTATCTGTGGAATTTCCCCAGAATATTATTCCAAAACTCATTACCGAGTGGAAGTATGCAAAGTATATTGTTTTTAATGTATTGATATTTACTATCTTTTGCATAGATCTAATAGCAAAACAAGCTGTAGTAATGACACGATACACTGTTTGTGTGGAATTACCTTGTTGACACACGAATTGGATCTTTGTAGAGAAAAAATCCTGACTTGCACTTATGTGTCTATCCAAGTATTTCCAATGCTTTCAATTTTAAACAAAGAGAAAAGGCATATAAAACGATATTCCTTAGCTGGTGTAACTCGGTCGCTCCGTCTTAGGAATAAATGTCACTTTGGCTGGCCTCCAAGTCACTGGCACATAGCCAAAGGATGGCGGGCTCTATAGAGTGAAGATTTTAGTTAACCAATTCCTCTTTGTAGTGCATATATTAATTAATCAATTCCTACCGATTTCTATGGTTCAGAAGTATTGATTGTCTACCTTATGCTAGTCAGTTTTCTCTGCCCAACTGACTCCATCCAGATTTGTTTGATCCTGTTCATTGGTCCTTGAAATCCTAGATCCTAACATGTATACATTTGTAGATTGGACATGCTTTTTTTTACCAGACTGTGTATAATTGCCATTTGATAGTGTATTGGTACCAACTTCAGTGTGAACATGTTTAGTCAATTTTTCATGAGTCGAAGCACTGCTAGGAATAAACTCGATCTGCTGACAGTGCCCTCGCTATGAAATCCTTTAGCTTCCGCGAACAGCTATGTTGCAAGTAGTGATCATCCCAAACATCAGTTCTAAGGAGTCTTCTTGCAGTTAATCTAGGTTTGCTTAGCTTCTTAGGCCCGATTGTATAAACCATTTAATCTTAGATCAGAGGTTAAATTGATCCTTGTTTCAGCTGAACTTGGAACGTGTTGTATAAAGTCTAATCTGAGATTAATTTTCTCAAACTAAAGTCAGACTGAAAAATTTCTCCGATTAAGTTAGATGAGTTCAGTTATTTCTTTTCTGTTTGAAATATAAGTGACAGTTAAAATAAAATATCCATTATTATTAATATTAATAATATGATAGGTAATTTATATAATAATAATAATAATAATATATTTATTTTTTTCAATTTCTTGCCTTAATACACAATCTTATATTTTATAAGGCTCTATCGTGTTCAGCAGTATCAAATAACATAACCTATAATTATATTATGTTTATAACAACCATTAATTATTAATGGATATGATAGGTACATTCATAAATGTTCAATTAACTGTATTACTAAACGAAAATCGTTGTTTTATAAAGCTTTATTATGTTTAGCAGTATCAAACACCATAACATGATAACAACTCGGAGAACAGTCAACCTTCTTCTTATTGTCCGCCATTATTTACATTGCACAAAAAACCAGTGTCTCCAACAGAGTGTAAAGTCGCCAAAAGTAGTTGTAAAGTCGCTAGATTTCTCATTATCAACAAAGAAAGATTAAGTTTTGTCACTATGGGGTGCTAAAAAGGTCACTAAATCCCTATTTAAGCAATATAAAAGTTAAAATTGTTGTTGAAAAAGAGTTAAAGTCGCTAGATTGGCTACACTGAACAAACCTGTCTACATCACGTATTTCACCTGTTTATGCGATGTTGCAAATCCTTTTCAAGTGAACTTAGATTGCATTTGAACCAAGGTAATTTGATCGCAGACAAGTTTTATACAATAGAAGAAGTGTCTGAACTGGGTTCACTTTTCGATCTTCGATCAAAGTTGATCTTTAGTCAGGGAGGTTTATACAATTGGGCCTTAGTCGGCTAAGGAACGTGTTATGTATGTATTTATTTACACTGCAAGTGGGCAAGCACCCGGTAATATACAATATGAAGAGCAAATAACCTTAAGGATAATTAATAATAATAATAATAATAATAATAATAATATAATAATAATATTTTAACTGGCAGAGTTAATATTCGGCCTTCTCTTCCACTCAACCAGTATGATAGAAATTATACATTGCTAAATATAAATAATTAAATTACAATACAGTACAATTACAATTCAAAGCAATACAATACTGCAATACAAGGCAATATAATACATGAAATATAATACAATGACAATTCTTTTTATCCTCACAACACGAATAAAATAATTATGTAATAATAATAATAATAATAATAATAATAGTAATAGTAATGATAGTCATATCTAAATTAAATTAAATTAAATTATTAAACTCGATCGCAGACTGCGCCCGTAAGAAATCGTTTAGCCTGTTCTTGAAAGTGGTTATTGTCTGGCAGCCCCTAATCTTCTGAGGTAGAGAATTCCATTCACGGGGGAATGAGACAGTAAAAGAGGATAAATAGTGGGATGTTCTATGGGCAGGAATTGCTAGGATTTGGCTCTCCTGTGACCTATGTTCAAAAGATAGCAGAATGACTTACATCTGGTAAAGGGCAGCTCCATATTTATTTATTAAGAATTATATAGAAGTACATAGGCTAGATACTCATGGAAGCATCTTCTTCATATAAATATACATGAAATTATTGATAATGATTCACATGAGTGGCACTTATAAAGTAAGAATATGAAACTCGCTAATAATATAAATAAAATAAAATGAAAACATAATATGAGAGAGAATATGTTAGGAGAAAATCCACAAACGATTAGGGAAAACACGGGAATTTTACTTGAAGCAAGTAAAGAGATAGATTTGGAAGTAAATTCCGAAAAGACAAAGTATATGATTATGTCTCGTGACGAGAATATTGTACGGAATGGAAATATAAAAATTGGAAATTTATCCTTTGAAGAGGTGGAAAAATTCAAATACCTGGGAGCAACAGTAACAAATATAAATAATACTCGGGAGGAAATTAAACACAGAATAAATATGGGAAATGCCTGTTATTATTCGGTTGAGAAGCTTTTATCATCCAATCTGCTGTCAAAAAATCTGAAAGTTAGAATTTATAAAACAGTTATATTATCGGTTGTTCTTTATGGTTGTGAAACTTAGACTCTCACTTTGAGAGAGGAACATAGATTAAGGGTGTTTGAGAATAAGGTGCTTAGGAAAATATTTGTGGCTAAGAGGGATGAAGTTAGAGGAGAATGGAGAAAGTTACACAACACAGAACTGCACGCATTGTTTTCTTCACCTGACATAATTAGGAACATTAAATCCAGACGTTTGAGATGGACAGAATCACGTATGGGCGAAACCAGAAATGCATATAGAGTGTTAGTTGGGAGGCCGGAGGTAAAAGACCTTTGGGAGGTCGAGACGTAGATGGGAGGATAATATTAAAATGGATTTGAGGGAGGTGGGATATGATGATAGAGACTGGATTAATCTTGCTCAGGATAGGGACCAATAGCGGGCTTATGTGAGGACGGCAATGAACCTCCGGGTTCCTTAAAAACCGTAAGTATAATATGAGAGATGTGGCTAATAATGAATCAGTATTCACAAAAAAAAATAATAATTCGACAATAAACTGTAAAAACATTAATTTCTAGGAAGACCGAAACAAGGAAAAAATTTATTTATTCCAGGAAAAAATAAAGCTGTATGTATGAGGACATGAATTACAGATAATGTTTTGTATAAATTTTGTTTTTTTAATAACTTTTCTGTACCGGAAAATACATCAATTTCCTTACTTAGTGAACACTGTGGTCATTCAGAGGTCCAAAATTCCACAATTCCGTTACAACAATTAACTTCATTCTCAATATAATAATCACAAATTACATTTGCTGTTGTAATCATGACGAACAAATAAATTCTGCATTCACAATGTTTAAAGTCAAATTTAAGCGGCTGGTTGTTTGTCATGTATTCTTTTTTTTTTTTTTTACGTAATATTAGTACTGTAGTTGTTTTACATAAATAGGCCGGGGACTTGGTGGACACACGGATCAGAGCGTTTGAGGCGAGCCATGCCTCTTTAATGAGGTGGAGTCAGTGAACAAGAGAAACGTGCCGGACTGCCAGCCGCTCTAATTAAACTGCCTCTCGCAACTCATAACAAATTAACATCCGTACAAAAGAACCAATCACACCTCGTCGACGAGGCAGTGCTGCCGACATTCCAACAGAAACAGTCGCACCATTTGTCAGGTCGCTATTTGCACGCAGAATTAAGCAAGGTCCCAGGTTCCAAGCCGTGATATTAATTGTATGTGTCAATATCAAGTCTGCGAGCTAAACAAGTAATGCAGTGTGTGTGCTATATCCAACTGAATTCTTGAAGCCATGAGGAACACCACCACTATATGATTTTTTGAGAAAACTGTTGTTGTTGATGTTGTTGTTGATGATGATGTTGTTGTTGTTGTTTTCTAATGCCAGGCATTTGACAATAAAGTCATTTGACTTCTTGCACTCCAATATTTTTCAAAGATATTATCATGGTCAGCCACTGAAGCACAGGTTTTGAGGTGTTCCGAATCCATTTCTTGGTTTCAGTTGAACAATGGGCAGTTAGGGGACTGATATATTCCAATTCTATGCAGGTGTTTGGCCAAACAATCATAGCCTGTTGCCAATCTAAATGCAGCTACAGACGATTTTCGTGATAAATCGGGAATTAACTGTGGATTATGATGCAGAGAGTTCCATTTTTTCCCTTAAGATTGTGTTATCAAATTTTATTTGTTGAAGTCTAAGTATGTAGTTTTAATAAATCTCTTCACAGAGTAATACGTAGATTTAGTAACAGGTCTGTAAGTAGCAGTGCTGCCCTTCTTTGCTAAAGCATCCGCATTCTCGTTTCCCAGGATTCCACAATGGGATGGTATCCATTGGAATTCAAGTCTTTTATTGAGTGATATTAATTGAGAGAGCATTTTAGTTATTTCTGCTGTTTGAGATGAAGGTGTGTGTTTAGAGACTATTGATAGAATAGCTGCTTTGGAGTCTGACAATATAACTGCATTCTTAAATTTATTGATGTGGCATAGAAGATTCCTGAAACTTTCACTTATTGCAATGATTTCTCCATCAAAACTTGTTGTTCCATACCCAAGAGATCTATATATAAAGTGAGAAGAGAGAGCACGTAACACCTGCACCGGCACCTTGTTCTCTGGAGATCAAGGATCCGTCGGTGTATAAATGAAGCCAGTTTTGTGGAGGGTACCTAATATTAATTGTCTCTAAAGACAATTTATTTTTATTTATTTTTTATTTTGCTAATAATCGTTACATAAAATATAATATTTACAGAAAAATTTTAGCTCGCCCCTGAAAGAGCAGAATTCGTGCTCAGGGGCGGATTCCTGAATTGAAATTAATAATTATACAATACAATTTGTCTTATGTCTACTGTGCAATTATAGTATATAAATTTAAATTTACAATTTTTCAATTTATATAAAATCCATACATAACTTTTTAAATTTAATACTAGAACTATTCGAATTGACAAGATTAGGATATTTAAATATAAATTTGTTATATATTCTTGGGCCTAAATTACTACTATGATTAAATACTGTAACAGTGTTGCATTTTGGTTCAAACAATCTTAAAGAATTCATACCTTTTGTTTCATAACTATGAGAATACAATTCAAAATTATTTCGATTTTTATGTATGAATTTTATTAATACAATATAATAAATTTGTCTTACGTTAAGTACATTAAAGTCTAGAAACAAATTTTGAGATGGAAAATCAATAGGTTGATGAAGACATATTTTAATTATTTTCTTCTGTAGTAAATAAAGTGGATTAAAATTGGATTTAAATAAGCTACCCTATCCTATAACTCCATACATAATTACCAGGGAACGGATTTATATGGACTAAAAATATATGAAATATGTAAATATATATGTAGTTATTTTTACCAAAATATGGAATTAAATATGGATTTTTACCAAAATATGGAATTAAATATGGATTTTTACCAAAATATGGAATTAAATATGGACTTAAAATTATAAAAATGACTATGTACGTTAAATATTGGTACATTTTAATCAAACTAAACAAAAAATATAATAGACGTACCTTATCTTCCAATGTAGTTTCAACAAAACACAATTTTTATTGTCTGTTACCATAACAATAGGTTACAAACATTTCTTTCAAGTGCTGAAAAGTGAATCTTCTTCTATTGTCTCTGAGGATAGATTTATACTGACTAAAAGAGCGTTCGACGTCACAAGAAGTAACTGGTACATAATTCAATTTCACAATGTCTGCTGGGGATAAGTCCAAGTTAATCTTCACTGTTGATTCACCACTCATCACAGCAACAACCTTTTGTAGTTCTTCATATCCAGGGTTTTTTGAAAGTACAGTGTCCACCTTAGCTCTTACTGCATCTGCAACTTTACCTCTACCACGATTCAGTTGTTCCACAGTACTATTTATAATTTCAAAACTTTCAGATAGTGAAAGGTGCCTATTTTGGAGACTTTTGAGCGTTTTTATGATGCATGAAAATGTATGCTGAATGTGAGCTAAGTCATTCTTCACACTTATGTCACAGGTAACTGTTTTCGCAGTATTTGAGACTGCATCTTCAGAGTCCAATGCAAGGAGAACATTGTTAATAGAGTCTATATGTTCGGCATAATATTCAACTGCTTCTAGCCATGTACCCCATCTAGTTAAAATTGGCTTTGGTGGCAATGGAATTTCAGGGTACATTTCTTTCAACACGTTAACTCTACTGGGAGCTTTGAGAAATTTTTTTCACTGATGAAATCAACAAATCTACTTTAGGAAATTGTCTCTGACCACTTCTGCCACACGATGAAATGCATGCGCCACACAAGTAAAATGAGTCAATTTAGGATATACAACAGATAATGCTTGTCCAGCTTTGACCATATAAGGGGCAGCATCGCTAATAAAGAATAACACATTATCGTACATAATACCCTTTGGCCACAGGATACCCATAGCTTCGTTGAACAGTTTAACTATAGTTTTGTTATTGCACTTTTCTAGAACATCACAATGTAAAAGAATTCGTTCAGAATATTGTTCAAACAAACCGATAACTACATTACCAACAAGTCTACCTTCTTTGTCGGGAGTCTCATCAATGGAAACCCAAATTGAACTATCTTTAATTTCATCTCTTATCTTCTGTATTGTCTCATCGTAGATGGATGGAGCATACGTCTTCCTAAGTGTTGACTCATCCGGGATTGTATGTTGAGTATATTTTTCAAGGAATTCCCTGAAGACCTTATTCTTTAGTTTGTAGAGAGGAATATCAGCAAGATGAGAGAACGGCACAGGTCGATGTTAAACTCAGATCTTACATTCGATGTTGTTGGTTGTGTTAAAAACAATTGTCTCTGCTTGGAATTTAGTTGTTTGTTGGCCTGATGTTTACTAGTTGTAATGTGTTGTTGCACCAGGAACTTTTGTGTAGATGATACAGCACACTGACACAAATTACAAAATAATATTTTATTGTCAGTTGATAAACCATCTTCTTTAAATTCTGAAATGTAACTTGTTAGTTTTGATTTTAAATTGACTGAATGACGTACTTTTGGCATATTTACCGTCTTTATAGTATGATTTACAAAACTGAACCTATGTGTACTCTGACTGGCATTTAACTGTTGAGCTGCACAACTGAAGTCTGTTAAAAATTTTAAATTAAATTAATACAGTTTTGTAACTTACTTTCCCATTGTTGATAGGACTGCTAATTTTCAAATAACTCTGATGTTAAAGGGATTACTGAACATGTGTTTAAATCTCTATTGTTGAAATGTATTTTTAAAAGTTAATGGAATTTTGTTTTGTTTTATTGTTAAACCTAATATAATATGGACTGTTTTATATGAAATATGGAAAATATATGGAAATTAACGAAAATATGTACTAAACTCTAAAATATGGAAAAATATGGAAAATAAAAGTAGGATTTTCAACCCTACACATTGTGAAACATAAAGATAATGCAAAATATAAATTATATTAGCTTTATAAGTAAATATGTATTTACATATAAATCCTTTCCTGATAATTACCGATTGAAATAAAGTTGAATATATTGTACGTAATAAACTTATTGACAAGTAATTCCTCAATAAAACAAAATAATATACTATTTTACGTAATTTATTACAAAGGTAATTAATGTGTTGGTTCCATTTTAAATGATTATCGAAAATTATGCCTAAATACTTAACTTCAGAGGACTCTTTAATAATCGGACATTTACACTGTATAAGACAACAATCAGAATTATGTAATTTAATACTTAATATAGATGTAGGAGGTTTGTTACATTTTTCAGACAATGAGAATGGAATAATTATGGTTTTATTTTCGTTGATAAAAAGATAATTTTTTGTTTCATTATTTCAGTGTTTACTTCTGATTTCAGTATTTCTTCTGTTAAATTTAGATTATATTCTATAGGCTATTTAATAGAGTTAAAGGGTTTGGTATAATTTGTAAGTTTTCTTTTAAATTCGGGATATTGACAAAACTGTTTCTCAGCCATTTGATGTAGATAAAAATGTAGCATGTACACTCCAACAGTCGTTTTCTTTCAAAGTACAGTCCACAACATTACCGCTACAAACCGCCGCTGTGGTCTAGACGTTAGAGCGCTGGACTTGTAATCCGGTTTCGTTCCCCGGTGTACCCCGACTCATAACTTGTGTTGGACAAGTCCGTGGCCCAGATAACACAGGGGTTTTCCCCGGGAGCTCCGGTTCCTCTGTGACATCCCAACAAATCTCCATCATAACATCTCATTTGATGTAGCGTAGACCAGCCTCCTATGACGCACTCTGGGCAACGAGTCTGTCAGTAAATTCGTCTACACAGCTGGGTTGGTATGAGTGAACGACGAACACTCAAGTACCCACCATTAGAGAAAAAACATACCACCATCACAGGTTTATTCATAGGCGCATGAGGAACTATACAAGAAGTTTTGTTAGATGGCGTAAAAAATACAAACTTCCTAAAGAAATTCGAGTAGGCCTACATATTTATAGTGTTTAAATATCATAAATGTAGAACACTTCTAATTCAAAACTACAATGTATTTGTCTTACATTACTTTAAAAACAACGTATATGGTGTCCATAATTTGTTTAATAACTTGGAACTATTTCTGTTACTTTTGTTATACCCAAAATGACATTTTTCCTGATAATGATGTCTTCTTTGTATTCTTACTTACTTACTGGCTTTTAAGGAACCCGGAGGTTCATTGCCGCCCTCACATAAGCCCGCCATCGGTCCCTATCCTGAGCAAGATTAATCCAGTCTCTATCATCATATCCCACCTCCCTGAAATCCATTTTAATATTATCCTCACATCTATGTCTCGGCCTCTCCAAAGTTCTTTTTCCCTCCGGTCTCCCAACTAACACTCTATATGCATTTCTGGATTCGCCCATACGTGCTACATGCCCTGCCCATCTCAAACGTCTGGATTTAATGTTCCTAATTATGTCAGGTGAAGAATACAATGCGTGCAGTTCTGTGTTGTGTAACTTTCTCCATTCTCCTGTAACTTCATCCCTCTTAACCATAAATATTTTCCTAAGCACCATATTCTCAAACACCATTAATGTCTGTTCCTCTCTCAAAGTGAGAGTTCGAGTTTCACAACCATACAGAACAACCGGTAATATAACTGTTTTATAAATTCTAACTTTCAGATTTTTTGACAGCAGACTGGATGACAAAAGCTACTCAACCGAATAATAACAGGCATTTCCCATAGCCTATTTATTCTGCGTTTAATTTCTTCCGAGTGTCATTTATATTTTGTTACTGTTGCTCCAAGATATTTCAATTTTTCAACCTCTTCGAAGGATATATCTCCAATTTTTATGTTTCCATTTCTTACAATATTCTGGTCACGAGATATAATCATATACTTTGTCTTTGTCTTCTTTGTATAGTGGAGAAAAGTTGTAAACTATTCTGTATCTTTTGGGAAACACGTGTAGCCTATGTATCTGAAAGTCATATTTTAACATTAGAACTATAGCCTTACTTATTATTATTCAGCGAATCACCTACAACTTTAATTTGTCAACTTTTTGTTTTTGGATCATGGCCTACTAAAACAGATTGTCATTTTAGAAATAATTTCAACCAATCAGAAATTGCATTTCATGTGCAAAATCATTACCAACTGCTGTTAAAATAGCGCTAACAATTGTTATAGTTGTGTTGGTTATTTTAAACAAAATAATCTTAAAGACATGAAAAACACATCATTAAGAAAATGTTAAAAATGAACAGGCTAATAAATAATTTAACATTGTTAAGCAAAATTAAACATTACTCGGAGGGAATGCCCGGAGGAAAATAGAAGCAAAATAGAAAACCTGGCAACGTAGGATTTTTAGAGCCAGTAACCTATAAACGGTAGGCCTAATGCGATTTGCAATACGGTAAGGGACCTAAAGGCCCATTCACAATGAAAATTAAACATAACCGTAACATAAACACAGAAGTTTGCGCCCAGGCTACCAAATGGGATCATTCACAATGATTCACATAAGCATTGACATAAATATTATTGCCGTAAGACGTTAACATGGAAGTTAACTCCAAACTTTCATGCTTATGCTTACGTGATTTGCAAACAGAACACAATCGTGGAGCGCTGAAGTATACGACAGAATATGAGGAAATGGGTCGTTGTTATGTTTCCATGGTTACCAAGTATGTTTGCGGTTATGTTTATGTTCCCATTGTAAATGATGGTATAACTGCTTGATTTTACCGCAACGTTTATATTCTTAAGTTAACGCTTACGTTATGTTTAATTTTCATTGTGAATGAGCCTTAATACGTGAAGCGTGTGAGAACGTATTTGTCATCTTCGTCTTATATTAAAACGAGATAGTAACTTAAACTATTTGCCTGATCCTACCGCTCTCCGTGGTGACTATATCCAGAATGAGGAAATGGAGCTGGAATAGCGTGATACCCATGACGCAATCTGCTAGATAGTTGCCGTGTATAAACTGAGGTTTGAATTGAGAGCAAGGCCGTGAATAAATAACAACCGTTCCACCCCGACAACCCTCCGCTGGAGTCTCATTGCTCAAGACGATTCTTATGAAATCACTACAAAAATGTTAAGACAGGGGTGCCAACTTGCAGTAGCAACACGTGACACGCAACTTCTAGGAAACGCCGGCACCCAATTAATAATGCAGAACATCGATTTGTGGTGTCTATCGACGTCACTGTGTCATCTGGGTTCATAAAATTCCAGATGTTCCCGCAGGTTGTGGTTGTGGCCGTCGCATAGTATGCTAGCGATGACGTATGCAAGACTGTCTCGTCTGAACGACATTTTGGAAGTTTTATTATATTCAAATGCATACAATGTACAAAGCAGTGACCATGTCAGACAATATTATGGTCCCATGACGTAATGGTTGAGGCTTTAAATTGAGTCTTCGTGTTACTGGATAACAAATAGAATTGATTCTCCAGAAGAATACAGCGGCAGTATAATCACTTTAAAACTGGGACAGTTCATTATCAGTAGGACCAGGATTCGTATGCTAATGCATTTTAAAGGCCAGCTGAAAGTCATACAAAAGCGTCTGTGACGACGAAATGCAAAATTAATATCGTATATTTTTGTATAATTTATGTGTTCCTGTAACATGATTCAACCACCCGTAAGTCATTTATTTCGGAAAAGTGTGAAAATTTTCGAGACAAGAATATTTATAACTAAACCACATGTGAACTTTCACTTGAGCTTGATTTCATCAATCAGCTCTAACAAAGTGGGGTCAGTGGCGTATCACTTTAAAATTTCAAATGGGAGTCGGGGTCAAATACGGCACCATTTGATAGAGCTCTTCAAAACAAACAACTTTCATAGGAAACGTTTTAATCAATTCCTACTCTTTGAATGAGAAAACGTACGAAAAGGCAAAGGTGATTCGGACCACACGTAAGTCATTTATTTCGGAATCTAGTGCATGAAAATTTTCGAGACAAAAATATTTATAACTAAACCACATGTGAACTTTCACTTGAGCAGATTTCATCAATCAGCTCTAACAGGAAGTGGGGTCAGTGGCGTATCACTTTAAAATTTCAAATGGGAGTCGGGGTCAAATAAGGCACCATTTGAATAGAACTCTTCAAAACAAACAACTTTCATAGGAAACGTTTTAATCAATTCCTACTCTTTGAATGAGAAAACGTACGAAAAGTCAAAGGTGATTCGGACCACACGTAAGTCATTTATTTCGAATCTAGTGCATGAAAATTTTCGAGACAAAAATATTTATAACTAAACCACATGTGAACTTTCACTTGAGCTTGATTTCAATCAATCAGCTCTAACAGGAAGTGGGGTCAGTGGCGTATCACTTTAAAATTTCAAATGGAAGTCGGGGTCAAATAAGGCACCATTTGATAGAGCTCTTCAAAAGAAACAACTTTCATAGGAAACGTTTTAATCAATTCCTACTCTTTGAATGAGAAAACGTACGAAAAGTCAAAGGGTGATTCGGACCACACGTAAGTCATTTATTTCGAATCTAGTGCATGAAAATTTTCGAGACAAAAATATTTATAACTAAACCACATGTGAACTTTCACTTGAGCTTGATTTCATCAATCAGCTCTAACAGGAAGTGGGGTCAGTGGCGTATCACTTTAAAATTTCAAATAGAGTCGGGGTCAAATAAGGCACCATTTGATAGAGCTCTTCAAAACAAACAACTTTCATAGGAAACGTTTTAATCAATTCCTACTCTTTGAATGAGAAAACGTACGAAAAGGCAAAGGGTGATTCGGACCACACGTAAGTCATTTATTTCGGAATCTAGTGCATGAAAATTTTCGAGACAAAAATATTTATAACTAAACCACATGTGAACTTTCACTTGAGCTTGATTTCATCAATCAGCTCTAACAGGAAGTGGGGTCAGTGGCGTATCACTTTAAAATTTCAAATAGGAGTCGGGGTCAAATAAGGCACCATTTGATAGAGCTCTTCAAAACAAACAACTTTCATAGGAAACGTTTTAATCAATTCCTACTCTTTGAATGAGAAAACGTACGAAAAGGCAAAGGGTGATTCGGACCACACGTAAGTCATTTATTTCGGAATCTAGTGCATGAAAATTTTCGAGACAAAAATATTTATAACTAAACCACATGTGAACTTTCACTGAGCTTGATTTCATCAATCAGCTCTAACAGGAAGTGGGGTCAGTGGCGTATCACTTTAAAATTTCAAATAGGAGTCGGGGTCAAATAAGGCACCATTTGATAGAGCTCTTCAAAACAAACAACTTTCATAGGAAACGTTTTAATCAATTCCTCCTGTACTCTTTGAATGAGAAAACGTACGAAAAGGCAAAGGGTGATTCGGACCACACGTAAGTCATTTATTTCGGAATCTAGTGCATGAAAATTTTCGAGACAAGAATATTTATAACTAAACCACATGTGAACATGTGTTTTATTGAATATGACTGGCTTCTGTCTGATTGTTAATTTATATTAAATGTGTTTTTTCTCTTTTTCTCTTTCTTCTTTAGTCTTGCTTACTGTATTTAGTAAACTGTCCTTGTAAATTTTATGTAATATTATTGACTAAGACCACACCGTACACGAGCCTGGCTCTTACGGTAGTGGCTAGAAACATTTTTGTTTTATAATTTTAATTTGTACTCACTAGCTAGCTAGTTAAATAAAATGAATTAAATAAATAAATTAAAGTGAGTGATAGATATATGACCGGAGGTCAATGCTTTAGTCAACATTGTAACGCACTGCACTCAAATAAATAAATGAGAATAAACTGGAGGGTGGTAATGACATCCTAAAAAAAATCACAACTGACAAAAGAAAGGAATATTACTGTGTTGAAATGCAAGTCACAGGAAAGCTGCATACTAGGGAACCGCCCTAAAATATCTGCCTAGTGACTGAACTTGATACACACTCTGATTAATTTATCGACACCTTTAGGCCCGATTGTATAAACCATTTAATCTTAGATCAGAGGTTAAATTGATCCTTGTTTCAGCTGAACTTGGAATTTTGTTTGTATAAAGTCTAATTTGAGATTAATTTGTCTCAAACTAAAGTCAACTTTGACTGAAGAAATTTCTCCGATTAAGTTAGATGATCCAAGTTCAGTTATTTCTTTTCTGTTTGAAACATACGAGTGACAGATTGTGCAAATAAAATATCCATTATTATTAAAATTAATAGATATGTTAGGTACATTTATATATATATTTCTTTCAATTTCTTGCCTTAATACACAAACATTCTTATATTTTATAAGGCTCTATCGTGTTCAGCAGTATCAAATAACATAACCTATAATTATATTATGTTTATAACAACCATTAATTATTAATGGATATGATAGGTACATTCATAAATGTTCAATTAACTGTATTACTAAACGAAAATTGTCGTTTTATAAAGCTTTATTATGTTTAGCAGTATCAAACACCATAACATGATAACAACTTGGAGAACAGTCAACCTTCTTCTTATTGTCCGCCATTATTTATCATTGCACAAAACAAACCAGTGTCTCCAACAGAGTGTAATACGGAAAGTCGCCAAAAAGTAGTTGTAAAGTCGCTAGATTTCTCATTATCAACAACGAAAGATTAAATTTTGTCACTATGGGGTGCTAAAAACTAAATCCCTATTTAAGCAATATAAAAGTTAAAAGAAATTGTTGTTCAAAAAGAGTTAAAATCGCTAGATTGGCAACACTGAACAAACCTGTATAACATGGTCCGCGCATCACGTATTTCACCTGTTTATGCGATGTTGCCAAATCCTTTTCACGTGAACTTAGATTGCATTTGAACCAAGGTAATTTGATCGCAGAAAAGTTTTATACAATACAAGAAGTGTCTGAACTCGGTTTACTTTTCGATCTTCGATCAAAGTTGATCTTTAGTCAGGGAGTTTTATACAATTGGGCCTTAGACTGCTGACCAGAATGTGGACCGATGACGTGGCAAGACTGCAGGATGCCGCCAGCGAACGGAACGCATTGCCATAAAACGCCTTATAAAACCGAGATGCGAAGGGACTGGGATTTGGGAGGCGAGGCCGCTGACGAGATGGGTCGGGTTCATGACCCGTGCTGGGACCGCACTGATAATCATCACTTTGAAATTACTTTGTCAAGGGGACAAAGGCATATTGAAATATAAAGAAACCCGACGTTGCCAAATATCTTTCACACTGACTTCGAATTCAATCTCAAAACCTGCAGTGTAGTACTGTACATAAAGTGTAGGTCGCGTGTGAATGTACTATAGGCCTACGGGCTTACACAAACCCCTGAGGGGACTGAATGGGCTATTCCATATTCGATCACTAAAAACCTCGCATTTTTTTAATACTCTAATTTTTCCCTACTTATACAAGGTGCTGAGGACAGTCCATTTAAAAAATATACTATCGAAAGTGAAACGGTTTTCGACTATTGAGCAAAAATTTAGCGTATTTTAGAAAAAGAAGCCTCTTTCAGCGCTCAGAACTCTGGAACCATTTACTGCAATGAACATTGAACTGAGGCTCATTTTGAAGCTGACATTTGGTACGTTATGTTAAGAAGTAATCCTTATTTTTGTTGTATACAGAGAGACAGATAATGTGATTTTACTTATTTGTAGGCTTTTGCCCATTTGTAAAAATGTAAAAAATATTGAGAAAAACCTTGCATTATTAAGAGGGATTCGGCATTGTTTGCTTAGTGGCTCGGCAATAAGTTTCGAGGGTATTAAATAGATTATTTTCACACGCCTGGATTTGAATGGCGCAGTACAGCATGCACTGGCCAACAGCTGAAGATAAGCGAGCGTTGGGCGTCATTTTACTCCTGTGTTTATGAAAACTTGTGATAAAGCTAGCCCAGCTATGCGCTGCTAGACGAAACATCACGTGTTTGTCTCCTGGCCTTGCTTGTCTCGGCTAAATCCGCCTCCAGTCAGCGCGTACTATTTATTTTCTTTATTTGATATTTTCAATAAATCAACGTCCCCAGTAAAAATATGTGTTTATTTGTACTTTCAATTCGGAATCTAACCATATATTTCAAAATATTTTTTCGTGGGCAAAGGCGTCTTAATGAAGAAAAATCTAAATTTCTCCATTTCCATAAAAAGTAAGAAAAACTGTTTACATCCCAATATAAACTTTAATTTCTCAGCATCAAAATAAACCACGATTTTGATCATTGGGTGAAAAGGTTTCAGCCACAACAGTTTAAAGTTGCAAATTTTATGAAAATACATAAATTTAAATATTTTTAATTTAAACACTATGAAGTTCTGATGCCTTAAACTTTGCACAAAGCATTGTATCACAGTTGTCAACGGACAGAAAAAGTTTCATTGTATTTAAAAATTGCAAGGTCAATTTTCTCTGTATTTCGGTCGATTTGAGATGGAATAACCCGTATGATCTATAGTCCAGCGGTCGTCAGCACTCACTGAAATGGGTATCGGGTAAGGAATGTATCGGAAGATGCTCTGTATTGCAGAAGGGAGATGGAGAAAGCAACCGAAGTGATAGGCCTACAGGAAATCAGTAGCTGTACTATATGATACTATTTTCCGCACCGTTAAACATCATCGTGTCATAGCTCCTATGAGAGGCAATCAATTGTGGTGTAATTTTTAGGATTAATAGATAAATGTCTAAGAAAAGCATAGAAAAATTTTAAATCCAAATCTTTTTTCGAAAGTGAGACATTAACATCCTCAAAAGTTGATAGTCAAATTTTTTCATTTTTTTATATGGTGAGTGAAAGCGAGAGAAATGTTTACAAAAAATGAAAATTAGTTTTAAAAGTGGTTCCTATTCAAAATCTTTACTAGTTTCCGTGTTATACTCTATTTTATTTCAAGGAGTGCAGTTCGGTGGTTCCTTTGAACACCCACTTACAGATTTATGACTTCCTACACAAACACCTCTGACAATTCCATCCTGTCCCCTCGTCCCAACATTGCACAGTTGCCACAATCCTGGTGACCCTCGAAATGAGACTGACGGGATTCTTGGAATTTGCGGCAACTCTGCCTCCACGTGTATTTGACAGGGCCTGTCAATTCTTCTGAACGAGGGTTGTGATTGGTTACTGACAGGAGAAGACAAGATTTCCGTCACAGTAAGGATGGCATTTATTTATGACAACCAATTAGTAGGGGGCAGTAGAAGGTCTGTCAAAAGTCCTTTCTATGAAACTGCACTCCATGAAAAAAAAATAAGCTATACGTCTAGTTAAACAAAGGAGCATTTTCTTGTGGCGGACTTCCTATGCAGTGATTAAACTTTTGTTAGTTAGAAATGCGAATTCTCATAGAAATCAACGCGATGATTTCAAATTTGTTTTCGAAATGTTTCCATTGCTTAAAGTTTTCGAGTTAATCGTGAGTTTTTAAACTTAAAAAAAATTTCAGTTGAGTACAGCGAGAAGTATAGATGTCACCCGCGCCTTGCCCTGCTTCCGCTCGCTACAGACGATACGCAGTTCACATAAACAACGCATAGTATCATTCTGTGGAGCTGTGTACAGTCGTGAATGTTTGAATAATATTGTTAATTTATATTAATACTCGTATTTTTTCTAAACAAAGTGAGCTATTCTGTTGTTATTGCATTATTTATGTTAATATTAATATTATGCATGATTCCAAAAGTAAACTCATCTGTTATCAAATAATTATGCAAGCAGCAGTGTGTAACACGTTTATTTTTCCCGGATTATTCTTCGTTAAATGTTGACGTCTCTGCTGCTATGCATTCGGTTGCGTTACAGTCAAGTTCAACATCGGAATTACGATACGAACTTCCTAGCTGTCATTACAATAGAAATGAAATATTACTTGAACACAATTATGGTTTAATATTATGTACCATATACCAGATACACTATTAGATTCACAAAGTTCTTGTTTACCTGATGATAGTAAGAAATACTGTATCATATTTCAGATTTGCTCCAGTAACGTCTTGTGACATAGAATGTTTTCTAAGATTACAAATATTGTTTTTAATTTTTCTGAACATAAAATAAATATTTCTTTTGATAAAATGAAAATGTTCATTGTTATTTGTTATAATGAGGCTAGAATCATAATTGTATACTTTGTATGTTATTTTTATATGTATACTTAAATTATTTCTTACTGGCTTTTAGTTAACCCGGAGGTTTATAATTACAAATCATTGGTTTTGATGTTGTTTTTAGTTATTTTCTTGTTCTAAGGTCCCTGAAATCCATTTTTAATATTATCTTTCTACGTCTACCTCCTCAAAGGCTGTCTTTTGTCCCTCCTGGCCTCCCAACTGACATTGAGATGCATTTCTGGATTTTCATTCGGTAGATATATGTCCAAGGTCACGATCTCAAACGTCTGGTTTTAACTTCCTAATTATGTAATAAAATGCTGAATTTTCTTATTCTCCTAAAAATTATCAATTTCAAATATTTTCTAAGAACCTTATTCTCAAACACATTTAATCTCTGTTCTTCTCTCAAAGTGAATAAGTTTCAAAACGTTACAAAAACCGAAATATAACTGCTTTATAAATTCTAACTTTCAGACTCTTTGACAGGGACATGGATTTTAAAAGCTTACTTAACTTTTTATAATAACAGGCATTATTTTTATATGTATGGGTAAATTATTTCTACTAATTGAAGTTTAAAAGTTTATAATTGCAAATTATTGTTTTTATATTATTCGTTTATTATTTTCTTGTTCTAAGGCCGTAGACGATTGGTTACCACTCGGCAGTACATATTTATCGTACGGCTCACTGAATCATTTTCGCACAGATTGTCGTCCTTTTCATTCGCCGATATCCCGGTTTCCAAACTCACACAACAACAGTTTTTTCGCCAACTTCCTAGCTCTGGCTAATAAAATGCTGAATTTCTTTATAAAATAAAAATTACAATTTCAAAGTATTTTCTGACTCTACGTAATTTATGATAGACCGTTTAAAATAACAAATAGAAGGAGCCTCGTTGGTAGTAATTAAGACCATTACCATTATAGTCCTTTCTAAGACTTTTATGCTGGACCATTTGGAACGGAATTATTCATAACTATTCATTTTATTCTTATCGACTGATCGGGTAGTGAAGATTGTGCAATACCTCTAAATTCATAGATGTGCGAGACGCGAAAGACGAAAGTATTGATTTTTACGAGAAACAAATGTCGACATTGATCTTGTATGTATCTAGAGAGTAAAATAAACATTAATCTTGATATAACCTGTAAGTCCAAATGAATGGCCACCATTTTAAAACCAATGGCCCGGGTTAAATATCCATATTACCTGATTATTTTTCAATTTAACCCAATCATTCTCTAACTTTGTGCTGGACCCCGGACTCATTTCATCGGCATTGTCACCTTCATAATATTCAGACTGCATAAATAATACGATGTTGATACAGCGTCGTAAAATAACAATAAAATTGAAATTGAATTAGACATTGAAAAACGAGATGACAAATTGAATTTTTTGATTAATTTACAAAACCTATTATAGTAAAAACTTTTCAAACTCAAAAGTGATTTATTGATTTATTGTTGTTTTCGTAAATGGATAATCGATACTTGCGCTTTTCTTTGCTACAATGGTATTTTCTGATTGTAACACCTGAACTTTAATGAATATTACTTTAATGCCAGTCCATTAAACTGCCAGTCGTGGAAATTACTAATTTCGCGTTGATCCAGAGGTATAAAAAAGTAAATAATTAAAACGTTACAAAAATAAAATGATGTTAATATACTTAATTAATTAACATTAATGTAAAACATATTTTTATTTACTTTGACAGTTCAATTCACGTGAAATTGATTCTCAGACCTTATCTTTTAACGCTGCATTTTTGTATGACTTGATTTTCTTCTCATACAAACAGGGATGTGTCTGACAAAACGCAACTACCATTTCATCCAACGACGCCATTATGCAGCTGCGAACAGCAGCAGTGCGTTCTGATTGGCTGATTTCTTACGCTCCACATAACCAGCAAGCTTCTATGTTAACGTTTAATTAAACATTTACGTGTTCCGTTGTAAACGATTCCATTATATTACATAGCTTCTAGCTTTTGTGTTTACATTTAATTTTCATTATGAATGGGCGTTTAGGTATTGTACGCAAGGTGTTTTGTGTCTTTCGCACCACCCTGTGTGTTATTGATTGTGGAAGTTGAGTTGAGCTACACGTTTTATCGACCTTTTAGGGCTCTGTATCAAAACTTGAGTACCGCGCTAAAGGGTTCTAACCACAGATAAGTAACTGCTACCCCACGCATGAAATATTGAGGGAACAGGGTTAGGCGCCTGTCCGTCTGGGTTTCAGGTAGAAGGGAACTTGTCCTGGACTTAATCCCATTGCAAAACAACATTTTACCAATGCACCGTTGCATTTGAAAAACTCCGTTATACTGTATGTACTGTACATCTCCTGGTTATCTATTGTCATGTATCTGTGTGTAGTTACTGAACATAAGAATAGTTCGTTTCTCAATATGTTGCTGTAGAAACTATTTTCTAAATTCATTCAATCTTCATTGGATGTATTTTAAGATTCTCCTACTTTTTACATTTATGCTCCTGCTTTGCTTTGTACATTTAACCAAGTGTAGAAAAGTTATTTGACTTAGAACACGGCATTCAAAACTTGAGGATTTTTTTATAACAAAGCAAACAGTATCTTAAATACTTATTAGTAGGCCTATATCTATTAATTTGCTGAGACATATATCAGAAATAAATTAGGAACATTGATATAAATTTTAATGGTACCATATTTAATAGGACCAGACAGTGCATGGCCTATGCGGATGATATTGTCGCATGAGTAGATCTCTTGGAGTGCTAAATGAAATAGTAACCGAAATTCAAATAGAAGCAGAGCACATGGGGTTAAAAATTAATAAAGAGAAAACTAAATATATGAGAAACATAAGACCAAGTGGCGTTTGTAGTAAAGATATTATAATAAATGGACAGAAATATGAGGAAGTAGATTCTTTTAAATATTTAGGAGTTCTAATTACCCAAGAAAACACTGCAGATGCGGATATGAGACAAAAAATTGCTGGGGGAAATAGATGCCTGAGAGCCCTTAACAAAACTTTGAGAGCAAGATGCATAAGTAAAAACGCAAAACTTACATTATATAAAACAGTCGTAAGACCAGTTGTGCTTTATGGCAGTGAAACTTGGACTCTGTCGAAGAAAATGGAATAACAACTGATGACATGGGAAAGGAAAATTCTAAGGAAAATCTATGGTCCTAAATATGAGAATGGGCACTGGAAAATTAGATATAATACAGAACTGAAAACTCAATATAAATCTCCAGATATTGTTGCTGAAATCAAAGCCCGTAGGTTGGAATGGTTAGGACATGTAATCAGGATGAATGATCAGAGAATACCAAAAAAGATTCTAAACACAAAACCAGAAGCCAGGCGCAATATTGGCAGACAGAAACTAAGATGGTTGGATGGAGTGGAGGACGATTTAAGGACTCTAGGCGTGAGAAGATGGAGGCAGAAGGCTCTGGTTGGACAGGAATGGACCAAGATCCTAAGGGAGGCCAAGGCTAGACTACAAGGGCCGTAGTGCCGAAGAAGAAGAAGAAGATATCAGAAATAAATATCAAGGGTTCAAAATCGTCCATTTTTTGGTCCAACTAGTAGTTCCAAAACGTTGCATATATCTGCATGCACGACACGGTGCAAAAACCTACGAATCTCATACATAGTAGGATATAATGGTCTGTAGTACCAAGAGACGCCGCATTATAAGCTGTTACTTGAGGCACTCGTGTTCGCAGCCCGAAATCCGGGGATTGCGATAAGAAGGTCGCGCAGATATGAGTCATGCGGGTCACGGAGAAGCAGGCTGTACTCTGTAATGCTGCGAGATGAAGAAGTGTGCTGACGTGACCAACGAGAACATGGCGCACGCGATGCCAGTGAACACAAGCGCATTATATGGGAGTTGTGTCAAACACTTGGGTGGCGCACAAGCTGATCCGGAAAATTAACCGGAATAAAACGCAAGAAAGAAAAATGTTGTAATATTCTGCAAGACGACAGGTACAGACGTCTGGATTCATGAAGAGAACACGAAGCAGCGTCAGAAGTGACGACTCCTGAAGAATAATCAAGAAGTAAGGAAAAACAGCTACCGGTTATATAATGCTGTCGTCATAAAGGTGACACACACTTCCTCATATGCTGCACAATACATCGCGTCCTGAGTTGTCCTTAACTCGCCTTTACTAAGCAGTAGCATGTGTCAGTATCTTTAGTTGCTAGCGTACCCCCAAACTGCATTGCAGTTGTATAAGAATCAACAAAAACTACGATTGATGATGTTCTGAAAATAAATTATTATTATTATTATTATTATTATTATTATTATTCTTATTATTATTATTATTATTATTATTATTATTATTATTATTATTATTATTATTATTATTATTATTATTATTATTAAGGGCTAGGATTTTGATGAAATTGCATCTTTTTTCTAGTAAGCCAGAAACATTGCTGCTTTAGTATTTATATATTACTAGTTTCTTGTGCAGCAAATGCTGCTGCAAACTAAGTTCGTTAGACGTTCAAATAAACATTTTTCAGATTTATTTTCAATGGAGAATACTTGTCTTTTTGATAGTTATTTGCTTCCATAATAATGAAACATACTCCCTCTGAATGGATTTTTTTAGGCCAAATACTTTCGCTTGAACCTATCCAACTTCAGTTTTTGAGTTTCAGCGCGAAAACGCAAGTATCAATGTCAGGACGATAGCAGTAGCTATTTCAGGTCATTGTGGATTGTAGGCAAAAGTTAAAAAAAAAATGTCAGGTTTGCTAAGCTTTCGAACAATAGCATTTTCGTATAGCTACTGCATATAGAACTTGAAATGTAGAGCGTAAAATCATTTTATCCTACTAAGAGATCTTGCTGAAATGATCTGGAGACTACAAAATTTTCTAGGCCTCTTATTTTATCAGTAAGTAATACCTTTTGATCTTTCCTTAGGAACTGTAATTTTTGCGCTCTCTCGAGCCAATACTGAAGACAATGACACATATCAATATCTACACTACACCGCCATTAAAGTATATGGAAAAAGACCCAACCCCACTGGGCTAATAAGTATGAAAATATTTGATTTTTAATAACAATATTATTATCTTACTTAAGTTTTGTAGTTATATATAGCAGCCATTCAGTAAATTATAGAAATGAAGATCTAAATTAAGATATTCTCTACATTTACTTACATAACCTCAAAACGTTTCACTTTCATGTCATCAACATACTGTAGCATCAATATTATGTTCAATTAATGAAAAATAGATGCATCATGATATTAACTATAATAATATTTAATTTCTAATGATAATAATGTCATCAAACCACCTCAAGTTTCGTAGATTAAAATATCCAATACACAGTTGTACTCAGAAAATTATTATACAGTGCAGAATCAGTTTTTAATAACAAATTTAATTTATTGAGCTCTAAATATGTCGGCAATCCTGCAGGTCATGGCCTTCGTGTAATAGCCTATTGTTTATTGTAGTGTGTGTTTTGTTCTGAAAGTCAGTCAAGTCGGCCGTGATTCGATAAAATTAGTTCTCAAAACTGACAACAGATGGATTTTGGAAAATAGAAAAATTGTGTAGGAAAATTGACATTTCACTGAAAACTACTACTTTTCCGAAAAACTTTGGGGTCCAAGCTTCAAAATGAGGGGTCATTTATTAAAATCCGTTCAGCCGTTTTCCCGTAATTTCCATTACCATTTCAAATTATATATATAGAAGATGTGATAAACTGAGTGATTTAAGACATATTTATTAGGGAATTTTTTGCCTGTTTCAACTCATAACAGCATCTTTTGTTTCATTCCGTCATTTTTTTTAGGAATTTTCATTTAATTTTGGCCATAAATCCCCATTATTAATGTAAAATAATATTTATTTCCTTTGATATTTTCTTTACATATTTTGTCCATTATTATGTATAGGCCTAATATTTTAATCGTTTTTCTACACAAATATTGTCATTTTAACGTAGTACACTCCATGTAATGGATCAGCGTTATGGTTGTGAAAATTGAACTCTCACTTTGAGAGAGGAACAGAGGTTGAGAATGTTCGAGAATAAGGTGCTTAGGAAAATATCTGGGGCTGAGAGGGACGGAGTTACAGGAGAATGGAGAAAGTTATACAACGCAGAACTGCACGCATTGTATTCTTCACCTGACATAATTAGGAACATTAAATCCAGACATTTGAGATGGGCAGGGCTTGTAGCATGCATGGGCGAATCCAGAAATGCATATAGAGTGTTAGTTGGAAAACCGGAGGGAAAAAGACCTTTGGGGAGACCGAGACGTAGGTGGAAGGGTAGTACTATAATAATGGATTTGAGGGAGGTGGAATATGATGATAGAGATTGGATTAATCTTGCTCAGGATAGGGACCAATGGCGGACTTGTGTGAGGGTGGCAATGAACCTCCGGGTTCCTTAAAAGCCATTTGTAAGTATGGTAGTTATACTGTTACTATTAAAGAGAAAGGATAATTTTAATATATACTAGTGATCAATGCTTCATTTTTATTTTTCTTGCCCCATAGTTTTAAGTGTTTGTTTTAATTCATTTTACATATTCCTCAGAAAGTAATCAGGAGAATTCTAGCAATACAAAAGGGGAGTATGTGCTGCCAACCTAACAGTACAAATGAAAAATGTCGCTCAGATTACGGACATCTTGGAGGGAACACGTCATTATGTTACTTTGTAAAATAGTTATTTCGGTCATACAATAAATTAATAATGTTTCCCATTGTCAACTAACTTGTGTGCCACACGGTATTACTGTGCTGGGCAGTTCAGACTTGGAAAGAAAGTAGAACCGAGAATATAAATAATACTCCAGAAAAATTGCTTTCTCTTAGGAAGTGACTTTTCTTTGAACCTGGCTGTACTATTTAGTGAATCAGTTCATTTAAAATGAAGTTCCGTTACTTCCAAACAATAGGCGTCGCTCCCAGGTAAACATTTGTCCACTCGTAGATGCTGAACGTGAGCAAAATTCTTATACAGGCCGTACAGGAAACGACGGCGTGCCGAAGTCTACTTTTCGGCAGTAATAGCGATTAGGAATGCTAAACATGTTTATTTCCAAACAATTTTATATACAGGGACATCATTTTATTTTTACTAACATTTCTGATATTAACCTGGCTATACCTTTGGATCAACGGTTGCTACTCCATTCCATGACTGGAGTTCGATGATACTGGCGTAATATACAAACAAATCACTTTACTAGGTATAAGAGGGAAGAAAAGTAGTTCATCCATTTACGTAAACTAGGAAATATCACGCTTTTGAGTTTTATAATTTTCATTACGTTTTTGTTTAATCAGAATACAGTACAGTATTAACAATGAGTGTTTTTACTCACGAACTGAGCTGTCCATGTGGACGTATTCATTATGCAGTGTATATTATACTGTCTACAACACATTAGCGTACACTGTAGAGAATGAAGTTAAATTGAAAAATAATCATAATATGGATATTTAAACATATTTTCCAAAATGGTGGCGGTTCATTTTGATACAGACTCCAATTCTAATGTGTGTAATTCCAATTACCAGTTTCGTCCTTCGTACTAGTAACTCATGTTGAAATAATTCTGTACCTACTCTTAAAAGAGAACCTTACGTACTGTAATTTCAATCTTCACTTCTGCCCGACCAGCACAGATAACATTACTCAGGCATGTTATCTACTGTCCGTCCAAGTGGTTATGTCGCAGGATCGTAGAAAGGATGGAAATCACATGACAGTTAATTACTTAACGAGGCCCTTTTATTTAAGTTATTTTAAACAGTTTTATGCGTATAACATTACGTAGATGTCCAATTCCTAACAGAAATTAATGTTCTCAGAAGAGAGATAAGACAGCCCAGTCACTAGCCTTTACAGAGAGGCGAATAGAAGCTGGTGGAGAAAACCGGAATGCGACGTAGGCAAATGGACGACAGTACCTGTGCGAAAATGATGCAATATTGAATGCTCTTTCGTCAGTGGAAAACGCCAACATATTTTTGGAACGTACTGTGACGGTGAGGCTACTATGACTATATGCGGTCTTGGATCTGTGTGGAGGACGGTTGAACTTCATTAGTAGAAGGGGTGGGAGTGAAGTACATTAAAAAACTCAGGTACAATAAAAATTGAAGTAAAAATAAAATGATGTCCCTGTATATGTTTTGCAGCAACTCATACTTTCAATAATGCAAGAGTAGGTAGAGTGAACCAGTTGGTCACACAATCAGAAAGCAGAAGAAGAACAATTATTTAAAACTTTATTTCAGCTTGTAGCCAAAATGTCAGGAGTTCTTTCCGTCCGTCAGGCTGACATCTTTCTTTGCTCCTGTCCTTTGTTTGCTTCATGTCTTGCTCATCTAATTTGTACCTAGGTTGTAAATAACAGCAGATCCTCCCTTTTTACCTGCTTCCGTTAACCCCATCTTACTCTGCATGGCAGGACAGTTGCTTGTTTCTCAGGTAACGAGGATCTTTTCAACTGTCGTGCTTTCTTCTCCTTCCACGATTTTGTATGAAAGCATGCTTTTAACTTTGTGGGAAGTACATTTAGTTTTGTTTATCGTAAGGCAAGAAAATCTCAGCAGCTTTGATGCGAAAGGGTTTAATTAATTTTTGCGAATGTAAATTATTTATGCAGACTTCAGGACCTCCAAGTTGAAAGCAATTACGTCGTGATAAGAATGAGATATTAATGTGTCCATTCAGCTCTTCATCGCTACGTTTACAACATCTTGGATGCCACTGTTCGCTCCCTGCCTATTGAAATGTATAGTGATAAACAATAGTACATTATGCAACGAGCCTATAATGGTAGTAATTAAGACGCGAGTATGTTTATGAAACAAGCGCAAGCGAGTTTCATAATTTTCATACGAGCGTCTTAATTACCATTATAGGCAAGTTTCATACGACTTTTTTTGCTCGACCATATTTCTAACTTGAAATTATTCATAAGTATTCATGTTATTCTTATCTGACTGGGGAGCGGAACTGACCTTGTGCAATACCTCGTAAATTGTGAGATGTGCGCAGACGCGAAAGTATAGATTTTTTCCGAGACACAAATTTCATTGACCTTGATATATCCAGAGAGTAAAATAAACATTAATCTTGATATAAACTTGAAATTGATTTAGACATTGAAAAACGAGATGACAAATTGAATTTATTTGAATATTATTTACAATTAACGCTAATTATTATAGTAACAGAACATAACCTTCTGCGACAGTATTGGATTTCCAGCCTCCGTGACGTTTCGCTAGTTGTCTTTCGATTGCATATCCGAGAATAATCGATACTTGCACTTTCATATTGCTACAATGGTGTTTTCTGATTGGTGGAAACACCTGAACTTTAATGAATAGGTGTACTTTAATGAGGTCCATTAAAGGGCTGCTACCAGGTGTATAATTACTACATTTCGGCATGGTCGAGCATAAAAGTATTTAATTGTTGCATGTTTGGTTTAGCTTCTTTACTTGAACTGTACTCAGGGATTCAATACAAAGCGAGTGGTATAGTAGCAATATCAGTGGTATTAGCTGTGGTAGTAACAACACTAGGGCCTAGTATTACTTACTATAGAGGATTCACGTTAAGAAAAGAGTATTGGTTTTATGGGCCTTGCCTAGTACATTGTACAAGCTATATGGTAGGTAGGCGTTTCTATGGTAACTGCTCATTTGATGGAATAGCCCCATATGCTCAATGCTTTTTTTCTTAACGTGAAATTCTCTGTATCAGTAATAGTACAAGTATCAGCACTAGCAGTGCCAATAGTACTAGCAATAGCAGTAGTATCAGTAGTATCAGCAGCAGTAATAGTACTTGTATATTACAACTAATTGAGGATGTTTTCAACTTCAGAGGATGTTCAACATTGTAATTCAACGTGGGCAAGAAATGGCTGACAAAGTTAGCCTCAACCCCCTATTAAAGGCATGTCAATTGATGCCCACAGGAGCAAGCGCGCGCTTTAGAGCCCAGGAGAGCCTGAGCGGTTTACAGCGAAAAGGAAAGAGACAGACGAAATAGGTAGTATATGCCGCTTGGTCGAGCTATATTCAGGGATGGCCAGCACTGATTCAATGGATAAAGGGAAGAGAACTTATTAAAACTGTATCCATGGTAATTTTTAGATTTGTCTGAGAAGTATAAGTGCATTATAAGAATGTAAGTTTTAATTTTAATGTTCATTTTTTACGACTTTGCTTTTTTATTCAAAAGGAATATCTTCTCAACTTTTTACAGAAAAGTGAAATTTTCAGATATCTTTGTTTAGTAGCCTTACAGGTACTAAAACAATGTTTTCGTAAATCTAATATATCGTAAATACGTATTACTGAAGACAGTGTATTAAAAGTTTGAAAATATTCGCATGGAAAATGTTTGTAAGGAAATGAATTAACAAAGCAACTACTGTTACATCACAAGCAAAAGATACGTGCCTATATGTTGGTAAAACGTCAGCTCTATAGCTTCAGCAGATTTCGAGATAATTTAATATTCTGATAACAGAAAGGTGCGCACCAATTTCACCTAAAAGCATAACGCGATAAGAGTTTTATTACGTAATATTAATTACAGTTAAAACATATACCTAGACAACTTTGCTTTGTACTATAATATTGTTTCGATTACTTTTATAAGGCTAAAGATACCATCAATATCAATTTCAACTTATCATGTCATATTCAGTGTCTTTCTTTGGGATGACACTTTCTTTATGGGTGATGTGTTTAATTCACTTAGTACAGTATAGTTGTAGTTATTGTGGAATTTGTGTGAATATTCCTTCTTTACTCTTTATTATGTTATTAAAGTTTAAAACACAACTGCAATATTAGGCTAAGAAATAAGTGTTAGTACTTTGTTTTACAGACAATATAGAAAATAACAAACACAAAGAAGCCATATAAAAATAACGACATAAAATTTCACGTTCCGTTTGAAGTTTGTGCACCACTGTTTTCTTAATCCAACAGGCTGCTTATTCCTCCTAGCATACCTAGTGCTTAATGCCCGCGAACGACGTCAAGGTCAGAAAAATGCGCTTGCTTTGGCATCACTGCCCTATTAGGTACAGAATTCTTACATAAATATACGACACGGCATCCTAGCTTCACTTCCCTCCGGATGAAACCATGCTAAGAATTCTGCCGCCTTTTATAATGTATCGCCTTCGGCCAGTTTTGAACCCTAGAATCCAGGGACTATCGTCCATGGATGTGGAGAATCATTGCTTCCCCTTTTATTTTTAGAGGAAAGTTTTTTTATTTGTATGCAGATAAGGTAATTAATTATTATTCATTTGTTCTTATATTTTGTTATTTCGTGTTTACAAGACTTTTGACTCGGGATGAATTCGAACACACGGGCGATGTGAGGATGTTAGCTTTCGAATATACCTGCTTGTCACACTGGGAGAAGCGATGCTTTGTCTTTCTAGGATGTTTAAATTGATCCTTGTTTCAGCTGAACTTGGAATTTTGTGTTGTATAAAGTCTAATCTGAGATTAATTTGTCTCAAACTAAAGTGACTGAAGAAATTTCTCCGTTGCTAGATGATCCAAGTTCAGTTATTTCTTTCTGTTTGAAATATACGAGTGACAGATTGTGCAAATAAAATATCCATTATTATTAATATTAATAGATATGATAGGTACATTTATATATATTTCTTTCAATTTCTTGCCTTAATACACAAACAATCTTATATTTTATAAGGCTCTATCGTGTTCAGCAGTATCAAATAACATAACCTATAATTATATTATGTTTATAACAACCATTAATTATTAACGGATATGATAGGTACATTCATAAATTTTCAATTAACTGTATTACTAAACGAAAATTGTCGTTTTATAAAGCTTTATTATGTTTAGCAGTATCAAACACCATAACATGATAACAACTCGGAGAACAGTAACCTTCTTCTTATTGTCCGCCATTATTTACATTGCACAAAAAACCAGTGTCTCCAACAGAGTTTAAGGGTCGTCAAAAGTTGTAAAGTCGCTAGATTTCTCACAAAGAAAGATTAAATTTTGTCAGTATGTTTTCGCTAAATTCCTTTTAAGCAATATAAAAGTTAAAAGAAATTGTTGTTGAAAAAGAGTTAAAGTCGCTAGATTGGCAACACTGAACAAACCTGTCCGCGCATCACGTTTTCACCTGTTTATGCGATGTTGCCAAATCCTTTTCACGTGAACTTAGATTTCATTTGAACCAAGGTAATTTGATCGCAGGAAAGTTTTATAAATTGTCTGAACTCGGTTCACTTTTCGATCTTCGAAAAGTTGATCTTTAATTTATACAATTGGGCCTAAGGGTCTGTAAGAAGATTACTTCCAGGTTGTTTTTCGCGTTTCTTTGTCATATTGGCAAATATTTCGCAGTATGTATATTTTAAATTTAATTGAAATAATAATAAGAATAATAATTGAAATATTGTAATATAATAAAATAATGAAAATATTAAAATTATATAGGTATTATATTATAGTTAGGTATTTTATTTTTTAAGTTGCCTATTAAAAAACATGGAATTTGATTTAACAGAGAATTACTTCCATTTAGGCCCAATTGTATAAATCTCCTGACTAAAGATGAACTTTGATCGAAGATCGAAAAGTGAACCGAGTTCATACACTTCTTCTATTGTATAAAACTTTCCTGCGATCAAATTACCTTGGTTCAAATGAAATCTAAGTTCACGTGAAAAGGATTTGGCAACATCGCATAAACAGGTGAAAAACGTGATGCGCGGACAGGTTTGTTCAGTGTTGCCAATCTAGCGACTTTAACTCTTTTTCAACAACAATTTCTTTTAACTTTTATATTGCTTAAATAGGAATTTAGCGACCTTTTTAGCACCCCATACTGACAAAATTTAATCTTTCTTTGTCAATAATGAGAAATCTAGCGACTTTACAACTACTTTTTGACGACTTTCCGTAAACTCTGTTGGAGACACTGGTTTTTTGTGCAATGTAAATAATGGCGGACAATAAGAAGAAGGTTACTGTTCTCCGAGTTGTTATCATGTTATGGTGTTTGATACTGCTAAACATAATAAAGCTTTATAAAACGACAATTTTCGTTTAGTAATACAGTTAGTTGAAAATTTATGAATGTACCTATCATATCCGTTAATAATTAATGGTTGTTATAAACATAATATAATTATAGGTTATGTTATTTGATACTGCTGAACACGATAGAGCCTTATAAAATATAAGATTGTTTGTGTATTAAGGCAAGAAATTGAAAGAAATATATATAAATGTACCTATCATATCTATTAATATTAATAATAATGGATATTTTATTTGCACAATCTGTCACTCGTATATTTCAAACAGAAAAGAAATAACTGAACTTGGATCATCTAACTTAATCGGAGAAATTTCTTCAGTCAAAGTTGACTTTAGTTTGAGACAAATTAATCTCAGATTAGACTTTATACAACACAAAATTCCAAGTTCAGCTGAAACAAGGATCAATTTAACCTCTGATCCAAGATTAAATGGTTTGTACAATCGGGCCTCAGTGAAACAACTGTGATTCGTAGTTTATTATTAACGTGAAAGTGTATTCTTATTCAGTTAATGAATTTTAAGAATGATTATTATATTCAATTGATCTTGATTGCTTCTCCTGTTTCGGAAGCCACTGTTGAGAACCTGAGATTCAACGGCCAGCATCGTAACTGGTAGACATCGAGGACAAATAGCTGAGCAAGCTGGTGCAAGCAGAAGTCCTGGAAACATGGGGTTGACATAGACACAGCATGACGCTGCTGCCCTTTGGCAGGGTTGGCGAACACCTGCCTAAATGTCACCATCCCCCTCCCCCCCCCCGACTTGCATGCCGGGGTGGAATGTGAGCACGAGACACGCTAGTCCACAGTTGGCCAGTCTTCCACAAACCAGCCACAGATTTCTATGTTTCTGTACTTGGGTTTGGAAGCTTTGTAGCAATGAAGAAGCACACTAAAATGCCTGGCTCGAACCCGCAACTTCAGGCACATAAGCCAGCACTCTACCGACTGCGACACCCAGGCCGACTGGAATTCCTAATGTAGGCACTTACTGCAAGTTCGATGTAAAATACGATGTGTTCCGATTATCGCTGGACGGGAAAAGGGACAGTAGCGGCAACGTTGCCTCCATTTCCCGCGCCTGAAAGGTCAGACCAACGAGCACAGAATGCTCTGTATTCTGTGCTCGTTGGGCCAGACGCGGTGCTTGTCAGTTCGTTTTTGGACGCAGTAAGAAGTTCGTGTTTTCATTTTTGATATTCATGCGAAACGCGATTTGTGGAGAAGAATGCGTAGAAAATTTCTCCGAAAATGTCTGGATACTCAAGTTCCATCTAAGAATACAATTTACGTATAATCTTGTACAAAAATTCACAAATACAGGTTCAGTATTGGACAAGAATAAAGAAAGGCGAAGACGTGCTGAACACAAACTGACAATCACAGCGTCTGACCTATTTTCAAGCGCGGGAAATGGAGACGACGTTGCCGCTACTTCCCTTTATCCCCTCTGTCCAGCGATAAACGGAACACGGTGTAGCACTTCGCAATCTTGCCTTAACAGAGGTTGGCTGTAAGAAAAATAATACTAGATATAAAAGTAGGCCTACATAGTTACAAAATTTGGAATTTGATGAAAATGCAAAATAAAATATTTGTTCAAAAGAGGGAGAAAGAAAAAAATCAAAGAAATAAGTTGAAGACCTGAACGTTAGTATTGTAACAATAATTCTTCTCATGTCAGGTAAGCGTCAGGTTTGCACTTCCAGCGCAACCGAGCGACGTGGCTCATGCGTTAAGCATTCGGAAGGTCAGCGGTTCAAATCTCCGGACCAACCAACCTGATTGTGGCTTTTCCGTCGTTTTTCACAGTTATTTAAACAAATGCTGGGTTGGAAATTTCATTGTCATGGTCCATTTCCCTTCCTCTTCCCTGTAGAAAAGAATTTACATTTCATATCACTCATCTTCATCATCTCATTCTTCAGGTCATGACGCATGTCTTCGTCCGCTTGCAGGAGGGGTGTCCTCTGAAACCGTCTCTGGGTTCTGAGCCTTTCGCAATATTTCTGCCAGGATTCATTCCTTAAGAGCACTTCCAAGGGCGCTTCGACACCTCAGAAGGGCCGTTGGAATGGATCCTGTGCTGCTTGGTCACCTTGGCGATATGAACTTAAGGCGGCGGGTTTAGGGAGCCCATTGGGTGAGCAGGTGAGAGGTCTCATGCGACCGGTGGGCTGGTACACCTCATTCTCATTCATCCCATAATTCGGAGTGCACAATAGGCCATTGTCGAGAAAAAGAATGGTCGTCCCTAAGCCGTCCCTAGCGACTTAATACTACTACTACTACTACTACTACTACTACTACTACTACTACTACTACTACTATTGCTACTACTACTACTACTACTACTACTACTACTACTACTACTACTACTACTACTACTACTACTACTACTAGTATTAAACAGTGCAATTTATAAATAGTGTCAAAAGGCCTAATTTTTTATTATAGACTAGCCGTACCCGTGCGCTCCGCTGCACCCATTAGAAATAAATATAAAGTAATTATATAATTAAAATAGGACATTTGATCCAGGGAACATTCGTGTTTGATAGAAGGATAAATCGTTTATTATGTTACTTAATTTAAATTTAATTTAAAAATTAAAATGCAATCATTTTGATCCAGAGACCACTCATTTGGTCATAAAAATTAGTTTAGGAAATACAGGAAACGAATATACAGAATAGCCTTTCAAGTTTTCGGTGCATAAGAATCTATTTTAATCTTACCTGTCCTCGATTCACTCAGAAGTTACTATAATAACATTATAGCATTATGTCCATCTAGAGAAACTACACTTTCCAATGGTGAAATAATAATTAATTATACAAATCGGTTAATTTAGCTTCAGATATTATTTCATACAAACGCAGAAACATTCTCTGTAGGCTATCTTTCATAGCTTTCGATTGTTGCTGTCCAAGGCCCCTTATAGACGAAGTCATTTCTTTTTTAATTCATTATACGACCTTAGATGGCAGTTATTTTAATTTTAAAACTCATTTATATCATTAAATATCAGTCCTATCAAAATGTTTCAAAGATTAAAACTTATCGGAAATGATTTTTAAAGAAATATTTGTTATGTAACATTTTTCATAAAAATCAATAATAAGCGAGATATTTTGATATATTTAATTCAGGCCCCCTTATAACCCCTCTTTTAAATAATGTATTTTGAATGCCATATAGCCTATAATCTAAGTTACAACGAACTTAATTTATATTCCAATTTTCATCGAAATCCGTTCAGTCATTATCGCGTGAAAAGGTAACAAACATACAGACAGACAGACAGACAGACATACAAACAAAAATTTCAAAAAGCGATTTTCGGTTTCAGGGTGGTTAATTATATATGTTAGGACCAATTATTTTTGGAAAATCGAAAATTACCAGAAAAAGTTCGGCTACAGATTTATTATTAGTATAGATTATAGATAAATCGTCGTAGAGAAGTGACGACCCCATACACTGCAATCAGTCACCCGACTATTGGCGAGAAAACCATACCTAATTGGGCTAGGAGGAAATGCCTACCCACAACCTCGAACACCAGGGGAATCAGGGAAGTTAACCCAATAAACCATCCATATTGGGCTAATCACCCATATGGAGGTATAAATGATGCAAAGAAGAAATTCTAGCCTCGGACCAAGTCGCTGGAGGGTTTGGGTGGAACGAGGTGAACTCAAGAAGAAGAATAAGAAGAAGAAGAAGAAGAAGATAATTGAAGGAGAAGGAGAAGAAGAAGGAGAAGAAGGAGAAGAAGAAGAAGAAGAAGGAGAAGAAGAAGAAGAAGAAGGAGAAGAAGAAGAAGAAGGAGAAGAAGGAGAAGAAGGAGAAGAAGAAGAAGAAGGAGAAGAAGAAGAAGAAGGAGAAGAAGAAGAAGAAGAAGAAGAAGAAGAAGGAGAAGAAGAAAGAAGGAGAAGAAGGAGAAGAAGAAGAAGAAGAAGAAGAAGGAGAAGAAGGAGAAGAAGGAGAAGAAGGAGAAGAAGAAGGAGAAGAAGAAGAAGAAGGAGAAGGGAGAAGAAGAAGAAGAAGAAGAAGAAGAAGAAGAAGAAGAAGAAGAAGAAGAAGAAGAAGAAGAAGGAGAAGAAGAAGAAGAAGAAGGAGAAGAAGAAGAAGAAGAAGAAGAAGGAGAAGAAGAAGAAGAAGGAGAAGAAGGAGAAGAAGAAGAAGAAGAAGGAGAAGAAGAAGAAGGAGAAGGAGAAGAAGGAGAAGAAGAAGAAGAAGAAGGAGAAGAAGAAGAAGAAGAAGAAGGAGAAGAAGAAGAAGAAGAAGAAGAAGAAGGAGAAGAAGAAGAAGAAGGAGAAGAAGAAGAAGAAGAAGAAGAAGAAGAAGGAGAAGGAGAAGAAGAAGAAGAAGAAGAAGAAGAAGGAGAAGAAGGAGAAGAAGAAGGAGGAGAAGAAGGAGAAGAAGAAGAAGAAGAAGAAGGAGAAGAAGAAGAAGAAGAAGAAGAAGAAGAAGAAGAAGAAGAAGAAGAAGAAGAAGAAAATTCTTGGTCTGTACTCCACAAAACGAAAGTTTATCTTCATATTTGGAAGTGAATTTTATTACAGTATTTATTTAATTTTAATTTATTTTCTGGATAACACTACGACAAAGTGGACAATCGACAAGAGTGTAGTGGCATCATATTAAGCAATTTAATTGTTGCAACACATTAACGAGAGCGCATGCGTCATCTGTGACGCAAACCTTAGAGCGACAGGTGGAAGATGATTAAGAAATGAAGGCGACAGAGCGCACGTGAATGCCGTTGAACCCTGATGACAATGTCACTAGTTCGATGTGGCGTGATGCTGCTCACAGGTTGACACGAAGTCCGATCGCGTGTCTTTTGTTTGCTGATCCATTGTTACGTGCACAATGTGGTAAATGAATGCAATACACGATGTTGTAAACACTCTGAATGCGCAGCCTTCGTGATCTGTGCGACGCTTGTTTTAGAAATGTGAATTATTTAATTGCATCAGGTTTTGCCCAAGTCGCTTTCATTGTGAGCTGCGCCCTAAAACAACGTAACGAAATAAACGGTGCGAAGCAAATTGCGTCTTTCTTCTCATTGAATATGACATAAATTCGCAGAAAGGGCAGTATTGCAGGAATAATTTTAGAAGCCTCATCAAAACGCATAACATATAGTAGAAATACATATATGCAGGGTGAAGCTGAGTAATGTCATTAATTTCAGGAGGTTATTCTTTGAGATATTTCAAACAAAAGAGTTTAAGGGGACACTCCACTAAAATTGACAACTTTTTCCCCTAATCATTTTTTCAACCAAATTTTGAGAGCATGTTTACTATGTAAAGGACTAACAAAATCCAAATGTTGAACTCCCAAATGTTTTTGGCTTTTGATTCTTTTTTTTTTTTGTATAGCCTACTATATATATTTTTAAGAAATATTTTTAAACCAATTTTTTTTAGTAGATCTCAATTTTTAAGCTTTACTTTTTTGGTTACATTCACAAGACACAGGGAAATATTTCTATGCATTCATTTTATGAAATATCTCATTTATTCGTTTTCAAAAAAAAATTTTTGAACTTTTGAAAACGTCATAATGCATGGAAAATAAATTAATAAAATAAACTAGGCAGCATTTCTTACAAACTAGATGCATAGAATCATGTAGCTACCCCATAAATACTTGCAGAAAAAATTTCATCCAGATTGATTAATATTTGGCATTAAAAGTTGGTGTTGAATCAAGAAAAATATACTTACGGAAAAATGGATTTTAAACTAAAATGAATATTTATGTAACACATACCCATTAAAGTTCTGCTCCACTACACTCATCTAGTAACTTCAGAGAGCAAGATTTAGAGCAAGAAGTTACTAGATTTGTAATTAGAAATTTGTAAAAAAAAAAAAAAAAAAAGAATTCTATAATGAAAAAAGAAATTTTGACAGCTCTTCTTCTTAAATTAAAAAAATTAAACATATATGCAATCAGAATTGAACTTAATCCATTTGGGGTATGAAAATATAAATTCTAAAGAAGTGAAACAGTCAATAAAAAATATTTTGAAAAATCTTCATAATTTTCAGTGGAGTGTCCCCTTAATACAGTTATTTCGCTCGTTTTTGCTCCCTTTCCGAAATAAAAATTGTTTTATATGAAACATTTCATAGCGTGTTTTGAGAAAACCATTGATTTAATTCCCAATATGCTCAGTCAATTTATTGATTTGTATCTTTCTTACTAGAATAGGTAAGAAAACACTCTTTCAGCTTTCCCAATAACGGGACTGCCTCATTGCACAAAGCATAACACACAGAGTGAAAACAAGAACAGACCACAAAAGAGAAATGTGGGGAACGAACAAGAAAGGGAAATTAAGTACAGGAAGGATAAGAGCGTACATATAACAGGCCTAAACGTAATAAACAAACGGATTAGACGTTCAAACAAAAGTTCTTCCTTTTTAGGAAACAAAGTACAGACGGTATTTTAAAATGGCAAGTGACTCTCTGATAGCAGTAAGGGAAACATCACGAATGAAGTCATTGTTCAGCTGGAACTTCTTGCAGAAACTGACAAAGTGTATTATGATTTAAAGAATTTTATTTTTTGCCCTTTAAATGTGAATAAATTTGATCTGAATAAATGCAACTTTCTATAATTCCTTTTCAGAACGAAAAGATACATTTATTCAAATCAAATTCCTGCATATTTAAAGGACAAAACTAAAATTCTTTGAGTCATTTATTATCATAATATATTACTCTTTTAATTTGACTGAGCATATTGGGAATAAATTCAGTAGCTTTCTCAAAATACGCTATGATATGTTTCATATTGTGACAGCGACGTGAGAAAACTCACGACCAGCGTCCCGCAAGAGAGCAGACCGCGCGTGAGCCGACGCGGGCTTCATTTGGGATGGCGCGCGCGGAGAGAAGTAAGGGGAAAGGGCCTTGGCGAGGAGTTTGCGCGCGCATATTCTGCTTCCTAGAGAGGCCGAGAAATCCGTCGAAGTGGAAGACTCGCGAATTCGAACTTTCGAGGCTACGTCGCTGTGGTTATAAATTACGGTCGCGAAGGAACGATCAAATTATCAGCCAGTCAGTGAGAAAGCCAGAGCAAGCAAGCCAGTCTTGTGTATTCGACTTTATCTGCGTCAGCATCCGGAATTCGAAACCGCAGTTGGAGGGACCTTTCAGTACAGTGAACTGTCTCTGAAGGTCTGTGGTTCGAGATACTGTGAACTCGAGTGACTGAGCTAGAAGAACTATGAACTGAGAACTTTTCTGATTTGTAAATATTTGACCGATTAACAGTTCATTGTTGTTCGTACTAGTCCAAGTAAATTGTCATTGTCGTCGGTGGAATAACGAATACTGTGTTGAGTGAAAATCCAATTGTTGACGAGAGCGTTTAAGGTGAATTGTAGAAAGAAATTATTGTTGTGACGAATAAATTACATTGTTGTTACTAATAAAATTCACAATATAAAATACTTCTTTTTTCCTGAAAAGGAAGTAAAAACAATCACAATTGTATTAAACATTTTTTATCTCTCAAATAAATAAATCAATGCCATTGCTTATGGTTCGCCCTGTATAAGCTAAATCCAGCTAACAAAGTGTGTTGACCACTAGGAGACAACATTTAAAATATTTTGAGATAGTAAACAACATGCTGAAAACCCTTTATTCCTTAGCAACAGGGAGAGAAAGTATCCAGGGAAGGCTGTGATAATAAAATTACTTCCTGTAGGACACATGCGCTCACAATGTACCTAAACTCAGTTCACAACTCAACTACTCAAACAGTGCGGCACATATTGACCTGGCAATGCTCTTCGTGATAGATGGATTGGGCGTGGTGGTCCATTATCCCAGCCTACTAGGTCACCTGATCTAAGCCGCTAGACTTTTCTGTGTGGGGTCACGTGTAGACCAAGTCTATCTTACTCCAGTTGGGTCGTTGCTGCGGTCCATGAGTTCAGAGAAATTCGCGATATGTTTGCGACGGTCAGGCCGGCAATAATTATGAAGTGGAGAGCTTCTATCGAATTGGGAAGATCAAACTTTGAACAAAACCAGTCATTTATTTTTGTTAGATTATTGTGCATTTCCATCCACTTGTTAATTTTTTGCTACCTCCTACAATTTCCACATTATTAATTTGATTTTTGTTAACTCAGTCTGGTTTGTTAAAATAATTAATGATAAACTTAAAAATAAAGTACAATTTGCTTTTCGGAGACACCTCTTCATAGAACATCTGGTTACTCCTCATCTTGTACAGTCTCCATATCATGTCAATGGAATTCCTTGTCACAAAGTATTAGGGGCTGCAAGACATTAAATAATCTACTTTTAAGAATAGATTAAAGGATAACCTCCTTAGCAATTCAATTTAATTGTTCTGACGTTAACGGTCGCTGACTACATGGAAATTTAGTTTTTTTTTTAGTCATTCATCCTGATAACGTTAAAAATTCACAATTATTGTTATTGTAATTTATTTATGTTATCTGAGGTACATTTATAAACAATCTATGTACGGTAGCCTATATTAGTTTAATTCTGCTACGCAGTTTGTATTTCATTGTTTAATTAATAGTTCATAGAATTTTACTGTTTAATTCGTAACAAGCAACTCTTGAATACATATAACTTTTATCGAATGTGTTTGTTATCTTTCTAGCTTGTAAGTTCAGTAAGTTTTTGCTGGTTGAGTGATAAAAGGCCTTAAGACCTTAAGGGTAGCCTATATGAACATGAACGACCACAAATATTATCAGAAAATGCAGGCTCTAAATTTCTAAAATTTTGTAAGAAAATGAACTCAGAATTGGACAAAACGTACAAGGTACCACAACAAGACTTATTAGAACTTAAATATGTGAAAAAAATAGCCTATAAAAGGGTTACTAATAATATTTTTCAAACCTGTTTTATCAGAGTATGAAAAAAAAAAACAACAAAAATTCTGCAGTTACATCATTTGGTAACCATAACATTGTTATGTTCTCTCTGACATCTTTAATATTTTTCCTGCATGTAATAAACACTTATTTCTGAAAAGCAGACTACTCTCAGACATGTAGAGTTGTTTATTTTAATACAATTAAGTTTTTATTTGTCCTATTTAAAATATATTAAAATTTATATAGTCTAATGTTTTGTGACCTAATTTTTCTATTTTCAAATAAATGGGCATTATTATATTCTACCTTTTGCATAAATGCATGTTAAACCAATGTACAAAATTTCAGAATTTTATCTCTAATGGTTGTGGAGTTAGGAAATAATGTGTGAAAATTTTCAAATTTTGGAAAATTTAATTTAAAGTAAAAAGTGCATTAAAATATTATTAGTAATCTTTTTTTATACTTTTATCAGATATTTAAGTTCCAATAAGTCTTGTTGTGGTGCCTTGTAATTTTTGTCCAATTGTGAGTTCATTTCCTTATAGAATTTTAGAAATTTAGAGCCTGCATTTTCTGATCATATTTGTGGTCGTTCACGTACATATACCCTTAAGGCCTTAAGCCCTTTTACCACTCAACCAGCAAAAAGTATATATATATATATATATTTTATGTTCTAGTGATATTTAACTTATTTTATATTTTTGTTCTCATATTTTCCGATAATGGTATATCTCTAATGTGATAAGTTGAGCTATATATAATCATAATTTTCCTTACTGTGTGTACTTAAAAATATTGTATTCATTGTATGCTTTGTACTGCACTATTGTATTACTACTATTAGTATTATTATTGCTATTAGGCCTGTTATTATTATTATTTTATTTATTATTATTATTATTATTATTATTATCATTATTGTTATCATTACTATTCTATTTATTATTATTATTATTATTATTATTATTATTATTATTATTATTATTATTATTATTATTATCAATAATTGTCTTATTTTTTTACTTTGTAGGCTTCATTTATTTTTGACCTGCTGTTGACATTTTATTATGCTTTTTTTTCTTTCCTTCTGTATGTTATATATTATGTCTGATTTCTTCTTACTTGTTGTTTACATTTTATTATTATTATCTTATTCAGTTTTGTGTGTACTTTGTAAATTTGTAGTGTTTCTATAACTTTTTACTCCTGGTTGAAGATAAAAGGTTAAATAAATCATTATTATTATTATTATTATTATATATATATATATATATTATATATATATATATATATGTGTGTGTGTGTGTGTGTGTGTGTGTGTGTGTGTGAACTTACAAATAAAATATATTATTATCATTATTATCATTATAATCATCATCACCATCATCATCATCACCATCATCATCATATCTCTAGAGTGATCTGTTACAATTTTGAAGTATTTTCAATTACTTAAGCACGTCTTGTGTGGCGGGAAGATATTGAAGTTTCACTTCAAATTCGTGTCGTGCCTGGTTTGCTATCGTGTGATTACAGTCTGGTAGCACAGAAGCGCATAACACAGTCGTTGAACCAAGGCTCTCACGCACTGACGGCTTTCCATCTCTGAGCCACATTTCGCAAGATGGCTGCTGCCCCGCATCGAATTAGAGACGATGTCGTGCGCGGGGGTCGAACAGGTGCGCCGCTGTTCCAAATGTAAATTGAGTAACTCGGTTAGGCGGGTCCCGGCCCGCGCGGTGTGAAAATTGCCCCAACTTGTAATTGAATTCCCCTTTATGTCGCACCGCCACTGCTAATTGCATTTGGAGTTACCCCTCGCGCCCCGCGCCCCGCAAGGAACTGCAGTCAGCGCATCAGCGGAGAAACTGGGGCAGCGGCGGCTAGCTGCTCCGAAACTTGAGACGAAATCTCCAATCAGACGAATCCCACCAAGTCCAGTCATTGTGTTAAATTCCTTCATTTTGTTGCACTGGCGAGGGAAGGGCGCGGCGTAGCAATGAAGCCTGTGTGCTAGGGCGCACCGCCGCCCTAAACGGGAGCGAATTTTGGGACACTGTGAGTCCGTAAGTAGATTACACTGATCTGCGTCATTTTTAGGCACGCTGAATTCAGAAATACGGTACGCGCCAATACAAACAGTACTGAAATCATCGCTCATCTGCTGTCCACGTTTCCCTAGCAACGGAGTATTTATTTATTGTGTACTAGCCGTACCCGTGCGCTCCGCTGCACCCGTTAGAAATAAATATAAAGTAATTACATAATTAAAATAGGACGTTTGATGCCAGGGAACTTTCGTGTTTGATACAAGGATAAATCGTTTAATATGTTACTTAATTTAAATTATATTTAAATGATTAAAATGGAATCATTTTCGTCCAGAGAGCAATCATTTGGTGCAATGACAATTCTTTTAACATGTTTCTTAATTTTTATTACATGCATCCATAGTTCAATGAACATTGACATCATTTAGATTTAATGTGTATCTTTATTTTACTTGTTATATGTTTCCATTGAATTATGGTAATAACTTAATTTTAACTCTTGTTTTCTACGTATTCAGTAAATGGCGCTTGGCCCACTATGGTTCTGAACCCTTCAAATAACTTAAATAACTTAAATTATACCATATTATATTATATTATATTATATTATATTATATTATATTATATTATATTATATTATATTATATTATATTATATTATATCATATTATATTATATTATATAAAAAGTGATGTTAATAACGGATGCACCCCGATAAGTAAGTTTTCATTTTGTTATGGGGGCTCTTGAATCTCAGGAGGAACAAATTTTATTTTACAACAGGGCAACATAATCTGCTTGGCTCATTACCCAATTTTTTTGCATTGCATTTAATGCATATATATTTTATCTATTTTAACTCGATTCAATTGAGCATAGTTAAAATTTGGATTATAAAATAATGAAATGCTAAGCTAACGTACTATTACTGCATACTAAATCAATACACTCTCGTTGTTCATTAATTCTCTGAGATTAAAATGAGTGTTAAACATTATTTTAAGAAATACAGGAAACGAATAAACAGAATAACCTATCAAGTTTTCTGTGCATAAGAAGCTATTTTAATCTTTCCTGTCCTCAATTCACTCACAAGTTACTGTAATAACATTATAGCATTATGTCCATACAGAGAAACTACACTTTCCAATGGTGAAATAATAATTAATTATACAAATCGGTTAATTTAGCTTCCGATATTGCTTCATACAAACACAGAAACATTTTCTGTAGGCTATGATTCATAGCTTTCGATTGTTGTTGACCAAGGCCCCTTATAGACGAAGTCATTTGTTTTTTCATTATACGGCCTTAGATGACAGTTATTTTAATTTTAAAACTCATTTATCTCATTAAATATCAGTGCTATCAAACTTTTTCAAACAATAAAACTTATCGGAAATGATTTTTAAAGAAATTTTTGTTATGTAACATTTTTCATAAAAATCAACAATAAGCGAGATATTTCGATTTATTTAATTCAGCCCTCCTTATAACCCCCCTTTTAAATAATGTATTTTGAATGTCATATAGTCTAAGTTACAACGAACTTAATTTACATTCCAATTTTCATCGAAATCCGTTCAGCCATTATCGCGCGAAAAGGTAACAAACATACAGACAGACAGACAGACAAACAAAACGAAAATTTCAAAATAGCGATTTTCGGTTTCAGGGTGGTTAATTATATATGTTAGGACCAATTATTTTTGGAAAATCGAAAATTACCAGAAAAATTTCGGCTACAGATTTATTATTAGTATAGATAATAGTTTGACATATTGTGAATTCAGTGTTTTGTTGATTTCTGCAACTATGGTTCTCACAACAGAGTAGAAGGTATTTATTTTCCAGCATTATTTCCGGTCATACGGAATGGGGGTCAGAATGGGCCGAGCTTGCGCCACGTTAAAGAGCAGTATTGTCGGACCATCGGATCTGTGCCCCCGTAAGATATGCGAACTGAACCCTAATTCCTTCTCAGCCTCGGTAATTCATTTCTCTCCCTGCATTCCTATCTCTCTCTATCCTATCTCTCTCCCTTTCTGTCCCCCACTACTCACAATTTTGAGCCTTCTTGCAGGACAGTTTATTTGCACTTGCAGTCCAGTGTTGTCAACTCAACATGAATACTGTAGCACGGAGTGGCGAAAGAAATATTATTAAGCAACTACGTAATAGCATTTTGCGAAGAAGAGAAACAAACAGTTCAATATCTGTTTCCTATAAATCAGGCAACGAAAAGAGCAGCTGATATCACAGGTGGGGCTTATTTTATTTCAATTGAGTACTATAAAATTACTTACTTAACTAATACTGATAGTCTATAGTACAACATTTTTATGTAATTTATATAGGCAGGTTAGAGCGCCTAATGAAGAAAATAAGGAGTTAAAGAGTCTGTGCAGGAGATGAAAAGCTAGAATCACCAGGGAAGAACAGACCAAGGGAACCTAATTCTTATAGATGAAAGAAGTTCCAAGATCGAAGAAATTACTGAAGGTTGCGAGAGAAGCAATAATTTCCAAGGTTGGACAGAAAAACTACGGAAAGTGATTCGAGACATGGGATTTAGGTTTTAAAAATGTAGAAATACAAGATGTATCTTGATTGAAAGAAATGATATTGTAGCATGGAGGACCAGTTATTTATGACACCGTTTGACGGAAGTTTGGCAACATCCCTATTCGGCAAGGTTCGTGGCCTGCTGTTTGACGTGGTCGGAGGAAAGCGGGGGGAATGGAGTGAGTACAGGAGTTAACTTTTCCAGGAACGACGACAGCGCTGAAGGGGCACAGATCCGATGGTCCGACAATACCAGGAGCGATTTAACAATGCCGCACCAAATAACACAACAATATTAGCTGTCGTCGAGAAGTTCCGTCGTACGGGATCAGTTTTATGTCGCCTTGCACGTTATAATGACTTATCTTGATTTTCAGAGTATGTTTGTAATTTCAGCGCTCCGTATATCCAATAACAAAAAATTATCAAGGATTTAAGTTTAGAAAAAGCCAAAAATTGTTTGTTGGGAGGCGGAAGTAGGTCCGTAGCAAATTTTTTTTAGAACTCATCCGACATGTCTTAGCGCCTTAGGAAAACCACGGAAAACCTTAGAAAGGATGATCAAGGGAGTTTGGAACTCAAAAAAACTGAATATGTGAGCTCCAAGCCTGTTGGTCACTTGTCTCACTGCTGAGCTATCAATTCCATAATGTGAATTAAATTTTCACTACCATCTTCATAAATACCTATCTTTTGTCTGTGTCCTCTGAAGGATAGACTACACATTGGAAGAATGAGGATAGCATTAAGAAGTCTGAGTAATTCTTGGCGCCAAAATGACTTACAGTGTGTTACTTCGTAACTGTTTTAAATTGCTCACCCAGCGTACAATGTAAACACCACTGCTCACACACGGACAGGAATGCGAGTGTGTTCATGAATATTTATTGCTTCATTTATATCCTTCCAACCCAATAACCATCTATCCTTATCCAAACACACTTTTGTTTTAAACTCTCTCTCCAAAAAGCCAGCATGATTCACAGTACGCCTTCTTCAGAACAGGTGGATAACATAACCAAGTTCTTTCGACTTTTAGTACTGGTTTAGAAATTGAACACTTTTCTGAAAAACTTCTCCCGTTACTGTCTTTATGAAAGGAACCTTTAGGCTTTCATTGTCCATTTTCTACAATAAATCTTTGAAATTCACTGTGATTTATCAATGCATTACTTACTTACTTACTTACTTTCATTGCATTACTTACTTACATACTTACTGGCTTTTAAGGAACCCGGAGGTTCATTGCCGCCCTCACATAAGCCCGCCATTGGTCCCTATCCTGAGCAAGATTAATCCAGTCTCTATCATCATATCCCACCTCCCCCAAACCCTTTTTAATATTATCCTCCCATCTACGTCTCGGTCTCCCTAAAGGTCTTTTTCCCTCCGGCCTCCCAACTAACACTCTATATGCATTTATGGATTCGCCCATACGCGCTACATACCCTGCCCATCTCAAACGTCTGAATTTCATGTTCCTTATTATGTCAGGTGAAGAATACAATGCTTGCAGTTCTGCGTTGTATAACTTTCTCCATTCTCCTGTAATTTCATACCTCTTAGCCTCAAATATTTTCCTGAGCATCTTATTCTCAAACACCCTTAACCTATGTTCCTCTCTCAAAGTGAGAGTCCAAGTTTCACAACCAAAAGAACAACCGGTAATATAACTGTTTTATACATTCTAACATTCAGATTTTTGACAGCAGACTGGATGATAAAAGCTTCTCAACCGAATAATAACAGGCATTTCCCATATTTATTCTGTGTTTAATTTCCTCCCTAGTATCATTTATATTTGTTACTGTTGTTCCCAGATATTTGAATTTTTCCACCTCTTCAAAAGATAAATTTCCAATTTTTATATTTCCATTTCGTACAATAGGTATTCTCGTCACGAGACATAATCATATACTTTGTCTTTTCGGGATTTACTTCCAAAGCTATCACTTTACTTGCTTCCAGTAAAATTCCCGTGTTTTCCCTAATCGTTTGTGGATTTTCTCCTAAAATATTCACGTCATCCGCATAGACAAGCAGCTGATGTAACATGTTCAATTCCAAACCCTCTGTGTTATCTTATCAATGCATTATTATACACAAAAATGAATGCTATATATTTAATATAGTTGATGTTAAGAATGCTTTACTTCTTCTTCTTCTTCTTCTTCTTCTTCTTCTTCTTTTCTATAGGCATAAGCCTGTTTATTTACACACACTATGTCAGTGATGATTACGTCTTATTCCATCTCTTGAGAGGTCTGCCCACTTCTCTTTTTCCTCTAGGGCGTAGAATGATTTGCAAAAAGCGGAAATGTAATAATAATAATAATAATAATAATAATAATAATAAAATAATAATAATAATAATAATAATAAAAACGGGTTGGCCCCTTCAACGTGTGGGCCCCTGGACATTTGTCCTGTAGTTACGCCCCTGGTTCAATATCATCTACCACTTCTTCGAAAGCAGACTGGTCTATTCTTGCTTTTCTTGTCCGAATACAGTACAGTACTTCATTCATCTACTTAGGGCGTAACCTCTCGATATTTAGAGCGGACGTCCTGCCAAATATCACGTCACAATCTGTACTAACTAATAAATAATAATCGCTAAATCCGTCCTTACAGCGAACAGTCAGGGCAACAAATTATTTAAATCCAGCTGTGTGCAGCTTTCTACTCCGGCTTCAGGCCAGCGCGTTACGAATGAAGGCACAGTCACTCCTATTAGCACTTCTATTTATTTGCACTGAAATTTAATGTAGTAAGTTCTCCTTAAATTTTAATGGAACTCTTTACAGCTATATTTTATGTAAAATTTACTGATGCTCTAATCCAGGGGTCGTCAGCACAGAGCACGCTGGGGCTAGCCTCTCTTACCCGCGGAAAACGCAGTGCACTATAGTGCTCTCGTAGCTGCTAGCGGGTATGCTCTCTATCTCTCCCTGCTGCACGACAGTGCACACGGGACGGCACCGCGTACCCATTGCACACTTCAGGGAGTGCTGACGACCACTGCTCTAATTTAATAAAATATGTCGGTTTTTGTATTCACGTAACTAGCAATCATATTAAAGAAATTACCCCCAAACTAAATTCAGCTTGATTTGCTATTAGATCTATGCAAAAGATAGTAAATATCAATACCTTAAAAACAATATACTTTGCGTACTTCCACTCGGTAATGAGTTTGGAATAATATTCTGGGCAAATTCCACAGATAATAACAGTATTTTCCTATTACAGAAAAAGAGTAATTAGAATAATAGTAGGTGCCAAATCTAGGGAATCGTGTAGGACTATTTTCAAAAACTACAAATAATGCCCATGGCTTGTCAGTATATCTTTTCATTAATAATCTTCCTTGTATGTAATCGTGAAAACTTTTAACTAATTCAACAGTTCATAGCATAAATACACGTCAAAAAATGACTTTCATACTCAATCGGCAAGTCTATCGTGCTATCAAAAAGGAGTGCGTTATATTGCAGTAAATATTTTTAACAGCCTTCCTATCAATATAAAAAATGAAACTCAAAACATAAAATTATTTAGGGCCAAATTAAAGAAGTACCTAATTTCTCATGCCTTCTATTCTGTAGGTGAATTGATGACATTCAACAACACTTCATGAAATTGATACTAAAACTTTGTGTTGTACTAGTAGACTATATTGTAAATCTCGTCTATATATTTCATCTAGACTGTGACTATAAATTAAGACTTTATAATAGTATTAAGTTTTTTGACTTGTTACATATTCTAGCTGTGAAGCAATGTATGAATACCATGGAATGTTAATAAATACAATACAATATACCTAATTGAGAAAACCCTTTATTTTTCCTTTACAGTGTGTATAAACTCTCCAAGCATTTTTCTGTCTTAATAAACCTGAACGCGAGCGCATCCATAGAAATCAGACGATTTCCCTCCAGTTAAACTGCATCTCAGTGATTGTTGTTGAGTCTTTCTTCAAGCACGCATTTTCTCCGAGTAAACAATGCTTTCTCTTTCCCCCCATGAAGAAATCCTTGCATGTGAATGGTCCTAACTCACGATCGCACATTCACTTTCGAACATCATGAGCCTGATATTCCGCCACTGTAACAACCACGCAGCCGCTGGTTATTGGAATGTTTCAAGCAGCTCTCTGTCATTAGCACTGTCAGTTGGCACGTCATTACAATACCTTTGGGAGGATCTTTAACTTTTATTTCTTGATGATCCCCGGTTTCCGGAAAGACAGTTACCTTACATACAGAGTTGTGTACGATTTAACGTGCTGATATGAGTGTCTGAAACAACAGTTATCTGTGCTTCAACTGGTAACTGTGCCTCGGCCTGTAGTTACCTGACTGTTAGTACTGATTCGAACAAATACCGACATGCGGCGCTACTGCTACTGTTTCGTAAACCACAATATTTATATTTCTATTTATTTATTATTGCCAGTAAGTTTTAAATGAATACAAATTAATACAGTAAATACAATGAAAGTTAAACTACATCAGCTTCTTCTCTATGTGGATGACGTGAATATATTAGGAGAAAATCCACAAACGATTAGGGAAAACGCGGAAATTCTAGTTGAAGCAAGTAAAGGGTTGGAAGTAAATCCCGAAAAGACTAAGTATATGATTATGTCTCGTGACCAGAATATTGTACGAAATGGAACTATGAAAACTGGAAATTTATCTTTCGAAGAGGTGGAAAAATTCAAATATCTTGGAGCAACAGTAACAAATATAAATGACACTCGGGAGGAAATTAAACACAGAATAAATATGGGAAATGCCTGTTATTATTCGGTTGAGAAGCTTTTGTCATATAGTCTTCTGTCAAAAAATCTGAAAGTTAGAATTTATAAAACAGTTATATTACCGGTTGTTCTGTATGGTTATGAAACTTGGACTCTCACTTTGAGAGAGGCACAGAGATTAAGAGTGTTTGAGAATAAGGTTCTTAGGAAAATATTTGGGGCTAAGAGAGATGAAGTTACAGGAGAATGGAGAAAGTTACACAACACAGAACTGCACGCATTGTATTCTTCACCTGACATAATTAGGAACATAAAATCCAGACGTTTGAGATGGGCAGGACATGTAGCACGTATGGGCGAATCCAGAAATGCATATAGAGTGTTAGTTGGGAGGCCGGAGGGAAAAAGACCTTTGGGGAGGCCGAGACGTAGGTGGGAAGATAATATTAAAATGGATTTGAGGGAGGTGGGATATGATGGTAGAGACTGGATTAATCTTGCTCAGGATAGGGACCAATGGCGGGCTTATGTGAGGGCGGCAATGAACCTCCGAGTTCCTTAAAAGCCAGTAAGTAAGTAAGTAAGTAATGCAAGATAAACTAGCCCACTCCTGAATGAGTAAGACTCGTGCTCAGGAGGGGATTCCAATACAGACAAAAAAAAATTTAAATTGAGAGTGAATACAGATTAAATAGTGTTTAATATGTTTAAACCGAAACTATAAATCCAATACAATTTTTTTCATTTATTTATTTATTTTTTTATTAATTTGGAGAGGATTCGTGGTTGAAATATTATTGGAATAAAATTTGTTTAATAATCTGGGACCTTGACTTATGCTATGATAAAAAGCTGCATTGGTTTTATATTTTGGTTCAGACAAACGCAGAGAATTCATATTTTTAGTTCTATATTTATGTATATACCTTTCAAAGTTATTAAAATTTCTATGAAAATATTTCAATAAAATAAAATAATACATTTGTTTAATGTTGAAAACTTTGAAATGTTTAAACAACAATTCAGTTGGGTAATCTTTCTGCTTTTTTAAACAAATTTTTAATACTTTTTCTGTAGTAAAATTAACGGATAAAGTTGGATTTATAAGTTCCACCCCAACCTATAATACCGTACATAAATATAGATTGAAATAATGCTAAATAAATTACATAAACAGTTAATTGACAAAATATTTCTTAGAATAACAAAGTAACATAATGTTTTACGTAATTTATTACAAATATAATGAATATGATTATTCCATTTTAAATGATTATCAATAATTATACCTAAGTATTTAACCTCATTAACTTCATTAATAATTGAACAATTGCAATTTACATCGGAACAATAAAAATTATGCATTTTAATTTGTAGTATAGATGAAATTGGTTTATTACCTTTATTATTTCAAGAAAATGGTATAGCTATTGTTTTATCTCTATTAATTACAAGTGAATTTAAATCGAACCATTTTTTATTAATTTTAAGCCGCAATTTGCATTATAATAAGCGCCAGTCCAAGTTTTTCCACTAAAAAGTAAAACGGTAAAGTAACTAGTATTAAATAATAATATAGACCACAATAAATTAATTTACTATATTACTGGTATATTTAAAAAAGGCATTTTATTTGCATAACCTAGGTAAATGTTCTACTTCCTATGACATATTAGGATAATAATGTGTGTTTGTGAAGAAAATTTCGAATATCTCAAGCTTAATTTTCGTCACCAATTTCAGATTCTATGACGTCAGTCAATGAATATTTTATTCTTGGGTGCTCTACCAATGCCAATGGTATTTCGGACTCCGATCAGACCATTTGAACACACGAAAGCATTCACAGCCAAAACCAAACTGCCCTACTATTCAACCTACGCAGAACACATCACAAACTCCAACCACAACCACAGCAACATGGACACAGACATGGAAATTTTACACATTCAACCAAAAAACCGGAAACTCGATACTCTAATACAATACGAAATTTACAGACACACGAAAACACATCCACAACACATCCTCAACACTCAATTGAATTTCAGAACACATACCCTTTTCAATACAATCACGAACATACTCCCCGCTATAACGAGAAAACAGGTGGAACTCACTAGGATTCAGAGAATGATACAAATAGAATCGGAACTAGTCAATGAGGTAACATAACACAGTGAAGTCTTTATTTATTTAATTCAAACAACTCAACAGTTCACCAGTGGCGATATTTGTAGTTTTTTAAATTCTATTTTAATTGTGTACACGGTTAAAAATAAGACTGAAGTAATGATGAAGAATTTTACCTTGAGTTCTTACTGACTTATCAATCGAGAATTCGATTCATTTCCCACTCTCAGTAACTTCCTGGCAACACATGATGAACTTTCGTTCAATATCTTTGGAAATATAAATAAAATCTTCAGTGATTAAAATTAAATTTAGACGGTGTTGTCCTTCTTGTATTTCTCAACAGTTTTAAATTTATTACGTTAGTATAAACATTTTCCAGGTAGGGTTTAGTTAAGTTTGGTTCGTTTATTTCTCAAGAGTTACAATTTTCTTCCGTTATTATAAACATCCTCCTCATAGAGTTTAGTTAAAATTGGTTCGTTTATTTCTCAACTGTTCAAATTTTCTTCTGTTATAAACATCCTCATAGAATTTAGAACTTTGGTTCGTTTATTTTTCAAGAGTTCTAATTTTATTCTGTTATAATAAACATCCTCTTCATAGAATTTAGTTAAGTTTCTTTCGTTCATTTCTCAACAATTCAAATCTTCTTCCGTTATCATAAACATTCCCCTTATAGAATTTAGAAGTTTGGTTCGTTTATTTCTCAACAGTTCTGATTCCCTATCATTATTATAAACATTCTTGTATAAATTATTTAAGTTCGGTTCGTTTATTTCTGAAGAGTTTCAATTTTCTTCCGTTGTTATAAACTCCCCTTCAGAGAATTTACTCAAGTTTGATTCGTTTATTTTTTAAAGTTCCAATTTTATTCTGTTATAATGAAGATCTTCCTCATAGAGTTTAATTGAATGTGATTCCATACAGAGTTTGATTTAACACTCCCAAAGTGCGATTTCTTGGATTTTTGCACTGTGCCATAGAAAGGAAACGGCCAACATTTGGAAGTCAAACGTCGGCTACATCATCACGGTTTTTTTTTTTCTCATGATTGACAAAGTGTTGGTGTAGGCTATGCATTCAGTTCCCCTGCCTTTATTAGTTCATAACACTCACTTTATTCTCCATCGCATCCCCCTTGACTCGTTTCCACCCCGAGGATATAACACTCAGAGATTAGCGCATTCAAGTGCTGCACGACCCTTCAAATTTGGGCCATACACAGGCTGACTGCACGCCTGTTTCGGCCACCCCGTCATTTTTGTGCCGTCTCCATTCGATATGTCAACCACATAATGTTTTGTTTCTGACAAGATGATACAGATATTTGACTTAAAACAAGTACAGTAGGCTACACTGCCCAGCACTTAGTCACCAGAATTGCTTCACTCGCTGCCCAGTGTTAGTCACCGGATGATTTGCGTAAGGGATGCTTTGAAGTTAAACAGATGGCGCAACCCTCTCTTTGTGAACATGGCACGACAGGATGTAAATGCATGATCTTTGATGAAGATTTTTTTCACTTCAATATTGATTCGTCTCCAGTTGTTTGATAATGGAAAAATGTAATTGTAATATTTTATTTAACCAAGTCTTCATGTGCAAAGTCTATCAGCGTCGAAAGTTTATGTGTACGAGATGTGGCCGACGAATTTTGCCCTGAGCCCTTTGTCAAGGCCAGGTTCTTTCACGTGCTGCAAATCTACGAAATGCTGGGCTGTGTGGTTACGCAATCTAAGGAGCGCTCCGTCTAGGCGTCCCATTTTGTACCACGCAACAGATGCTTGAAATGGCGGCCACCAATATTTAGTATTTACACTTATTATTTAAATTTACTATATACAGTTAGTCTAATATTTATGTTTATTATTTACATGCGGGCAATCCATCATGTTTTGTTTGTTGACCTATCGTCCACAAGGTGGTTCTATCTATCGTATTTACATTGTTACATTACAAAACATGAGAAGTTATGAGTCAACGATAGACACTTTCATATTATTTCAAGAGTTAATCAGAAAATGTGAAGGAAGTATGGATGAAATTTCTCTTTTATATAGGTAGGCCTGCTTTCTAAGCTAGAGGCTTGACTTTTTGTACACACACCCTATTGATATCAATAATGATATGTTTAAGTTTTATGCTTATAGATTTAGTAGTTTAAGAGTTATTCAAATTTAAAATAATAATAATAATTGGCATATTTTCATCTCCAAATTTTAAGCATCACGTCTGAAATTTATTTACAGTACCTCTTTAGAAGGTTTCTGTTTTCACAATTTTGTGTTTTACCTGTAAAAGTAGGGGACAAAAATTAAACCTATTCATATTCAAATTTATAAAATTTACTGAGTGCAAGCATTTATTTTATTTTTTTCATTCAAAAATTATTTTCTTTTTTAAAATGTCAACATAACTTTATCAAGTATACTTTAAAGAACATGCAGTAAATATTTCTAGCGTAAAATTTGTGGAATCATTAGCAATGTGGATGCAGATTTTGGACAAAATAAAAAAAAATGCAGGAAAATGAATTTAAAAGATTGCATGCATTTCAAACTTAGTGAGCGCATTCTTTTTAAAGATGGCGTTATTAATGACACAACCGTCGTGCAGTAGGGTTCTAAAACTTCGTCAAAATGTAAAGTATTTTTTTATAGATTATTTTACGACGCTTTATCAACAGCTTAGGTTATTTAGCGTCTGAAAGAGATGAAGGTGATAATGCCGGTGAAATGAGTTCGGGGTCCAGCACCGAAAGTTACCCAGCATTTGCCCATCTTGGGTTGAGGGAAAACCCGGAAAAAACCTCAACCAGGTAACTTGCCCCGAACGGGAATCGAACCCGGGCCACCTGGTTTCGCGGCCAGACGCGCTGACCGTTACTCCACAGGTGTAGACAAGTGTAAAGCAGGCATCATAGTTTAATTTTCTACAAAATACGAAAAATGTAATTTTTCACCAAAAATTACAGTACTAAACTTTCACCCGTCTCCCCCTCAAATGATATAAAAATGATTAAAAAATGCAAATAAGTGTAAGTAATAAATGCAGATAATATGGTAAACAGTAATCGATAGCGATAGGCATGTCTAAGCTGATATTATCTCCATAATCTTACTTCGCAGACCGAAAGTTCCTATCTCAAAATGTTATCTAGAACATCCGCTATTTCCTGTTTAATTTTCAGACGCTTCCACTGAATCATCCTGTATGTTATAATATTTTACAAAAAGAATGCGACAAAATCTGCCATTTGCACAGTACCGCTTAGCAAAGCATTCACTTGAGGTGTGATTATTCACACGCTTTTAACTGTTTACTGGAAAATATATAAATTATGTGGGACTTACTGTAGCATTGCCATATTTGAAAAGTGAAAATCAGGGACACTTTACTACTTTCATCTTTAAATTTGAGAACTGAAAAAGGACAGAAATACACGCGGCCATTGTTGTGCAGGTCTTTTTTGTTCACTAGGTTATTTTACGACGCTTTATCAACAGCTTACGTTATTTAGCGTCTGAATGAGATGAAGGTGATAATGTCGGTGAAATGAGTCCGGGGTCCAGCACCGAAAGTTACCCAGCATGTTGTGCAGGTCTACAGGACCCTATTCCACAAAGGTACGGTGTTGTACATTGCAAATTACTGATGAACGGTGTTTGAAGTATGGAGTTGTATCTTTCTGTTCCACGAAAGAATTATAGTCTGTTGTACATTACCAATGAATCGCTATGTACTACGGAATCGCTACTAGTGACGTCATATTAATAAACATACTACGTCATAACATTAAACAGCTGTTTATCTTTGTATTTCATTCGTGGAATTAGATTATGTTTGTCTTTTTAATCGTAATGTACTAGTATTTTAAGTGGTCATGCGCTCTCCCGGACATTTAGACTAACTCTAGAAACTTCTTTTCTCACTATTAAAGATAGGCTATTCTCTTAAAATTTGCATGTTAGGCCTACATGTAGCGTAACTTTATAAACAATTCCAATTCAGGATTTTTTTATATCTTAATTTTTTGTATGAAATACTTCTTCTTCTTCTTCTTTCCCTTAGTTTAACCTCTCCCTTCTAGGTACATTTACACGACTCACGCCACCCGGGCTTTACAGGGCAGCGACCTGTCGGGAGAGGAATTAATCTTTGGATCACATACATACTTTTTTGACCACACAAGGACGTGGAGGGCCTCCCCGGACGAGGGATCAGCTCTATGCCAGGGCCACCTCCGATACAACACAAACATTTAAGACAGTACACAGCATTCACTGCACATATGAAAGGATTAAGGGAAGGATCGCCGTCCATGGCCGGACTTTCAAGAGGTACAATCCCGGCATTTGCCTGGAAATAACTGAGGAAACCATGGAAAACCTCAGTTAGGATTGCCGGCCCCTGGAATCGAACCCCGGACCTCCCGAATGCGAGGCCAGCGTATGAAATATGAATGTTTGAAATTTAAACAAGTTAGATATTAAAGCGATATTTGATAGTATTTAGAAACTCTCAATGAAGCGTTTTCAAAATGTCCTCACGTAGATTTATTACGCTGTCCGTAAGCTTTCATTCGAGCCCTAGGGCATGCATTTGTGTCGAAGGATGATAAAGTTAACTCCTTTTGTATTGAATAATTTCAAGGGAAAAATTGTTCCGAGACCGGCCATCGAACCCGGGACCTTTGACTGAGCGCGCCAACGCTCTATCGACTGAGCTACTCAGGATCTGTCCCAGACACCGGCTCAACTTTTCCCTTTATGTCCACATACCTCAAGTGGACTGACAAGACGTCAAAGACACAACATAGAGTGCACAAAAACTCTGTGTGACTTAATACCTTAATTCTGTCGCCATTTTTACTTTCAAGATTCCTGATTGGTCTAAAAATTCAAACTAACATCTTAATCTTAATTTCCTAGATCTCTCATCACTTCTAGCCATTTAAATTACTTACAGATACATAAAAATGCTTATATAGGTCCTGCCCCTTAAGAAAGTGCAAGTTTTTTTCTTTTGTTCCTTGTTTGCTGAAAACCGGGACATTTATGCATCCCGATAAATATTTTCTGGTCGCCGGGACGAAGATCTGCATTCCGGTACGATCCCGGAAAATCCGGGACGTATGACAAGGCTAACTTGCTATAATAATAATAATAATAATAATAATAATAATAATAATAATAATAATAAAGGTAAAGGTAAAGGTATCCCCGTAACTTGCCAAAGGCAAATGGAGGTAGAGCCCCATGCTTTCCATGACCTAATACAAAATTAATAATAATAATAGCCCTATTATTATTAGGGTCAATTATTAGTATTATTATTATTATTATTATTATTATTATAGGTACTCTTGTATGACGTGAATATGTTACGAGAAAATCCACAAACAATTAGGGAAAACACGGGAATTTTACTTCAAGCAAGTATAGAGATAGGTTTGGAAGTAAATCCCGAAAAGACAAAGTATATGATTATATCTCGTGACGAGAATACTGTACGAAATTGAAATACAAAAACTGGAAATTTATCCTTTGAAGAGGTGGAAAATTCAAATACCTGGGAGCAAAGTAACAAATGTAAATGATACTCGGGAGGAAATTAAACACAGAATAAATATGGGAAATGCCTGTTATTATTCGGCTGAGAGACTTTTAACATCCAGTCTGCTGTCAAAAAACCTGAAAGTTAGAATTTATAAAACAGTTATATTACCGGTTGTTCTTTATGGTTGTGAAACTTGGACTCTCACTTTGAGAGAGGAACATAGGTTAAGGGTTTTGAGAATAAGTTTCTTAGGAAAATATTTGTGGCTAAAAGGGATGAAGTTACAGGAGAATGGAGAAAGTTACACAACACAGAGCTAATTGTATTCTTCACCTGACATAATTAGGAACATTAAATCCAGACGTTTGAGATGGGCAGTACATGTAGCACGTATGGGCGAATCCAGAAATGCATATAGAGTGTTAGTTGGGAGACCGGAGGGATAAAGACCTTTGGGGAGGCCGAGACGTAGATGGGAGGATAATATTAAAATGGATTTGAGGGAGGTGGGGTATGATGATAGAGACTTGATTAATCTTGCACAGGATAGGGACCAATGGCGGGTTTATGTGAGGGCGGCAATGAACCTTCGGGTTCCTTAAAGCCAGTAAGTAAGTAAGTAAGGAACTCTTGTAAAGGTATTACGTTAAGACAGTGTAAGTGCAAGGTTTTGCTTATTTCTGTTCACACTTACATGTCTCATTTGAAGTTGAAAAAGGGTTAAATTGAAATAGGCACGCAGTAAATATGAATCTCAACGGAGGCTGAAAAGCTAGCAATGACCGGTCATATTTTCCATCCCAGGGGAAAAACTGCAAGTTATCAGTCTGAGCAGGGGCGAAGCCCGCCCGAACTGTGTCACTAGTGGTCAGCAACGCTTTTTATCACGAGTGACTCAGGGCACAATGCAAATAAGACAAATGACGCACGGTATGCGGTATCAGAGCGCTGGAGGGGGTTGATTGGGTGGCGACGCAGTGTTCCAGGGACGCGGATTTATCCAAAATACAAATCATCCCTTCAGTGTCCTTAAAACCCAATTTTCTCTCCCCCTATAATCGTATACAATCTCCTTTCGAGCTAGATCGTTACGGGACTGCCTAGATGGCAGGCGTGGTGTGACGTCAGCAGCGGAACTGCGTCATAGGCCCGCGTTAGGTGGCGCTGGAATCGCTCGCTGCCGCCGTCAGCCTCAGTGTGCCGCGGACCTTGGTGGTGTTGTGTTGGTGCTGTGAGACATGTGGCAGTGGTACGGCGCAGTGGTGCTGGTGCTTGTGTTGGTGACCGCCACCGCCAGGAACCAGACTGTGGAGCAGAAAATACGCGATGACCCAGACCTTTCAGAGGTGAGAATGTCAAGGAAGCATTCTTTTGTTTTGCAAACAGCGTTGCCCAGGTGATGGGAACTCGCAAAATTACATTGACATTGTAAAACTCGGTTTTGATATAAAAACTGTCGTCGATTGTTTTTAAACAAATGAAAACACTAATAATATAATAGTAATATGCGTTACAAGAGCGATATGTTGACGTTTTCATGTTCGAGGAAAAGATTGAAAAAGCGAAACGTAGTTGAGCTTTTTTAATTTCCGAGAACATGAAAACAAACATACCGCTCGTTTATCGTACATTATTTTGTGCGAAGATCGTTTATTACGTACCTGAAAGACGAATTTCTAATTAGTCGCAATGAAATCTCCATGTTGGTTTCTGTTTAATGACGCCAACTTTGGAACACCAAAATATCTTTCTTCAACATTGTTGCTGTAAAATGTTTTCTGTGTTTACTATACTCCAGCAGGCCGTGATATACGTCTGTCTTTATTTTCCCCCAGTCTATAAATGCGAACTTAAAACAAACGGTAAGGTTATGTAATGATTTATTTTTCATTTTAATATTTTAACAATATTATTTATATAACATATTGCAGTAATAACATCGGCATCTGGAGTCTTGTTGATTTCTTCACGGCTTCCTTAATGTTACTTGTATCAGGAATACAATAGCTTTCGTGGATTAGTAGACTTTACTTAATTTTTGCAAATATTTAAAAACAATAATTAACATTGCAATTTAGGTTAAATTGCAGTGGTAAGTTTCAATTTATAATTATTACTATGTTAAACGTCTCTAAAAATAATATGTTAAAAGCCCAAAGCAGTAAAATGAATGTCGGGCTTAAGCGGTAAGAAGAGGGAAATTGTTATGTGTGTTACGTTGGGAATACTGAATGTGGTATTTCACACTTACCGCTTATTGGTTCTGTGCGGAAAACAAGCAAATACGCACGATCTCGCACAAAATTACATTGACATTCTAAAACTCGGTTTTGATATAAAAACTGTCTTAGGTCCAGTTGTATGATCACGGAATAAATCTCGGAATAGCTATTCATGGAATAGCCTAACTATAGAATAAATGGAGTATCGTGTTGTATGACGTTCGTTTATTCCAAGGTTATCTATTCCATAGTTAGCCGAATTGGAACAGAGGTTGGCAATATTTTAGATGGTGTTTTGTTTATAAAGTACATTCAGAATACCAGTAATTGTTGAAATGTATTTTCTGAAGATATCATTATTTTGTGTACAGATTTTGTTATAAAGAAATGTGTAAATGAAAATAAATTAGAAGTCAAAATTATTAGGTAGAAGATTACACTTAAGCTAGTTGTGATAGTGAATGACTATAACAACATGCTAGAAAGCAAAAACTGATGCCATAACTTTTAAATAAAAGACAAGAGCATGGGAGTCTATAGCTAGGTTATAATAATGCAAAACATAATACTGATGTAATATTGTGCTAAGAATTTGCTTAAATTTAATTTTAATTATTAAAAAAATTACAATTTCTTTATAATGGTGAAATTGTGAACTATTTTTACCTGTGTGTTATATGTTCCAATAATCATTAATCAATCCCAGCACGCTTTAAGCAGTATCCATTTTTAGACTGAATCTTGCCAGAAATTCTTCATTGTTACACTCGTTTAATAAAGTCTGTGCCATATTTTCTTTGTTTCCGCACTCTCAAAAATACATTATATTACATATTATGTAATTCATCATCACTATCAGAGAGTCATGTCTAATGCTGCTGCCATTTTATATTTTATTCTCTAGATATAAATTTAACAACTACTGAAATCATGGAATAGCTTATTCGGAAGTTATCCTCCGAATTAATTTTTTCTCGTATAACCAAGGACTTTATTCCGTGTTCGTACAACTGGACCTTAAACTGTCGATTGTTTTTAAACAAATGAAAACACTAATAATATAAAAGATGTAAACGACGAATTGTTCTACAGATATTTCCGTTATGACAATAATCTCAGACTTCATAAATCTTCCCCGTGCAATAACTACCATCTTTTTTTTATTGTCTCCAGAATCTTCGTTCCCACACCGTTTCTTGAACACACGTAATGTCATATACAGACGCGTAGCTTTATTTCTGCCTGGCAAGTCATTCAATTTCAACTTTTGTTTCAGTGCAATGAACTTGACGTTTTTCTTTCGAGCACTGCACTTTATTACTTACTCCGGTTGGCAGACGGCGTCTTACGAAAGGAACCACGGTTCGATGCGAGACAGATCCTGTGACAAGCTGACTTTTTCATTTTTCCTTTGCACAAGTCTTGTCCGATTGCCTACTTCTGTTGCCGTGCCATCACTCCAATTTAATTTCTCGGACTCCTAATGAAGCTCCGTAGTTAAGAAGGGCTGCCATTGCTCTGTTCTCATCAACTGAATTCTGGCTGACCTGTTGTGTGGGCCGCTAGCGAACCCCACGAAGATCCGTTAGCTGACATAAGCGCTGCAATTGCAACTAAATTTCGCAGAAAACGATCCAGATCGTCAGTGACAAAATGAAAATAAATTATTTATTTTTATTGTTTATTTATTTATTCTGGTAGAGTTAAGGCTTCTCTTACACACTACCAGAAGTAAAATACATAATGAAACAATGACAAAAATAGTAAAGTCATACTTAAATATAAAAATAATTTTCATGCACATTAATAAGCGTACATGGGCTATAATGAAATATTGACTAAACATGATACGTAATTAAGTTATTTACAATTTCTACAATCTACTACTTTCTCAGAAGCCAGAAAGTGTATTAAACAGAGAATTGGTGTAATTCACCATTTCTACTTTATGTAACAACATTAAGATATTAAAATAATTTATGGTTGCCGGTAATTAAATATTCAAAATAGCGCATATGAAATATGCAGTGGGAAAGCGTTTCCCATCTAATTTCCGTATTTCTCAATAAATTCCTTTTCCGATCTTTCTTAAATCTTTTTATCTAGGAAATGTACCAGAATATTCTATGTATCTGTGTGTGTGTTTATTTTTTACTCAGTACCGGTAACTGAATTTTGCAAGTTTTAGGACAGTTAAATTATTTTAAACTATTGATGTTACAAAACTGATTCTGGTATATTTTTTACATTTTAAGAATACTAGATTGGAAAAGGAACAAAGCGAGATGACTCGGTGGTAACGCACTGGACTCACATTCGGTAGGTCCCAAGTTCGATCGCTGGTGCAGACCAACCTGGTCCATGTTTTTCCGTGGTCTTCTTCGAGTGAATATAGTTGTCCGTTAAATGAAGGATTGGATCCTAGTTACCACGGAATAATAGACAGTACGAAAGAAACAATCATTGCCAACAGTAAAGTATGCATATTCGCGATATGACCCAGGAGTTAAAGCGACTATATATAGTCTACAAGTCGGCCTCGGTAGTGTAGTCGGTATAGCGCTGTCCTTCTGTGCTCGAGGTTGCGGGTTCGATCCCGGCCCAGGTCGATGGCATTTATGTGTGGTTAAATGCGACAAGCTCATGCCAGTAGATTTACAGGCATGTAAAAGAACTCCTGCGGGACAAAATACCGGCACACCGGTGACGCTGATATAACCTCTGCTGTTGCGAGCGTCGTTAAATAAACTATTTTTTTATAATCCACAACTAAAAAAAATGAGAAATATTTAATTTAGGTGCGCATGCTTTTCCATTGCATTTCTCATAGACGCCATTTTGAATATTTAAATATAGATTTTTATCTTTACTTTATTTTAGTAGGTTATTTTACGACGCTTTATCAACAACTTAGGTTAGCGTCTGAAGGTGATGAAGGTGATAATGCCGGCGAAATGAGACCGGGGTCCAGCACCGAAATTACCCAACATTTGCTCATATTGGGTTGAGGGAAAACCCCGGAAAAACCTCAACCAGATAATTTGCCCACACCGGAAATCGAACCCGGGCCACCTAGTTTCGCGGCCAGACGCGCTAACCGTTACGTCACAGGTGTGGACTGGGCTGAACTAGCGCTGACGTAGTTCCCTTCGTACTCCGCTCATATACTTTGCATGTACCTACGAATCTGTGACAGGTTAGGCGTTTGTTATGCCTTGCATATAAGATCAATTGCATACCCAAAAGAAATCCCTTATAAATTCAACGGTTTTCACTTACGAAATCACCGTAACTATCTCAGCGCTAGTTTCATCAGTTCTTATTGCACATTTCTTTTGTAGTAACAAATGAAGGCTGAAACATCCCTCAAAAGTGAGGCATATTCCTCAAATCCTCACAATTTCCCTCTTCTTTACAATTTGAAGAAATTTCCTCAAATCTGGCAACACTGAACGTTTAAAATGTGTCTGTCAAACCGTGTCGACAGTCAAGAGGCCACCAGGTCGCAGTGGCGGTACAGAAAATCGTGCGTACAAATTAGCCGTGTCCACACATGTGAAGTAACGGTTAGCGCGTCTGGCCGCGAAACCAGGTGGCCCGGGTTCGATTCCCGGTCGGGTAAAGTTACCTGGTTGAGGTTTTTTCCGGGGTTTTCCCTTAATCCAATATGAGCAAATGCTGGGTAACTTTTAGTGCTGGACCCCGGACTCATTTCACTGGCATTATCATCTTCATTTCATTCAGACGCTAAATAACCTTGATAAAGCGTCGTAAAATAACCTACTAAAAAATTTAGTCGTGTACAACGGGCTACGAAAAATATAAGTTATATATTGCTACTGAACGCCTGGCGCTATAGTTAGTATGCAAAGCTCTCCCATCTCGCGGAGAGTCTCACGTTCGGTTTATCAAATATTCGAGTTGTTTCTCGTTCTTTGTGGGTGGACAGCAAAGGCAGACCACATTGAGCCATCCAGGAGTTACAAGAGCCCTTGCAAGGACACGTTTATCATCGTGTAGTCCTACCATTTAATTGATAATTCTTCCTTTCTCAGTACATTCAATCAATCATCCATCAACTCACTGATTCATTCATACATCGATTCTTTGATTCATTCTGTATGGATTAATGATTCATTCATTGATTAATTTATTGATTCAGTAGTTGATTTATTCATGGATTCATTGTTTGATTCATTCATCTTACAGTTGAGTACCTTCAAGGACAACAACGTGCTTCGTGAAAGTACAAGCATTTCAGCTTCAGAGTACTTTTCTTTTTGTTAATAACACTCTATCTTCTTAAAAAATGATTTATTAATGAAATAATAATGCAGCTCTTTAGAGTAATTAAAAGCCATTATATTAACAACTACTGTTTTAGAAGTTTGCACTTTGAGTTTAAAATGTAAATATTACACTAGAATGTAGGCCTATGTACTTATTTGCTCTTCTCTTCAGTAAGTAATTGTAATTTATTTCATTCTTGCATTTCTTTACGCACCAGATTTCATATTCTGCGATACACTTATTTTCTTTGTTGTTATAGCTGTTCATTTGTTCATTTATAATAATAATAATAATAATAATAAAATAATAATAACAATAATAATAATAATAATAATGATTTTCGTAATTAAAAGGCCTTCTCTTCCACTCAACCAGCCTTAATCAATATACATATTTAAATTACGAATATTTACACTAGACTTAAAAGGTTCTCCAATATTCTTCAGTTAAGTTAACGACTAGTAAATATTTATTTAAATTTAGATAAACCTATAAGGTAAAGTAGTAACTTAATTTATGAGCTAATTTAATTCAATCAATTATAATTAATTTGAGGTTTGAGATAGCTAGTAAAATGATGAAAATTAATTTAATTAAGCTTAGAACTATTTACAGGGAGAAAAAATATTTATATACATATATGAATCTAAAATATATTTCAGAGAATATTAATGTAATTGCCATTAGAGGTTTTGTAAATCTATTTAGAGAAATTAATGATAATTAAGAATGGACAGATGTTAGTTTCATTATATGTAATAAATATTAATCAGCAATTAATTTGTTAAGTCCATTTGTTTTTGACATTTATGTAGGTTGTAGTTTTGAAGATAATGTATTAAACTGTCCAATCAATAATTGTAGACCTATATCAAGTAACACATTTTTTAATAAGCCAAAGTAAATTTCCTTCAATAAATAGTTACTCCGTTCGTGTACTCAGAAAATGTCGGTTTCATGTATGATGAAGTGCGCCTGGTGTTCTGTCTACCTGCAAAACATATGGGGCAATCGATTGAAAATAGAATATTCGGTCGGTTTTCCGACCTTGACTGATGTTCTCTAACCGACCGGTCGAACCTAAACCGGCTGGTCGTAAGCGCTATTTTGCAGCTCTCTGATATAAATACTGAATGGATTAAGTAGGAGTCCCGCGCCGTGGCGTCGCGGTCTAAGGCATCCTGCCTAGAACCCGCGTTACGGAATGCGCGCTGGTTCGAGTCCTCATGGCAGAAGAAATTTTCTCATGAAATTTCGGCCAGTGTATGGGACCGGTGCCCACCCAGCATCGTGATGCACTTGGGGAGCTACGATAGGTAGCGAAATCCGGTTGCGAATACCAGCTATAACGGCTGGGGGGATCATCGTGCTAACCACACGATACCTCCATTCTGGTTGGATGATCCTCTGCTTCGACATGTGGGCGTGAGGCCAGCAGCCGGCTGATCGGTCTAGGCCCTTCATGGGGTGTAGCGCCACGGATTATTATTATTAAGTAGGATGATAGAAATGGCCACCTTCAGTCCTACAATGGTCCATCACCAAGTTAAATTAGTATGCAACTCATGGCATCTAGGGCCCCCATTTATTTGTCTTCCTTGATTATTAAAGCTCCGAAACCTTCAGGACTGAGGGGTGAGAACAACTGGGGAGTGTATGCACTAAGGAGTGCCCCTCCGGCCTAATTAATAATGGGTTTCAGCCTTGCGTCCAATCACGTGCTCACTATTTTATTTGGTCCGTTTCCATTGCAGCTTTGCTTTATCTCCAGTACCACGTTTAAAGTTTTCCAGCTCAGGTTGCTCTCGTCGAAATTCTCTCAAAGATACACAAGAAGTAATTTTGTAGATTAAAATGCTTCTAGTAATGCAATATTAGTGGAAAATCCTAATAAAACTCTATTAATTAGTGAAGAGCCTTTTTAAATTTATTTGTCATTCTCGGTCACCCAGCCCATAGCGGGTTTAAAGTCTCCCATGGGCGGTGGATTTAAGCGACAATAAAATGCTTAGCATGACTTCCAAGGAGGGAAATAAAACTGCGAGATTCGTGTCGTAGATTTACGGCACTCGCATTATGTATTAGGCCTATATTATGTTTTGTTTATACTAATGTAATTTTGTGCCGAATGGCCTTAACTCTGTCAGTTAAAATAAACCATTATTATTATTATTATTATTATTATTATAAAAGAAACCTCGAGTAAAATTTGCAGGTCACGTCTCTCCCACGTACAATTCGACACAATTACCTGTGCAGTTAAAGCGTATTTATATTAGCCACTACTACTACTACTACTACTACTACTACTACTACTACTACTACTACTACTACTACTACTACTACTACTACTACTACTGATGCTGTTACTATCACTATTATTACTGCTAGTACTGCTATTGCTGTGTAGTGGGTTATTTTATGACGCTTTATCAACTGCTATAGTTATCTAACGTTTGAGTGAGGTGAAGGTGATAATGCCAGAGAGATGAGTCCAGGGTTCAGCACCGAAAGTTAGCCTGCATTTGCTCTTAATGGGTTGAGGGAACACCCCGGAAAAACCTCATCCAGGTAACTTGTTCCAACCAGGATTGAACCGGGCCTGCTAGTTTCACGGTCAGACGTGGTAACCGTTACTTCACCCCGGTTGATCTGCTGCTACTGTTACTGCTACTAGTCCACACCTGTGGAGTAACGGTCAGCGCGTCTGGCTGCGAAACCAGGTGGCCCGGGTTCGAATCCCGGTCGGGGCAAGTTACCTGGTTGAGGTTTTTCCGGGGTTTTCCCTCAACCCAATACGAGCAAATGCTGGGTAACTTTCGGTGCTGGACCCCGGACCCATTTCACCGGCATTATCACCTTCATATCATTCAGACGCTAAATAACCTAGATGTTGATACAGCGTCCTAAAATAACCCAATAAAATAAAATAAAAAATACTACTACCGGTACTACTGATGTAAAGGCCTCTTCGCTCGGTGCGGAAATTTCTCGAAACGGAGCATTTATTCGAATCGATTTCGTCCGGATACAACAGTGCACACTCGGTTTGATTTTTTTCCCATATAGCCTATAGAGTAGGCCTAACTTAAATTTCATTATGTGTACACTTATGCCGCTACAAACTGCAACTCCTACTGTTGCTGCTGCTGCTGCTACCACCACCACCACCACCACCACGACCACCGGTACTACCGTTACCACCAAACTCGGTGCTTAATCGAAAAATCCTACTTTAAACTGCGAAAGGAACAGTGCTGTTACATCCACCGCTGTGTAATAACGGTTAGCATGTTTGACCGTGAAACGAGCGGGGTTCAAATCCTGGCCGGGGCAAGTTACCGCATACAGGTTTTTTTTTCCGGGGTTTCCCTCAACTCATTACGAGCAAATGCTGGATAACTTTCGATCTCCGGACCCTGGAGTCATTTCACCGGCATTATCACCTTCCTATCACTCAGATCATCGCAGTCAATAGAGCGTCGTAAAATAAACAGCACCGGCGTAGCTCAGACGGTAGCGCGTTTGCCTGCTGATCCAGGGCTGCATTCGGGCGTGGGTTCGATGTCCACTGGGGTGATTGCCTGATTAATTTTTACAGAGGTTTTCGTAGCTGTGAGGCAAATGTGAGGCAGTTTCATGCTGAGTCGTTTGTATTATCTCGCCTTCACCAGTTTTATCGACGTTAAGTAACCTGGTACTTTGTTGAATCGGGCATGATTTATAATGAGGCGAATCCCACTGGTGAGCAACTGCATTGTCGCTCTTTACTCGACACTGAATGACGTCGGTACTTTGTTAAATCTCATTTTCGACAAAATGCGGTTTGCATAGTTTGGTCACTTTTCCTTCATGTGTTAGGAATGCATTAATGAACTGTTGAGGCCCCCTGCGGGGCCACCCCTAAGGGGGACCTTGCTTACGATAAACACTGGGCCGTGTTATGAAGAGAGATTTGACCAGTCCACGGTTCAACTGAAACACTGAAGTGCATTAGTCATCTCCCACCGATAAAGATCTGCTTTGTGTGGTGTGGTTGTTCTGACGAGGGTCACAGGTCAATTTAATCCAGCCTCTCGCAGACTGGAGTGTGTCCACAGGCTGAGAGCGTTGCTGGAGCAGCAGCCAAGTAGTCGCTGTGTTATCAACAAGTCTCAGTTTTGACATAACATTATCAGTGGCGTAGCGTCAATGTAAGCTAAAAGCTTAGCTTCCCCATTAATAATAATTTCATAATAAACCTGCAGTTTATGGAGAAAATTATTTATTAATTTTAATAGAGTTTATATTTACGCGTTAAATATTGTGATGCGGCAGCTCAGGATGATTTGTGATGCAGCAGTAAACAAGAAGCCTGCACACACCAGCTTCCAAGCAGACTGGTTTCTTCTGTGTAATCCACCCCGCAGATTTTCCATCCCTTTCTAACTAAACTACCCTAGTCGCAAGGCTCGCAAGAAGCTAGCTTTGAAATAAGTAGTTTCCGAGTTATCCCTATTCGTCAGTTGTGTTCAATTGAAGTGTTAGTGTGCATTGTGGCTGATATAATAAATAATGAGCGAAATAACAGTTCCTGACATTAATTTAGTTGAATTTTTTTTTAGGACAATTGTATTATCAAGACTGACTTACGAACAAAAGTGTGATTTAAAAAACAAATGACCGACTCCCTTGCTGTCAATGAAGGACACAACCAAAAGACAGACGCATACTTACGTAATGATACTAATATTGTGATTTCTCTAAGTATGACAGGGAGTGAGCTAATGTTATACGCATACGTGTCTATTTGTTAGAGATATGTGTAAACCGTGAAATCATATTTTACTACGTATCATTTGAGGTCATGCCTTATTGGTGTCACGATGTTTCAGCCAATCTTCGACTGCTGACTTGACATTGACTACTATTTATTTTAAGACTGTATTTTTGTAATACGTTTTCTCATATTGCATGAAAGACAATTTGAGTTAGCTTCCCCTGCTCAAAATTTCATGCTACGCCACTGAACATTATCACCCTAACATGTAATTATAATTGATACAATATACGTCTTTCTTAAATAGGAAAGCAATAGTTATTACATCAGAGGCCTGTGTGTTCAAAACGACAGTATGTTTGGAAAACAAACTTTATTAACTGGCGTTATAATGAAGCCAAAGTGGTTGATGATAAACTGAAGTTGTTTGTATAGTTCCAGCCAGCTTATAAAATGGCTGCAGGCTGATCCGGTGTTTGTTTTTGTATCCATTAACTGATTAGTGCACATCGCGCATCCAGATCACAGGGCTGTACTGCACAAAGCTGTGTTGCCACGTCTCATATTTATCTTGCGTATACAGGGTGTTAATGAACAACACCGAAATGTTTTCAATGAGTAGGCCTATAGAGGGTCCCTAGACGAGCAACTTGAGCTATGGAAGACATGTAGAGTTGCCAAGCCTGGTAAATACAACTACCGGCCACTTCACACATTAAAATTTGGATGAAAATATATAATACGCTAAATAAAGAATCTGCTAAGAAACAGTTTATTTTATTTAACTGTTCATGTACCGGTGATATCTGACATAAGCAAGAAAAAAAATTGAGGAACAACAATCTTCCTTCAGTGTTTTAAACTTGTATTTGGACCTTTATACAGGGACATCACTTTATTTTTACTAACATTTTTAACATTAACCTGGCTATACTCGGAAACACTGTTACCCCCCTTCCATTACAAGAGTTTGGTGTTACTAGTGCAATATGTAAACAAATCATTTTACTAGCTATAGGAGGAGAGAAAAGTAATGTATCCATTTATGTTATAGGGAAATATAGTATTACGATTTTCAGTTTGGTCATTACTTTAAAGTATTTCATCAAAAAACAGTAGAGTAGTAACATTTTTTTTTTTTCACAAACTCAAGTCTTCAGGCGGTTATATACAGTATGTAATGTCTACTTTATTCAGCATATTACTAACCTAATGCATTCCTGAGAATTTTGTGAGCACTTCCGTAAGAAACCCCAATTTCTACAGCTAACTTCTTGACCGACTTATTAGGACCTCGCTGCATTCTTTCTATAGCATCTTCTACAGCATCTTCTGTCACCTTTGTTGGCCATGTTAAACTTTTCTTCCTTTCTGTACACTCTGTTGCTCTAAATTTATCTACCAGATTAATGACATTTCTACGAAAATATTCCGTAATGATATACTCAGGAAAGCGTGAAAAAAGCTGTTGTTCACATTCAGTTATATTGTAATTTCAGTTTCCATCAACGTCCTTCATACTTACAAACTGTAAAACAAAACTCTTGTTTAAATAATGCTGTTAAGTACCGTACCATATTATAGGGTACCGTACTTTCGTTAACTCTAATCTTCACTTGTGCTCAGTCCACACAGATAAATTCAGTTATGCTACACACCATACCTGTGTGAAAATAAACTTCAATAATATAAGCTTTTTCTTCTATAGAAAATGCAATATATTTCTGAAACACACTGTAACTCTGTACTGTTTATTTCACTGCTAGCAACAGCGGCCATAAGTTTGTGTGACTGACGTTAGCAAGGACATTAGTGAAAGGGGTGGGAGTCAAATACATTTAGAAACGCAGGTACAATAAAAATTGAAGTAAAAATAAAATGATGTCCCTGTACCATAGCTTTAAGAACTTATTTTCCTTCTGATATTTAGCGATAAAATTCTTCACAACTAAATTTAAGGTTTTCCCTGATACGAGGCAGAGTTTCTAGTATTTCCACACTTCAACGATATCTCCCATCATTCCATATTCTGTTATTCGTGATACTGAATAATGCTCCACAACAGCGTTGCCTGTAGGAACAGCAAACACGTATTCTTACTATTTTTGGAGATTTCTCCGAGGCACCTTTCTCCTGAAAATATTTACATCGTTTCCCGACACTAATTTTCAAATGTTCATCTTTCACAAATGAAGAAGCCACTTCATTTAATAAACTCAGTTTATCCTAGAATGTGCCTTCATCTGGTTGAAGTCTTAGTTTTTGTTCAGCACTTAAAATTTTTTCCACATTTGGTGTACAACCGTCAAATTTTAAGGCTGAAAATACTTGACACCTTCTCTGACCGGTGATTTTTTTTGTTTATTTTACGATGCTTTATCAACATTTTTGGTTATTTAGCGTCTGAGTGAAATAAAGGTGATAATACCAGCGAAATGAGTCCTGGGTCCAACGCAGAAAGTTTCCCAGCATTTGCTCTTAATGGGTTGAGGGAAACCCCGAAAAAAACCGTAGCCAGGTAACTTGTCCCAACCAGGATTTGAATCCGGGGTTGCTCGTTTGAAAGTCAGCCATGCTAACCGTTACTTCACAGTGGTGAGCTGACCGGCGAAATACCTGCTAGTTGGTAACCCTGAAGTTATGGTCTATGGGTTCAAATTTCCATCTTATGTTTCCATATTAGGAATATACTGAAAACTTGTATTTTTGCGAAAATATCTCAATCTGATTTTCCTTAAGAGAATACTTACTTACTTACTTACTTACTTACTTACTGGCTTTTAAGGAACCCGGAGGTTCATTGCCGCCCTCACATAACCCCGCCATTGGTCCCTATCGTGAGCAAGATTAATCCATTCTCTATCATCATATCCCACCTTCCTCAAATCCATTTTAATATTATCTTCCCATCTACGTCTCGGCCTCCCTAAAGGTCTTTTTCCTCCGGCCTCCCAACTAACACTCTATATGCATTTCTGGATTCGCCCATACGTGCTACATGCCCTGCCCATCTCAAACGTCTGGATTTGATGATCCTCATTACGTCAGGTGAAGAATACAATGCGAACAGTTCTGTGTTGTGTAACTTTCTCCATTCTCCTGTAACTTCATCACGCTTAGCCCCAAATATTTTCCTAGCACCTTATTCTCAAACACCCTTAATCTCCGTTCCTCTCTCAAAGTGAGAGTCTAAGTTTCACAACCATATAGAACAACCGGTAATATAACTGTTTTATAAATTCTAACTTTCAGATTTTTTGACAGCAGACTAGATGATAAAAGCTTCTCAACCGAATAATAACAGGATTTCCCATATTTATTCTGTGTTTAATTTCCACCCGAGTATCATTTATATTTGTTACTGTTGCTCCAAGATATTTGAATTTTTCCACCTCTTCAAAAGATAAATTTCCAATTTTTATATTTTCATTTCGTACAATATTCTCGTCACGAGACACAATCATATACTTTGTCTTTTCGGGATTTACTTCCAAACCTATCTCTTTACTTGCTTCCAGTAAAATTCCCGTGTTTTCCCTAATCGTTTGTGGATTTTCTCCTAACATATTCACGTCATCCGCATAGACAAGCAGCTGATGTAACCTGTTCAATTCCAAACCCTCTCTGTTATCCTGGACTTTCCTAATGGCATACTTTCCGTAAGACAGTAAAACTAAAATTTCGGTGAGCTTTTCTTTGCATATCCCCACAAAGAGAAGACTTGGCCTATTTGTCAAAGGAAATTTCCCATGGCTTGGTAGCACTTCGCTTGGAAGAAGAAGAGAGTTTCGCAGTCGCACGACGAATTGGTTGAAGCCGAGACATGTGCAGCAGCCGCAGGTGTGGGTGGTTCATTAAGGCTTCCTGCTGCACACAAAGTGGCCTGTGCGTCCTTGAAAGTTGCTGTGGCGCTCCCTCTCCGCAGACGTGCGTAACTTTCCTATAAGCACGCATTTTATTGTTGAACGGAGGTGTTCTGAGAACAGCTGGGAACGAAGTTGCAAGAGTTGATCGTAGGCGAACACGAAGTACATAGCCAAGAACGGAACACAGAACTTCAGTTTGAACTCTAGTTCGCAGTCTTGTTACTACCACTACCTTTACCGTTGCTGTTGTGAACAACTATTATACTGTTATTCTTGATACTATATCGCCCATCCGGAGAAACATTGACGCAAATGCAAAAATCTGAATTGTTCAGGAGAGGCATTGAAGTTTTTTTAGACGTTTAAAATGATACAACACATCTTAATTATGCACTTCTATGGATTCAAATGATTGTCATTTATCTAGCTATTATATTTATTGTGTCACCAACTTAAAAATTGGAGAGAAAGTCATAGAAATGAAAATTAAATTTCTACACTAATTTAGGAGGAACTAAATTAAGGGAGAATTCTTCTCCTATTCATTGAGAAATCACAGTCAAATGCACAAAGCCAAAAAATAAAATTTTAAAAGTGATATTATTAATGATTGATTAAAAATTGAAATATTTTTTATTTTGAAAAGTAATCTAATAAGAGATTTTGCAAATGTGTATGTTAAACTTTTTCTCCAAATTTGAAAAAGATTGGTCAAATAGGAAAAAAGTTCCAAAATATAGTTGAGTGTCCCCTTAATGTGTCTTTCATGGTATTTCATAAATTAACCCCTTCAGGAGGCATTTAAGGGAGACATACCCCTCAATTGTGTAATTGTTACCCTACGATTTTGTTATCTTCTTCAATTACGAGTCGACCTGGTTGGCGAGTTGGTATAGCGCTGGCCTTTTATGCCCAAGGTTGCGGGTTCGATCCCGGGCCAGGTCGATGGCATTTAAGTGAGCTTAAATGCGACAGGCTCATGTCAGTAGATTTACTGGCATGTAAAAGAACTCCTGCGGGACAAAATTCCGGCACATCCGGAGACGCTGATATAACCTCTGCAGTTGCAAGCGTCGTTAAATAAAACATAGGACTAACATTTAACATTTTCAATTACGAAAAACCTTGAAGGACGATTTTAAATTGAAACAGCGTAATAAATTGTAAACTGAATTTTTATTTCATCCACACCTCCACATCCTCTTACATGGCATCTCGTTTTGTTTACCTTTCACTACCTCGAACTCGGAACATGTACCTTCTCTCTATTCCTCTGCACAGAACATCCTTCTACTCATCATCTTTCAGCATATCTATTCCACGCCTCTGGAACTCTCTCCTGATCATGTCAGAGACTGTCGAAAAATATCAAAATTCAAATTCAAATTAAAAAACCACATTCTAGTTCATGAAATTTCTTGTTGAACACCTGTCAGGTTGCGCAACTTCGCCTTAACCCATGACATACAGTAAATATTGTAACTATGCTGTTGTAAAATTGACAATTAATATGTAATGTATTTATTATTATTATTATTATTATTATTATTATCATCATCATCATCATCATTATCAGTTAACACTATCATCATTGCTATCTCTGTTTTTCTTTCTTTTTTGTCTTGTATTAGCTCGATGAGACCTCTACAGTGTTCTTTTCACTCTGTTGACCCTCTATAGGGCTTTAAAATTTGTATTATTTTCATCAGTGTTTGTATTTCTGTTTTGTATTTAAGTTATATGTGCTATCTGGTAGGATGGAAGAGAAGGTCTTATGGCCTTAATCCTGTCAGATTAAATAAATAAATAAATAATAAATAAAATTCAAAACAGTAAATTGCATAAATGTTGGTCATACTTCGGTATTATATTAGAGTTCATCAATTTCATTAGGTCATCTCTTTTCCTCTCCAGAATGACTATTTTTTTGGTTTTAGCCTGGTTTAGTCTTAAATAACTTTTTCGCTCTCTTGGCAGTCTCGGCATGTCTGGCTAGAGTTCTGTTGTTGAGAAAGTCCAGTTAATAATAATAATAATAAATTAATAATAATAATAATAATAATAATACTTACTTACTTACTGGCTTTTAAGGAACCGGGAGATTCATTGCCGTCCATTTTTATATTGGTCCCTATCCTGAGCAAGATTAATCCAGTCCCTACCATCATTTCCCACCTCCAAATCCATTTTAATATTATCTTCCCATCTACGTCTCGGCCTCCCCAAAGGTCTTTTCCCCTCTGGCCTCAAACGCCTGGATTTAATGTTCCTAATTATGTCAGGTGAAGGATACAATGCGTGCAGCTCTGCGTTGTGTAACTTTCTCCATTCTCCTGTAACTTCATCCCTCTTAGCCCCAAATATTTTCCTAAGAACCTTATTCTCAAAAACCTCAATCTCTGTTCCTCTCTCAAGTGAGACTCCAAGTTTCACAGCCATACAGAACAACCGGTAATATAACTGTTTTATAAATTCAACTTTCAGATTTTTGACAGCAGAATAATAATAATAATAATAATAATAGTAATAATAATAATAATGATAATAATAATAATAATAATAATAATAAAATAATAATAATAATAGTTCCAGGTATATTTCTATTTGTCTTTAAATACTTCTCCTCCTCATAGATTTCTTAATCATACTCAATTACATGAACTTGTTATATAATGTACTGAGTATGAAGGAATATTATGGCTGTGGAATATGTGAGCCTAGTCTGTTTATTAGAAGAAAAATATTCGTACATACATAAATGTATTACTTTTTTCGTACACACATTTGGGTATACTTGACGAACTCTCGGTTCGACAGAAAAACTGTTTTCTGAAGGAACGTCAGCACCAGGGGCGGCTCGTCCATAAGAGCTGCGGAGCTGCAGCACTCCCTGCACAGGAAAATAAAATAATTTTATTTTAATTTTTAGAAGAATTATTACAGCTTTTATTGGTAAATTGCTTTATATTTCATCTGCCGAGAATATGTACTATTATCTTATGCATAGTCTTTTTGCGCGTCGACTATATTGGCATTGACACTGCATTCAAAGTCGTCCTGGGATCTGCAGGGTGGTCAGCTCATAGAGAGTGTCTTGCACGGTCAGGGGTAGAGAGGTGAAGGGAAGCAGAAAACTATTTTAAAACCATATCTCGCTTGGCTTGCAGACCCAGGCCACAAGGAATCTTTCCTCTCCTCCCACACCGCTATTGTAATGCTGCGTCAAATGGATTCTCTATTCGCTTGAAACTTAATGACAAAATTTTTATTTTCTTTTCAAATACTTATTGTTGTAGAATCTTATCGAAATATAACGAAATTAATATTCTCTTTTGCCTTATTATTACGTATATATCCAGCCTCCAGCAGAACCTAATATTTGCCTTAACTCAAAATGATTGCACGAGTAGAATCCTTTTGATATAGCACGTAAAATACGAAAGAGACTTCTTTTCCAGTTTTAGAAAATTGTTGACCATCAGTATATCTGAGTGTTGCTTTGGTGTGACGTCTTAATACCGTAACTTAACCAGTGCAAATTTGCAATAAGTGTGTGTGAATTACAGAATATTAATTTTATTTTTCTCAACTTTCCCTTGCGGAGAATATTGATGTAATGAAGTGAAATTAAAGGGTCGTCCGTTACCGGACTTAAATCTTACTTAAGCTTCATCCAGCCAAAACAGTGCATATACGAGTATGTAAGGAAGTATAACAATGAAATTTACGCTAAGCATTTGTGGTTACGTGGATGTGAACAAAAAAAAATGTGTATTTTGTTTTCCTTGCCTCCTCTTCGGTGGTGATGCTGTATGGACTAGGAATGGTGTGACAGATTTAGGACATTTGCCCCTAAAAAGCAAAATGCACGAATCTTCGCAGTCTCGCCTGAAAAATGTTGTTTCATTGGCTATTTTACGCAACTCATACTGCTGTGCAATTAAGTGAAACGAACAGAACAAACATTCTCAAACATAATCAAGAAGTGAGAAAAAATCGTGAAATTATTTTTAAAAATATTGATTGCATCAAATTTTGTTTCTAATTTGAGCTTCCCCTTAGGGGACATGATGAAAAAACGATTCTCCCTGCTGTGTTTCGTGGGTTGCTACAATTCGTGAGTAATCTAAACGAGCCTTTCAAAATCATTTGGAACATGTCACTGTTTAAGGTTATTCTAAGACAATTCAGAATGAACTGGTAGATTGTAAGTTGAGTGTCTGCCGATCTGAAATTCAAACTGAAATCGATAGTATTAGTTTTTCTTAGGGATTAGCAAATGGTCCCACAGACATCTCCCAACTAAGTCAGGAAGTTTTGGTTTTTCGATATGTAGCGCATTTATTTTTGTCCTATACTTATTAGTAATGGTATCAAAAGTGAAATTTGTATGTACCGAAATCTACTGCAGCCCTCCCAATCCACAAGTTCACGAGCCGCCACTGGTCAGCACTATCTTTCTCTAGTGACAATCGCACTAGCTTTGATGCACGCCTTTCCATAATAATGATGATGATGATGATGATGATGATGATGATGATGATGATGATGATGATGAACTAAATCGATTGTAGCGGTAAGTTATATCAGCAAAACAAGAAGAGCATAATAACTTTCTGCATTAGACATGTACTAATTTTATTACAGTTTTTACAATTAGTAATGCTACTTCCCAACCACAGGCTTGTAATAAGGAAATACCGTGTGCTTGTGTGTCATCATTTTGATACTCACTTCAATAAAAACATCTCCAGGCACTAAAAAATGCATTATTTGTATCAGCTCATTTGCAAGTTGCTGGTGATTCACAGAACCTAATAGCTGATCGTTTACTCTGCCTTCTGTAAATGTTGAACTCCGGGTGCAGACCTGCAGCTCTGGCAGTGAAAACGAGAGCTGAATCACGGCCAGCAGGTAGCCGCTTACTCATCGGAGCACCTGCGTGCTTCCGTGCGTGCGTGCGAGTTGTGGGTGTTGCTCAACAAAGGGTTCGCAAGTTGCAGTGGACCTCGTTGTGAATCTGGAATGACGTGATCCTGGTCACTAGACCATGCATGCTGAGGTTTTGAGTCCAAACACAGTTTATAAAATCATTTGCGGTTGAACCAAGCTGTTGAAATGCATTTTCTACCAGAGGAGAAAAGAAGGCATCAAAAATGAGTCACGAAGTCAACACATACTTTCTGATTCTTCGCAGCACTTCGTTGTCAATTATATTACTGCCTTCATTCATTCATTCATTATATTCCATAGATCTTACATGAGCAATGAAGCTTTAACATGCGGAACAAGTAAAAATTTTACAATATTCATTTTTACAAATTTTTACAATTTTTATTTTTACATTTTACAATTTAGTAATTTTCTACAATGATGAGGTCAGCAATTCGAAGATTACCCGGCATTTGCCTTTTGGTTGGGGAAAACCTAACATGTAATCAAATCAAGTAAAAATTTTACAATATTAAACGTTTATTTCACAATTTTTACAATATTTACAGTTTTACAATTTTGTAGTAATTTTCATACTACTTTTGACCAATAAAACGGTGAGGGACGCCTTTCAACCAATCATGATTTATCGCACAATTATCAAATTTGATTTTTATATCTTCCGGCATTTGCCTTTGGCATTTGTTTGTTTGCCAAATTTCAAACTGCAAATTATTTTCAGTACACCGGTAAAAAACATGCCGATCGTAACCAGCGACTAAAATGGCGGGGAAAACCTCAAATCAAAGGTAATCAAAGGGGTGAATATAATACAGGGTGTAATATAAATAACTGTAAACATTTATTTCAGCAATTAAGGTCAATGAACGAATATAAAGTTCCTCGTGGATAATTTTGTACTCACTATTACACTTTTACTACGTCATACTACTTTTGACCAATAAAACGGTACGAAAGGACGTCTTTCAACCAATCATTGCTGCTTATTGCACAATTTTATCACCTCCCTAGCATTTGTTTATTTTTGTCGCTTCCATAGCATTTGTTTTATCACTTCTCTAGCATTTGTTTCTTTGTTTGCCAACATTTCAAACTGCAAATTATTTACGGTACACCGCTATTATAAAACATGCTTTGCGATCGTCATTTTCTTCCCGCATAGATAGTCTACTGAAAATGGCGACTCCGTTCAAACGTTTTGGTGAAAGTAACATTAGTGAAATAGGATTTTAGTAAGTCAATTAATATATTGTATTAGAGTACTTTATTTCTTCTAATCTTTATTTGTACTTCCTTCTATTCGTGTAATAGTCAATTAAATCCCACTCGAGTTTTGATTTTCTCTGGATAAATCAAAACCTCTAGTGAGATTATTGTTGCACAAAAAACTTTTTGGCTTAAATAATATTTATGTTGACCATTCAGAGAACAACCGATTCATTGTAAGGCATCAGAAGGCAAGACCTTGCTGAAAAGCATATTTTACATTTTAATATAAATGCCAAATTAGATACGCATCCCACCTGCAAAGTTACTTCCGCTTAATTGAACACAAGTTTCACTTACAAGGGAACCGTCCAGGTCACGGTGCTTGAATTTAATGAAAATGCATATTGAAGCTAATTTTCGTTGCTAAGAAACGTGATGATAGTCTATTGGTAAACGTCTGAACGATATTTAGGCGACGCATATTTTCTTCTTGGCTCGTGAATAATTAATCTTACACAGCTAGTATGTACATAGAGAGCAGCTAGCCTATGTTAAAGTGGAAAACGACCCAACTTATACACTAGGGACAAATGTCCATTGTCACAGCAATTTCACGTTCTCAACAGTAATTAAATAATTACTGGTTTTATTTTCGACATAATTTTTATATTTCTTCGGAATTATTCTTATTTATATCACAGAGAAATTTTGAAAATAGATAATAAATCGGAGAAAATATTTAAATATGGAATATAAAAATATATATGGGCTATTCCATAAGAAATCGATCACTAAAAAACCTCGCATTTTTTTATACTGTAATTTTTTCCCTATTTATACAAGGTGCTGAGGAAAGTGCATTTGCAAAAATATACTATCGAAAGTCAAACGGTTTTCGTATTATTGAGCGAAAAATTTAGCGTATTTTATAAAAACAAGCCTCTTTCAGCGCTCAGAACTCTGGAACCATTTACTGCAGAACATTGAACGAGAGCTCATTTTGAAGCTGACATTTGGTAGGTTATGGTAAGAAGTAATTCTTATTTTTATTGTATACAGAGAGACAGATAATCTGATTTTACTTACTTTTAGGCTTTTTGGCCATTTGTAAAAATGTAAAAAATATTGAGAAAAAACCTTGCATTATTAAGAGGGATTCGGCATTGTTTGCTTAGTGGTACGGCAATAAGTTTCGAGGGTATTAAATAGATTATATTAACACGCCTGGACTTGAACGGCGCAGTACCGCACGCACTGGCCGAGAGTTGAAGATAAGGGAGCATTGGGCGTCATTTTACTCCTGTGTTTATGAAACCCTCTGATAAAGCTAGCCCAGCTATGCGCTACTAGACGAAACATCACGTGTTTATGTCTCCTGGCCTTGCTTGCCTAGGCTAGCTCCCGCCTCACAGTCAGCTGGTAAGCTCACGTGCGTACTATTTATTTTCTTTATTTGATTTTTCAATACTTTCTTATTAACGTTGCACCAGTAAAAAATACGTGTTTATTTTGTACTCTCAATGCGGAATCTAACCATATATTTTAAAAATATTTTTTCGTGGGCAAAGATGTCTTAATTAAGAAAAATCTAAATTTCTCCATTTCCATAAAAAGTAAGAAAAACTGTTTACATGTCAATATAAACTTTAATTTCTTAGCATCAAAATAAACCATGATTTTGATCATTGGGTGAAAGGGTTTCGGAGCCACAACAGTTTAAAGTTGCTAATTTTATGAAAACACGATAAATTTAAATATTTTAAATTTAAACACTATGAAGTTCTGATGCCTCAAACTCTGCACAAAGCATTGTATCATATTTATCTTCGGACAGAAAAAGTTTTAGTGTATTTAAAAATTGCAAGGTCATTTTTCTATATATTTCGGTCGATTTGAAATGGAATAGCCCATATGCATTTGTGCAAAATAAAGTAGGCTTCATTAGAACGTAAAAACCATGATCGCCAAAGATCCACTTTTACTTTTTCAGTATGTAAAATCAATAGAAACATGCCTTTGCATGAAGTTCCACTGTCTACTTTTTTTTAAACAAAAACAGGCCTCACTCAGGATTCGATCACCGACCGGTACTGTCGAAGACGTGTATTTCTGTGAAATCTCGCAGGTAGATTTTTTTACAGTACTTTGGATGCGAAATGTTTGGGTTCTTGCACCGTGTAGGAATCTTGTGACAAGGCGCAAAAGTCAAGAAATGTCGCACCATGTGGAATATACTGTGCTAGTCTTGACATATTTTTATCTTTAAATTTAGTTTAGGCTTTAGGAAATAAACAGGTGGAACATTTTGTGACAAATCTGTCTGACGCATGAGTACGGCCTCCCTGCTGGGATGAAATTGCACAGGTAAAGGTCATACGACTGCTGCGGATATCTTGTGCAGTTACTCAAGGAGAAGTTAGCGACTGCATTATTTTCTAAATGTTTCTGGATGCGAAGGACTTTTATGCGAATTGGTTACCTGGCTTTAAGCCAATGTATTGTCGGACCATCGGATCTGTGCCCCTTCAGCGCTGTCGTCGTTCTTGGAAAAGTTAACACCTGTACTCACTCCATTCCACCCGCTTTCCTCCCACCACGTCAAACAGCAGGCCACGAACCTTGCCGAATAGGGATGTTGCCAAACTTCCGTCAAACGGTGTCATAAATAACTGGTCCTCCATGCTACAATATAATTTCTTTCAATCAAAATACATCTTGTATTTCTACATTTTTTAAACCTAAATCCCATGTCTCGAATCACTTTCCGTAGCGTTTCTCTCCAACCTTGGACATTATTGCTTATCTCGCAACCTTCAGTAATTTCTTCAATGTTGGAACTTCTTTCTGCAAGGTATTAAATTCTTGTATCTTTCTTCTTAAAATATACATCGGTTCATATCATCTACAAGAATTAAAGGTTCCCTTGGTCTGTTCTTCCCTGGTGACTCTAGCTTTCATCTCCTGCACAGACTTCCTCTCTCCTGATTTTCTTTATTAGGCGCTATGACCTGCCTATATAAATTACATAAAATGTTATATCAGTATTAGTTAAGTAAAATTTTAATATATAATCAATTGAAATAAAATAAGCCTCACCTGTGATCGCAGTTGCTATTTTCGTTGCCAGATTTATAGGAAACGGATTGACCTGTTTGTTTCTCTTCATCGCAAAATGCTATTACGTACTTAATAATATTTCTTTCGCCACTCCGTGCTACAGTGTTCATGTTGAGTTGACAACACTGGACTGCAAGTGCAAATATTGTAAACTGTCCCGCAAGAAAGCTCAAAATTGTGAATAGTGGGGGAGAGAAAGGGAGAGAGATAGAAAAGAGAGAGATAGAAGTGCAGGGAGAGAAATGAATTACCGAGGCTGAGAAGGAATTAGGGTTCAGTTCGCATGTCTTACGGGGGCACAGATCCGATGGTTCGACAATACAGCCTCCGTTCATGAGGGTACTGTGATTGTGTGCAAGTGATTGAAAATGATTTCATTTAATTCAGTAACTCATGAAGATTGCATTCATGTGGTTTCATTTTCCGTCACTGTGAAATTCATAATTTCTCTTGAGGCAGTATTCCATGTGAGCGATTACGTAAATCGGCTTAATTGCCGCTCTTGAGGCTCTGAAAATCCACACGTCACACACGAACACATTCGACATTCTCCCAAGGTCAACATTTGCTGCGGCTCAGCCAGATTTTTGGGCCTTTTTCTTTGCTGCAACCGACATCAACCACACTGAGCATGCTAAAGAACTTTCTGTCCCCTGAAATCGAGCAGATGGAAGAAGCTGGGTTTGAGGTAACTTTCAACAAGATGGAGCACAGCGAGTCATGTGCAAGAAGAGTTGAACATTGATTTCCAGAACGATGGATTGGCAAAAATGCACCCATTCCGTGACCCATAAGAAGTCCTGATTTTACCCCATTAGACTTCTTCCTCCGGATTAATGTCAAACATAAGGTTTATACTGAAAACATCCCCAAGGAAAGAACAGAGAAGCACTTGCAAGCTTACTCCAAAGTTCTTGCTAGAACTGAATATCGTTATGACATGTGTCTTGCGTCATTTAAGAGGGGTAGGAGGGAATTTGCGCTCCCACTGAGTTTAAGATTTTAAAAGTTTAATAATCGAATAGTACAGGGACATTGTTTTATTTTTACTAACATTTTTTTAATATTAACCTGGCTATATCTTTGGATTAAAGGTCTAGAACCGGAAACACCGCTTGCTCCCCCTTCCAAGACTGGAGTTCGATGATACTGGCGTAAAATACAAATCACTTTACTAGGTATAGGAGGGAAGAAAAGTAGTTCATCCATTTATGTAAACTAGAAAATACCGCAATTTTGAGTTTGATAATTTTCATTAGGTTTTTCTTTAATCAAAATACAGTACAGTATTAACAATGAGTGTTTTTACTCACGAATTGAGCTGTCCATGTGGACGGTATTCATTATGCAGTGTATATTATACTGTCTACAGCACATTAGCGTACAATATAGAGAATAAGTTAAATTGAAAAATAATCATAATATGGATATTTAAACACATTTTTAAAAATGGTGGCCGTTCATTTGATACAGGCTTAAGATCTTTTGTGCATATTATCGCACTATAGACTATTGTACCTAATTCCAATTACCAGTTTCGTCCTTCGTACGAGTAACTCATGTTGAAATAATTCTGTACCTACTCTATAAAAGAGTACCTTACGTACTGTAAATTTAATCTTCACTTCTGCCCGATCCGAAAAGATAAAATCACTTAGAAATGCTATATACTGTCCGTTCAAGTGTTTTTGTCGCAGAGTCGTAGAAAGGGGAGAAATCATGTGACAGTTAATTACTTAACGAGGCCCTTTTATTTAAGTTATTTTAAACAGTTATATAATATTACGTAAACGTCCAATTCCTAACAGAAATTAATGTTTTCACAAAAGAGCTAAGACAGCCCAGCTACTAGACTTTACAGAGGGGCGAACAGAAGCAGGTGAGGGAAACCGGGATGCGACATAAGCAAATGGAGACAGTACCTGTGCGAAAATGTGATTCAATATTGAAAGCTCTTTCGTCACTGGAAAACGCGAACATATTTCTGGAACGTACTATACTCACTAACTCAGTACTGCATACGCGGCCTTGGTTCTGTGTGGAGAACGGTTGGAAGTTTACTAGTAGAGGGGGTGGGAATGAAGTACATTAAAAAACTCAGGTACAATAAAAATTGAAGAAAAAATAAAATTATGTACCTGTACTACGAAAGAATTATGTGAACTGTAGTTGCAATATTAAAATAATCCACTTTTATGAACGCCTAAGAAATAAAAGACGAACTGATTAATGACTTCGTTCAAATGAAATCAAGGCGTTAGTACAATTTTTTGTCAATTAAAACAAAAAATATTTTATCAGTAAAATTGTGTCTGTTCATTTGTTTTCACCTACATCATATTAACAGTAAGTGCACGTATATTATTTACGCCTATTGTGTAGGATAAGAAGTTAAAACTAGATCTACGACCTCGTATGTGTGGAAACTGGAAATGTATTTTAAAGTGTGGTAAACAGGATCATAAAACAGAAAAAAAATTAAACCATGTGCGACTTAAAATAATAAAAAAATTTAAGAATTAGAGAGACATTTTCAGTGTATATGATATGGTTTAAGGGGATTAGGCAGTCTGAGAGTATGGTTGCTGTGCATAAGCGAAATAAGTCACAATATATTCTTTACTGGAGGTACGTTAACAGGAAGCCAAAATTTAAGTCACACAGCATTTGTGTGCACTCAAAGTTGTGTTCTGGCGTCTTGTCAGACCATTTGAGTTGTGTGGATATAAAGGAAGAATTGTGACGGTGTCGTGTATAGTTCCTTGGGTAGCTCAGTTGGCAGAGCATTCGTGCGCTAAGCGAAAGTCCCGGGATCGGTACCCGGCCCTGGAAAAATGTTTCCTTGGAATTATTCAATTAATGTGTCTGTTCCTATAAATCTTTCAATGAATTTGTGTTTTCTCTCTGTAAACGGACTTACTTTCTGAACGGCCCTCATAATTGCGTTTGAGTGGTCAAAATTTGTACAAGCACTTGTTTTGATATCATTAACATGGTTAAAGAGAAAAATGAACTTTACCTGCCCAACATGAGAATGTTTGCTTGTAAGAGCAGTAAAATTGTTATATTACACAGGCTCAAAGAATTAATGTTCAAAAGGATACTCGTGCTTATTGCTTCCCTTGCTTTTGTCTAGTAGTTCTTTATTTGTGGGAACAAGATCAGATTACTTACTTACTGGCTTTTAAGGAACCCGGAGGTTCATTGCCGCCCTCACATAAGCCCACCATTGGTCCCTATCCTGAGCAAGATTAATCCAGTCTCTACCATCATATCCCATTTCCCTCAAATCCATTTTAATATTATCTTCCCACCTACGTCTCGGCCTCCCCAAAGGTCTTTTTCCCTCCGGCCTCCCAACTAACACACTATATGCATTTCTGGATTCGCCCATACGTGCTACATGTCCTGCCCATCTTAAACGTCTGGATTTAATGTTCCTAATTATGTCAAGTGAAGAATACAATGCGTGCAGTTCTGCGTTGTGTAACTTTCTCCATTCTCCTGTAACTTCATTCCTCTTAGCTCCAAATATTTTCCTAATAACCTTATTCTCAAACACCCTTAATCTCTGTTCCTCTCTCAAAGTGAGAGTCCAAGTTTCACAACCATACAGAACAATCGGTAATATAACTGTTTTATAAATCCTAACTTTCGGATTTTTTGACAGAAGACTAGATGACAAAAGCTTCTCAACCGAATAATAATAGGCATTTACAAGATCAGATACTTCTCTGAAAACATATTCAAGTTCGTCTTATCAAGAGTTCTGATTTCACAAGTTCCGACCTCATACGGTTCGTCTCGCCAGTCCAGAAATTTTTCATTTCCGAGAAAACTCGCTCCAAATGAGCATGCATGTGTTCAGCCATTTTTTAAGTTCAGCAAATTACGTGTGCTCAAAATAGTGTCCCAGCGCTGCTGTGCAGTACGTACATCTTCTGTCTCATAATCAATATGAAATTTCAGAATATAAAATTCCAATTACAGTGAGAAAATTCCGGAAATCGAGCGTGTTGAAAACAATAGACTGTAATTTCTTTGACGCATATGGAACTGGTTTCCTCCGGAAAGATTCCGGACGGTTGGCAGCCATTCTTGTGAATAATAGTAATTGAAGACGGTAAATAACTAGACGATAAGATGATGAAGGAACCCAATGCTTGCACTCCTCGTTAAACGTGTAATCCACTTTCTTATCGTTACACGAAGAAGTATCACAATACTCTAGACATCTTTCAACGTGTTTATCAGTTTTAAGTACTGACTATACAGAACTCACAAGCAAAAATTCTCATGTGAGCAGATAAAAAAGTAATTGTTTTTTCTTTCACCATGTTAATAGACTAATGTCAAAAAAGTGCTTATACAAATTTTGGCCATTCGAACGCAATTACGAGGGACGTCCAGAACGTAAGTTTCCTGGGGTCGTTTACAAAAAGAAAACACAATTTCATGGAAAGATTTATTGGAACATATACAGTAATTGCTGAGCTGTTTTTCGACATATTCTCCAACGAAATTGAGACATCTGTCATACTGTGAAATCAACTTTTATATCTCTGTGTCGTAGAAGTCTGCCGCCTGGGATCGGAACCAGTGTGTGACAGCCGTCTGCATCTCTCTGTCGATCCCACGGTATGTCAAATGTCTCAATTCCGGAATGGAATATGTTGAAAAATAGCTCAACAATTTATTGATGTATATTATGTTCCAATAAATCTTTCCATGAAATTATTTTCTTTCTGTAAACGGCCCCACTTTTTTGGGGAAGCTAGATTATATAGGCTATATTCTACTAGAGTGTGTGCTCAGGAGGCATTCCACAAAAAATAACCCGACAAAGGCATGAAGTCTTTCCAAACGCGTAAAATGTATAATCACAAATTATATATGTGTATATATTTTTCTCTCTTTTTCTCCTTCTTTATTCTTGTTCTTGTGTTGTATTTATTGGTTTGAATTAAGTTACTTACTGTATTTAGTAAACTGTCCTTGTAAATTTTATGTTATATCATTGACTAAGACCACACCGTACACGAGCCTGGCTCTTACGGTAGTGTCTAGAAACATTTTTATTTATAAATGTAATTTGTACTCGCTAGCTAGTTGGAACAACTGGATAATACCCACGACGTTACTCCAATGACCCCACATACCAAAGTCGTGTTCTTATGTTGGCGAGATTGTGTATTTACTTAAATTTGGTGCTAAACGTAACGGCACGGTTCAAAGATACCATGGTAATTCTCCAGTATAGCGAGCTAGTTAAATAAATAAATATTTCATCTTCACGAATTAACTTCAAAACTAGTAATAACAGCAATAATAATAATAATAAATAATAATAATAATAATAATAATAATAATAATAATAATAACAACAACAATAATAATAATAATAATAATAATAATAATAATAATAATAATAATAATAATAACAATAATAATAATAATAACAACAATAATAATAATAATAATAATAAACAATAATAACAATAATAATAATAATAATAACAATAATAATAATAATAATAATAATAATAATAATAATAATAATAATAATAATAACAATAATAATAATAATAACAACAATAATAACAATAATAATAATAATAACAACAATAATAACAATAATAATAATAATAATAACAATAATAATAATAATAATAATAATAATAATAATAATAATAATAATGGTGGTGGTGGTGGTGGTGGTGGTGGTGTTGCAGTTCTTGCAGTTCTGTATGAAAGTGGAAATCATTACCATATAAAATATTATACGACAGTCAAGTGCTCGCCATTAGTAAAAAAATCCTTTATTATTCAGCTGTATTCTTCCCCCTCCCCACGCCGCTCGGCTCCCCCCGGGCGGAACTCTCTCAAACGATCGCTGTCCACGCAGCAATGTCATGGAAGGAAATAAATAATTGCATTCGTTCCTCTATTTTACGAATATAATAAAGACATTTTATAAAGTGGGTCTCATCACGAGATTTTCCTTTTGCTACTGACGTTGTCACATACTACAATAGTTCCTGGCGTGTCATAGCAAAATTGCGTGTCTATGCTACGGTTGGTAACACTGAAGCGTTTGGTACTTCATAAACCGGAAAGACAGAGGATTGTTGGCAGATAGGGACGTTGCGATACTGCATTTTAAGTGATACTTGATATCGATACTGAATCCCATATTCAGTATCATGCTTCCATAATATCGTAAGGATAGTATCGATACTTAAAGTATCGATTGGTATCGCTAAAGTTCATTTAAGAGCAATGCCACTATATTGAACCGATCATCGGCAACGGTGCTGTAATTTTTTTTCTTGGTTTTCATTGAATATTTCCAGCATTAAATTACTGTACTTAGATAGCTATTAATGAGTATGCTTTGAGTCCATTTTCTTCACAGAAACATTAAATTCGTGTCTTCCGAAAGTGCACAGTTACACCTAGGGACGTTGCGATACTGTGTTTTAAGCCATATTTGGTATCGATATTGAATCACATATTACTCAACTTACACCCAGAAAACTTTTCTGTGTCATGATATCCGTTCACACATTCTTCTTCATGAAATATGTCCGTTATTTACTTGTAGAAGGAGGCATTTAATCTGTTTAATCACAACACAGTTACTATCGTTAACTACAAATCCGATTCTCTTGCCGCTTTAAGTAGAACTACTTTTGTTTTGGTATAGCTATTTTTCTGTCGATACCAGAAAAATATCGAAAAACCTAATATCGAATCCATTTATACTTAACATCGCAAATAAAGTATCGATACCTAATATCTGGTAATTTCATCACTATAGAACTTTGTTATTGTAGGTTTAATTTGTAATTCAGTAAATACAAAAATATTCTTTGTTCTTAACTTCTATGATAAAATGTCTAGCTTTCATTGATCAGGTAATCTTGTCGTACTTTAATTTTTATTGTAATTGTAAATTTAATTTTAATTGTAATTTTATTGTTCATATTATAGTTGTAATCCCCTGGTAGAGGGGCAGAGAAGGCCTGATGGCCTTATCTCTGCCAGGTTAAATAAATAAATACTAATACTTACTATATCGATAGTATCGCAACGTCCATATTGGCAGCTTTATGATGAGTTGGATAGATTAACAAGTATGTTTAATGAGGACGTTTTATTATTATTATTATTATTATTATTATTATTATTATTATTATTATTATTATTATTATTATTATACAGCTCATTTAGATACAAACATTATTTTTTTTTATTCATGCCTGATTATGTAAGAGAAGAAGCAGTGAATGTTAATTCAACTGCGCAGCTCGTACTGTCCACTGTATGTTATCACAAAATTCTGGGTATGTTGCCTGTATTTTAATGCCTATCTCGTAGGGCCGATTTCACCAAGCTTATTTAATTTTAATTCTTTGGTCGGTGTGAAAAGGCACATAAGTCAAAAAGTCGATTTTTCTGTTGTACCTAATCACATAAGTCTAGTATTTTTTCTAATTTTTGAAATAATAACATTTCTTGTATTTTAAATAGAAAAGGGTCTTACTTTAACAAACATGCATGAATTTCATTATTATACTTATATTCAGTTAAGAGTAAATTAAAAAGAAAATCTCTCCTGAAAAATTATTCTTTTTGACTTAATGTGCCTTTTTTCCCGACCAGAGAATTGTTACTTAAAGTCTGTTTAATGGACACTTAAAGGGACAGTGCATTTCACCAACAAAAATTGGGCTTTAAGCTCTCATTAAACTACTTTTAAGTTAATTGGTATATTGTATGCAATGGAGGGAAAAAGAAACTAGCCACCCTACCCCATTATCGCCTGGCCTAGTTGCCTCATAGGTGGTGCCTTCTTGGTATCACTTGTGATGTTCAGACCTGTCTTCTGATAGTTGACTAAACAAGAAGAAGTTAATTAGTCAATATTTGATCAATTAAATAATTAATCCTACATTAACTACAATAATTTTCATCATGGCGAGGACAATGATGGACTTGATATTTGAAAATGATGATTTTTCACCAAGACGGGCGAGGATAAGTTCCGAAAGAGAAGATACAATGGGCGAAAAAATATTTACAAATGCGATTTGGGCTAAAGAAAATATAAGCATTGTATATTTTTAATAACAGAGAAGATGATTTAGAATTTCCAACTCATAGTTAAGTACTTCACAATTATTTAAATTATAAATATTTATTGAAGAAATGTTAAATTAATTTTCGATTGCCTAAAATAACAGGAAGTAAAGTAATATCCAGGCCTAATATTACATTTGAACACATTGGAATAGCGTAAATCCATGAAGTTTTCCAATTTTTCTTGTTGCTTGATATTTCCTTGCATCTGTTATATTATCCCGTTTTCCTTCAGTATTGCTGAAGACATTGGATTCAGATTTTTTGCATTGAAACCTCTTTGTATAATATGGTTTCAACCTTTCTTTTTTTCTTATAAGTCTGCCCATCTGTCTTTTTTTTTTTTTTTTTTTTTCGATGATTGTAATGTTTTGAGGTTACCTTTGTTAATGATAATGTCGTGATATAACAAATAAACTCAGTGTAAAGATCATTTCTTACATTAACAATGCACATAGCCTTCGAAATTACGATTTGCTATGATTCCGAAGGCCGCGATGTCTCTGTACGGAATTAAATTAATTGATTTTATTTTACATGCGTACTGGTTTGTTGAAATGCAAATGAATTAAATATGATTTAATTTCCGTATTTAAGTTAAAACAATTTTCTCAGAACGCTTGGATATGGGGAGTTGGTACTGGGTGTCTCATAAGCCTGAATAAAATTATATTATATTGTCATCTTTACTTTCCATTGTATATTGCGTTGCATATAAAGTGTAATTTTGCGACATCGTACGGTTGGCAGCACTGGCGAAACACTACTGTATCAAGAGGGCTTAGAATATAAGAATATTTATTTCTAAGCCCTCTTGTACTGCATTGCCTTGAAAGGATCAGAGGTGGTAAATTAAAACAGTGGATTGAAGATTGCGAAGGCTTTGGGTACACAGGTCTACCACCGATAGTAAATTTTTTCTGTCAACCATGTAGTAAACAAATGCGATCTGTAAAATAAAATAAAAAAAAACAAATGACTGTACATTCAAACACGAGTGAGGTAATAAAACGAGTAACGCTCAACAATGTTTACTAACAAAATCTGCAGCGGTATTCTTCTGACATTATATTCATTTATTTTCATAAATGAAATTCTATGTGAGTATTTCAATGTACAGATGTACAGACTTTTACAGTTATTAGTGCATAAAAATCCGTTGTCTAGTATAACAACAACGAATAAAAACGACGTTAGCAATGTAACTACGTGTTTACTGTTAGCTTGTTCCTCGTACTCCACTCTCGTATTTGTCATGTCAGAGGATTCTTGTCTGCTTCTCCCGATATCGTGCGTACGTTCGCTGGAAAGCTTCTGTTGTGAGCTTGTTATTCTGCTCGACCAGATTTCCCAGAATTCCCTCTCCGTTGTCATAGCAGCGTAGCAAACTGGCAATCAAGAGACCGTACCTATCAGAAAACATGTGGTATGTATAGCATGAATATCATCCGTGTATTAATTTAGCTGCGTTCTATGTTAAGCAGGTCAATGTACATGCATAATGGAAGGATATTATTAAGAGAGGCGATCGATCTTTTGTTCGGTGACCACCGCTGTTCGAGGGTCAAGAGAGTCTATAAATAACAAAACTGTATCGAATGAAGTGTAGCAAGTAAATAGGTACCAGAACTGTCGAATTATAGGGAAGTGACACTCCTGCTATTCATTGCAATATTCAAAAGCATCATACCTAAATGTTTTTCATAATCAGAAAACATTTGATTGCATTACATGCCATCCGTATTTGCTTACGAGGTGTTATCAGCAGATGCATTTTAAAAATTATAGTTGAAATATATAGATAAGAGTTTTACAATATAGTCCACTAGTACAACACAAAGATTTAGTATCGATACTTAATACAAGACAGAAATAGTCATGAAGCGTTGTTGAATGTCATGAATTCACCCACAGCATAGAAGACGTGAGAAATGAGATACTTCTTTAATTTGGCTCTAAATAATCTTATGTTCTGAGTTCGATTTTTTTATATCCATAGGGAGGCTATTAAAAATGTTTACTGCCATATAACGCACTTCTTTATGATACACGATCGACTTATGGAGTATGAAAGTCATTTTTGACGCGTATTTATACTATAAACTGTTGAATTAGTCACAAAATATTCAGGATTACATACGAGGAAGTTTATTAAAGAAAATATATAGGCTACTGACAAGCCATGGGCATTATTTGTAGTTTTTTGAAAATGGCCCTACACGATTCCCTAGATTTGACGCCTACTATTATTCTAATTACTCTTTTCTGTAGTAGGGATTAGAGTCGTGCACAATCGGTTACGAAAAATAGAAATAAAAATGGAAGTGGTGCAAGATATTCCTGAAGCCTGGTTAAATCATTCCTTAAATGGTTTCTATGATCGAGTGACACATTGTAAAGCAGCTGAGGGCTACCAATTTGAACACATAATTTAGAAGGTGAGCTAGCTTTGTTTTGTTTTTGTTAAGGAAGGAGTATTTTATTATTTTAATATTCGATACACTTTTCTGTTTTCTTAACTTAGCAACACTGAATTTGTACAGAAATATCGAGTGTGGGTACTTTTTGAAAAGCTCTTAATGATCACTATTCAAAAATAAAAATATATATTGGGTGTTCATTTTAAAATAAGAGAGTTGGAGTTACTTCCGGTTAAACCGGAAGTAGAAAAAACTTGGTAATACCATTATTGAGTTCTTGGTATATGGTTATCCCCACATATCAAGTTTCATGTCACTGAACCGTATGCTTTAAAAGATATTTAGGTGATGCGGGACTTTAACTAACCCTGTATATAGGCCTAATATATTATTTTGTGTTTTATGTTGTTGTATCCATGTATTGCAATGTGTTGTTTTCATCGTGTTCCTGTTTATTTTATTTATATTTCTCAAGTAAATTTATATACATGGTTCAGCATTAATTTACTTCTCACTTTCCAAGGGGCTTTAAAATCTGGCCACCTTATAAATAACAATGTAAACTTGCTCCAGACTGTTTATGAACGAAGGCAATTGAAATATGTAGCTTCATAATATCATATTTTGCGAAAACAAATTTTATATTTTAGCAAAATTTTATTTAGATTGTGCCGATCTCTATTTATTACGTATCAAAGCGAACAAAAATACGTACAATTTGAAACTCTATTTTAAATAATACTGCTTACAAAATCGAATTACGTACAGATCAGAATTAAGCAATTAAATGTAATTTTGCCAGGACCTGTGTTAAATCCAGGAGCCCAGGTTCTGCTGTACAAACATGACGTTATTCAACTCATTCAATGGGTCTCTGTGACAGTTGAACACAGACGTCTTGGTTGCTACGGTAGGTTGTGTTGCTGGCAGGTTCTCGTAACTGTAAAACGTTGCGACCTGGATGTGACGGCGTCCACGCTCCAGTTAACGAGGCTTCCGGTTCGAACCCTGTCATCGAACACGACTTTCAAACCGGTGCTGATCTTCACAAATCATGCCGTAAAATCAGTCGTTCCGACACGAGCTAGCATCCAAGGCCAGCACGAATTGATTACCAGAGCTGGGAAGTTGAGTGAGCTTGGACTATATCTCTACCGAGTGAAAAGTAATGGAGCGCCTATCAGTGTCAGTGAAGCAGAACGACTGACATGTACAGCTGGGTGGTAACCAAACATGTGCTCCACTCGTCCACAGCCTTAGAACAAGAAAATAATATAAATAACAATTATTTTTTTGCAGACGATTTAGCTCTGGTGGCATCCTCAGAAGATGAATTACAACGTTCAATTTTTAATTTTAACAAAATTGGAATTAAATATGATATGAAAATCAATGAAGAAAAACTAAAATTATGACCTTCTGCGGAAAAATACCCTGCGCCTAGCAAAATATGTTTAGATTCAAAAATATTAGAAAGGATGAATTATTTCACATATCTCGGATATACATTATCTTTTTCGATGAAGTAGACATTTCACAGAAAATTTGTAAATACACCAAAACAATGGGAATAATTAACATTATGAAACCTTCCCTAGTACAAAGTATACATTACTGAATTCTAGCCTATACAAGACCTTGGCGAGAATGAGGCATGGACATTGAGGAAGAAAGACGAAAGCAGAATAACGGCTAATGAAATGAAATTTATGAGATATACAGCGGATATACGAAATGGGATCACAAACGCAATGAAGATGTAATGGAAGAATTACAACTAGAACCTGTAATTAATCACGTAAAACATTATCAGAACAACTGGATAAATCATCTGCATCGCATGCGTAGAGATAGAATCCCAAAAGTCATGCTCCACTATCGTCCAAACGGGAAGAGATCTCTCGGTCGTCCAAAGAAGCGCTGGATTGAGAATTCAACTGTGAGATCGTAACAGGCCATTTGGCCTAATACTTGAAGGGATAATAATAATAATAATAATAATAATAATAATAATAATAACAATTTGTAATTACAAAGTTGTAAATCCCAATCTAAAATAATTTACCGATACATATAAAAATAACATACAAAGTATACAATTATGATTCTAGCCTCATTATAACAAATAATAACTTTTTTCATTTTATCAAAAGAAATAGTCTTTTAGGTTCAGAAGGAAAAAAAGAACAATATTTGTACTCTGAAAATATTCGTTCTACGTCACAAGACGTTACTGAAGCAAATCTGAAATATGATACAGTAGGCCTACATCGTACTATCGTCAGGCGAACAACAACTTTGTGAATCTAATAGTGTATCTCGTATGTGGCACATAATATTAAACCATAATTGTTTTCAAGAAAATTTTTCGTTTCTATTGAATGACAGCTAGGAAGTTCGTATCGTAATTCCGATGTTGAACTTGGACTGTAACGCAACCGAATGCACATCAGCACGGGACGTCAACATTTAACGAAGAATAAACCGGGAAAAATAAACGTGTTACACACCGCTGTTTGCGTAATTATTATTTAATAACATGAGTTTACGTTTTTGCAATCGTGCATAATATTAACATTACGTAAATAATACAATAATAACAGAATAGCTCACTTTGGTCAGAACCTAAAATATTAATATAAATTAACAATATTCTTCAAACCATTCACGACTCTACACAGCTCCACAGAATGATACTATGCGTTGTTTATGTGAACTGCGTATCGTCTGTAGCGAGCGCGAGCAGGGCGAGGCGTGGGTGACATCTATACTCCTTGCTGTACTCAGCTGAAATCTACTGCTCTGGTACGAACTTCCTAGCTCTGGTAATGACTATTCAGCTTATAGTATGAATTTGCGATATTGGCCAATAACGTTTCAGAACCGCCTTAAAATCAAACGGTCACAGTTGTTTTCTTGATGAAATGCCTCGTACAGTACTGAACAAGTAATCGCATTAGCAGTCTAATATCGTACAGTCACGAAGCTTGAGGTGATCTTTTGCATTTCTCGCGATACAGCGTTCCAAGCGGTTAGCAACTGAGAGTACTAGGAACAATAGACTGTGCCGGTATTATTTCGCATTGTCTGTGATGGGGCGATAGTAGCGATCCTAATGGCTAGCAACTAAAATTCAATTGGCATTGGATGCATATTCCCTACGTATTGAGCTTCATGACTTTATGTACTAACATTATATAACCTAGGGTACTTAGGCCGTGTCTCAAAGCTACATTTTGATCTGAAGTGAACTAGATTGTTGACTAAATACCCGGATGTGACGTCAGAAGTTATGATCCAACGCTACATAGTGCATAGCAATCAAGTCCGTAGTAGCTAGTAAACGAAATCGCTTGCTCGATTGTTGACTTGATCACTAAACAAACATGGATACCTCATCAGCAATTGGGGTTATGAAATCTGAAAATGCTTTGGAAGTGAAATATAATGTAGAATAACACATTAACTTTGAACACTGGCATTGTTAGTACCTTCTTTACAATGTTTTAAACATTATTGCAATATATTAAGCCCTCATCTTTTCCACATAACTCGTAATGGAACTGCATTGAGACACTGCCTTCTTAATTCAGTGCTGCACCGTGGTGTTATGGTTTTTAGAAAAATAGTCTATGAAGAAGGCCATTTCCGAAGCTCCCTAGTGTGTAGTTTAAAAGTCATCTAGTTGCTAGTCACTAGTGTGTAGTATGGACTAGCTTTGAGACACGGCCTAACTGGACTGTGGCATTAGTGTGCAGTGATTATGTCATCAATCATCAGTCTCTGTTAGTGGTTAATTCAAACATGGCGAGTTCATGATTCGGTCAAGCGTCGTTTCAGGACATTGATGACCTGATAAATGCATAAAAAAAAAAAAAACACACACACACAGAAAAGAATAGAAGATATGTATGGAATCAGTTTGAACAGTTTTGTTCAGAACGTGGTTATGAATTAACAAAGGAAACTCCAAAGTCACAGATAATGAATAAATGTCTGTAAAAATTTTTCATGTTTTTATTCTGTTAATGTAACATTTCAGCTTATCTTACTTTTGAGGTTAAGTATTGTTTTTCGTATTTCCGCTGTGAGTAGTTGGCAATAGTATTTAGTATGCCGTGAACTTCATTACAAGGAAACATAATAATGTCTTTTTGCTGTGTTTTATAATAATTATTATCATTTGCGTAAGTAATTCGGTTTTGCAAGTTATTTAATTTTATTCGTTGAATAATCTTCTTAAATTGCACTCGTGGTTTCATCTTATTAGCATCATTTCACTCGCTCTTCGGGTTCATAAAATTATCCATATGATGAAAAACCAATTACTACAGATAATCCATTGTTGTTTGAGTACAAGATAACGGCACACCACAACACATCTTGAACGCTGTATAATTTTACGTTGCCATTACATCTTTAACATTGTCACCGAAATCAGCGAAAAGGAATCTCTTCTTGTGCAGCATGTCGTGAGGGGGACCGTGTGCTTTCTGATCTGGGAGCCCACTTTCGATTTCCTCCGGCACAAGATGAAGGCTGGCTGCTCATTTCGGTCAGATATCCAAATTGCCGTTTACTACGTACGAACTTTCCCGCCGAGGGACTGGAAGGGGGGGCAGAGAACGACCCGGTCGCGACCTTGGACACCTGCACTGTGTTGCCTAGCAACGCGTCTGCCTCCTCTCCCGCTACTTTCTCCTCATCTGTTTTGTTCGGTGCGGAAGTAGCTGTACCCAGGTACCTTGATGAGGCGCATAGTGTCAACAGGTTGAAAAGAAAATTCTGCTCCTTGTGTTGGGAAGGCAGAGGTGCCAACTGTCAGGTGTTACACTATTAAAGATCTTTTATAAAATATATGACAGTGTAATCTGTTCTCCTTTATAAAAGTTTCTTCCTCTTATAAAATGTAAATGCATCTTGTTATCTTTTGTAACTTGAAACCAGTATGGCGGAAATATTGTTGGACTGTTACTATGGTCAAAATGCTAATATCAGAATATGAAGCAAAATAAATGTATATAACACAAAACACACGGACTACAAAAACAGAAATAAAAGACGAGAAGTGTACATAATAATAACAAACTATAACTCCTGTACAGTAAAGATGCGGAAGTCTAGATAAACTGAAAATATCTCCATCCATTGTCAAATAATGTATGTAACTTTTCAAGTTCTCGTAGTGTAGCCCTTTTAGCTAGTTTTCATGGACACTTTTCTTGTCACGTCTTGCAATCCATGCTGTAACTCATAGGCGTTTCCTTTCCTGTTTCAACAATATGCGTATCACTGATTGATTTTATAATTTTGTACTGTATTGCAATAGTTTCAACGACTTCTACATTAGACAGATTGGAAGATCATTGTATTGTATTGTATTGTATTTATTAACATTCCATGGTATTCATACATTGCTTCACAGCTAGAATATGGAACAAGTCAAAAAACTTAATACTATTATAAAGTCTTAATTTATAGTCACAGTCTAGATGAAATATATACAGAAGAGATTTACAATATAGTCTACTAGTACAACACAAAGTTTTAGTATCAATTTTATGAAGCGTTATTGAATGTCATGAATTCACCTACAGAATAGAAGGCATGAGAAATTAGGTACTTCTTTAATTTGGCCCTAAATAATCTTATGTTTTAAGTTTCATTTTTTATGTCGTTAGGGAGGCTATTAAATATTTTCACTGCCATATAACGCACTCCTTTTTGATAGCACGATAGACTTGCCGATGGAGTATGAAAGTCATTTTTTGACGTGTATTTATGCTATGAACTGTTGAATTAGTTACAAAGTTTTCACGATTACATAAGAGGAAGATTATTAATGAAAAGATATACTGACAAGCCATGGGCATTATTTGTAGTTTTTTTTTAAATAGTCCTACAAGATTCATTTCAAGTACGTTACAAGAAACATATCACAGCCATAACCAAACCACAAAACAATTCAACCTGTGCAGAATACATCACACACTCCAATCATAGCTACAGTAACATAGACACAGACATGAAAATACTACACATTCAGCCTACCAGAAACTTGACACTCTAGGACAAAATGAAATTTACAAACATACAGAAACACACACACACACACAGCACATCTTGAACACTTAACTCAATTTCAAAACACACACCCTTTTCGACACAATCATGAACACACCCCACCACAACAGAAACCAGAAGATAGCGTTGGACCTTCACTAGGCTTTGGACAATGAAGAATAACACTTCGAAACTAATCAGCCAGGTAAATTCCTCATATTAACACAGTGAAGAAGTTATAAATTCAATCAGTGATTATATAAGTGTTAAAAATATACATAAAACAATGAAGAATATGCATGTTTAGCTAAAGAAGTAAATTATAGTAATGTTCTTAATTCATTTCTACATATCTGTATCACAAAAGATCGACGTTAATGGTTTTTGTTTCTTAATTTTAGACTATCTTTTGGTCAGATATTTTATACAATGTATAATTAGGAACATTAAATCCAGACGTTTGAGATGGGCAGGGCATATAGCACGTATGGGCGAATCTAGAAATGCATATAGAGTGTTAGTTGGGAGGCCGGAGGGAAAAAGACCTTTGGGGAGGACAGACGTAGATGGGAAGATAATATTAAAATGGATTTGAGGGAGTTGGGACATGGTGATAGAGACTGGATTAATTTTGCATAGGTTGAGGTTTTTCCCGGGGTTTTCCCTCAACCTAATATGAGCAAATGCTGGGTAACTTTCGGTGTTGGACCCCGGAATCATTTCACCGGCATTATCACCTTCATCTCATTCAGACGCTAAATAACCTAAGATGTTGATAAAGCGTCGTAAAATATCCAACTAAAATAAATAAAAAAATATTTTGCACAGGATAGGGACCGATGGCGGGCTTATGTGAGGGCGGCAATGAACCTGCGGGTTCCTTAAAAGCCATTTGTAAGTAAGTAAGTTGTAATATGCTTCAAATCCCACCTTCTATCCCAGATCTGTGACAAAATATTTTACCATATTTTTTGTCAAAGAACTTTGATAGTATAATATCAGCTTTAAGGATTTCCCTTACTACCACGGTAATACGGCCGAAGACAAAATTATCAGTATTATTGCAAAAAAGCAAAATTATCACGGCAATATATGTATTTTTCTTTTTTTGGAAAGAGGAGGAAAAAATGTGCGGTAATTAAATTTGAAACTGGAACTGATCTTCACCTGACTTAATTAGGAACATTAAATCCAGACGTTTGAGATGGGCAGGGTATGTAGCACGTATGGGCGAATCCAGAAATACATATATAGTGTCAGGTGGAAGACCTGAGGTAAATAGACCTTTGGGAAGGCGGAGACGTAGATGGGAGGATAATATTAAAGTGGATTTGAGGGAGGTGGGATATGATAGTAGAGACTGGATTAATTTTGCTCAGGATATGGACCGATGGCGGGCTTATGTGAGGGCGGCAATGAACATGCGGGTTCCTTAAAAGCCAGTAAGTAAGTAAGTGCCAGTGTCCTACTACTGTGTATCAGTTTATATGACTGTGAAATAAAGTTTGCTCATGAGCGCTCTTGTTACCTTACTTTTGAAGCATCCTCGTAATTCGCAAAAAGCAGCGCCTACAAAGCTTTTTAGTAAAACACAACTTATGCCGATCTTTACTAATTATTTTTTTAATTAATTTCACATTTTAATGACGTAAATTTAAATCAGTTTGACCTTTAACTAAAGCGTACGAAGTCTACAGGAGCTGCTGTGATAATTAAATCTCTTTCTTTCATAAGTCAGTTTATTTAAGAAAATATAGGGCCTATTTCCATTGTTTGCTTGCGACTTTTTTTTAGTTGAGAAATGAAAGGCAGAGATTAATTTCATGAAAGGTAAGCCAAGCTTGCTTCCATTCCCGCTCTCAGTAACAGTTGGCTATTTAGTTCTGTTTTCTTTCAAAATAGTTGGGGAAGCTACTCTTATACTTACACAGTCCCATTACCATCCAGTAGGGTGGAAGTTTGTGGTAAGAATTTAACGCCCAACAGGTTAAGGGTAAAACAATCAAATGAATTGAAAAATGAAGGAAAACCCAAATTCGTCTGCCTGCGTTACAGTTGATATCCTTCGTGGAAAAATAGAGGGAAAGAGCAGACCAGTAAGTTTTCCAAAATAAACAAAGCCAGAAGAATCATCGTGCATTCAAAACAGTGTTGATGATAATTTATTATCTGGTAATGGTGTAGAATAATATTTCTTTTGCGATCTGAAAGCTGCTTTAGATCATTATCACCATCAATCCTGATTTAAATCACATTTGTCGTAATTAGCTCAGAGATAGAAAGCTGTGAATTCTGACACTTCGTCCCAGGCTATGTTTACACATGGGAAACTGGTTCTGTATAAATACACTTGATATCCGGGGTAGCAGTTAAATATCATTAAGCTCTTCGCCCATTTATCTGTTGCACCACACGCTGGAGTCAAAGTAATCTTCTTCTAACGGCATCTCACACCGTATAGAATGCAGGACTCTTGATAGCAGCCTCTTGCATCGGAAGCTGCGGTGAATACAGTCAGTGATATTGAATTTAAAAGTTATAATTCTCCGTCGAAATAAGAATGTTGTACGATCAGTCTGTGTTGCACCTAGAAATTGAATTTCTTTATTTTCTTGCTGTCATTGACGGATATTATTTTTTAAGATATTTATGTGTCCTATAATTTCTCATTTATCAGTGTTGAATTTGAATTCAGAACTTTTCCCCCTCTGGGATTTATAATACGCCTGGAGGAGGTGGAATCGACACCAAAAGAAACAAAAATTCAGATCTTACGTAACAACAGCTGAGCTATGTTAACCCTCGCAACTTAGCTGATCATACTACTTATCTGGGGTATTTTTAACCCCAAGAATATTTGTTGTTAGTAATTAGGATATATCATATACAGTGCAAACAAATTGAAAGTTTTTATTGCACCTAGAATTATTCACTGTGTTTAAACAATTAATTAAATTAGTTTAATAGCAGACTATTTATTTTGTATCTGTGTTTTTATTTTTTCATTATCAGAGAACACGTTCACTTTCCTTGAAATGAAATACAAAAAAGGAATTGTTATTGCTTCAAACGTTAATTATTATGTTCATACAATTAATTATTTAATTTAGTCTCATCACCTGTTGCAACAGAAAGAACAAGAAGCTAATTTTACAAATACAAATAATTACTTTTGAACCTACAACATTTTACCCATAGCCTACATGGCAGTTTATGCCGTATTTATTTCATTTGTTCACTTTTCAAAGTGCATGTTCACTTCGTTTACAACAAAACACTATCAGTGCAAAATAATAATATTCTAACTACAAAATAAAGACGTGTTCCCACGAACCCAAGCAATAAACATGAAAAAAATAATCGATGTACTGTATAATTATGAAATAACAATTTTAATTGTAAATGAAACTAAAATAACCAAGGATAGTAAATCTAGGTTACTGGAACGTTTTGGAGTATATGGCTGTAGATATTAACAATAAAATATGGTGTGAGGTCTTTAAGGCCCCAAGTAGGGTCGAGGGTTAAAGGAAACAAAGAAAAATTAGGTCAATTAAGAAATAGAGCTTTCATTCATTTATATTAATTGTTTTAAATAATACTACATGTTAATGTAGGCATTAACTTGAATATATTAATATTGTTATGTAAAACATGGTGAATATAAACTATCCTTGTGTGTAAAATTGTACATAAAGCCAGTGTTAAGGGTACTTTTACATAAGTCGTCTAAATTCAGTAGTCTTACAAATAATAATTACTTACTGATTAAAGTAGATTAATCTGTCTTCCAATAGCATTTCTAAAGTTTTTAAAGGGCACTAATATAAGTACTCCACCTGGTTTCAACAACAACAAATTCCACAATTTGGGACATCTGGCCGAAATCTACGGCTGACCACTAGGATCCAGAATACAAAGCAGAGGTTAAATGAAAAATACAATATGATTGCGGAGAGAATACGGCACAATGATAAATTTAAAAATAAAGTACAATTTGAGTTCGGAGAAACATGAGATGAAAATACATTGAAGAGTAATGAAATGAAGTGAAAAAAAAATTACATGCTATTATACAAGTGATTGTGTAAAATGGATAATGAATCTCTCAATACCATTAGACAAATTTTGTTAATGTCCTCATTAGAAAATTTAAGAGAAAGGAGAATGGTTTTGGTTAACTTAAATGAAGTTCCCCTAGCGACAAAAAAAAGTCCTTTCACTTCCCATGTATTAATATTCATTTTGTATCTCTCACTGAGGTCATTTTTAAATGCATTTCATACAGTTTACAAAATGTATCGCTCTGAATACTGTCGAAATACAACCAAGCGTATTTAGTTCCTCATCGTTTTTTTATATCCGATGTCGCGCCCAACCGTTTTATCTTTGACTAACCACTAACAGCGCTACATGAGGGTAACACGGACGGAATTACCGGTTCACAGATTTCACTTTCATTTATATCCAATTGGGAATCTTCTTCATTAAATGCAACGAATGCACTTTCGATTGAGTCCTCAATATGTGTTTTCATTTTGAGAAAAATAAACAATGTCTGTTGTTTTGCCGTTGTACACTGAAATATTTGAAGAGTACAGGGGAAAAAACAAATCAAAGTCAAATTCTTTTGAGGGTGATGTCATCTTCTAATCCAGTATATTGCTGCAAAATTTATTGCTGTCCGTAATGAGAAAGTTAGAATGGATGACTGTATCCATGGTGATAACTCTCCTTTACCGATTTTGATAAGAAAAGCACTAAAGTGTGCAGTAATATACATGATGACATCACCCTTATGAGAATTGTAAACAGCACCCCTGACTTCTTTACTGTAACAATAAAGACCTAAAATTCAGACGGTTTAAATTTGAATTAATCAAAATCGGCTGGCAGACCACCAACTTGAAAGAAACAACTACCTGAAAACCTAAATAACAGAATCTACTTCAGTTACTGAAAATCATATCAAATTGAAATATAAGATCCAAAACCTGCATCAACACATAAACAAAATACACCCAAAGCTACACTATACATTAGAAATCTAAAACAACAAATCCATTAAATTCTCTAGACATCACAATAACAAAAGTAGACAACAAACACACATTCAAAGTCTACAGAAAACCCACAACAACAACAACAACAACACACATACACAACACATCCAACCACCCCACACAACACAAACAAGCTGCATTCCGAACAATGGTACACAGACTACTCAACATACCAATGAACCAACAGGATTACAATGAAGAGCTAAACACAATCAAATACATAGCACAAGAAAACGGATACAACCCCAACATAATAGACAACATAATACGTAAGACAAAACAAAACCACAAAAAAACAGAAAAATACAACACAAACACAAGAACACAAATAATACATCACACTAACATACGAAAACAAAAACACACATAAAATTGCAACCTCATTCAAGAAATTAAATTACAACATCGCATACAGAACAAATAACACTCTACAAAAACATATCAACACATAAACAACACAAACAAACAAATACAACCACACAGGCGTATACAAACTCAAATGTAACACCTTCAACAACTTCTACATAGGACAGACAGGCAGATCATTTCAAACACGTTACAAATAACACATCACAGCCATAACAAAATTACAAAACACATCCACATATGCAGAACACATCACAAATGTTAACCACACCTACAGAGACATCAACACAGACATGGAAATACTGCATATCCAACCAAAAAGCCAGAAACTCAACACACTAGAACAATATGAAATATACAGACACACGAAAACACATCCCAACGATATTCTCAACACACAACTCAATTTCAAAACACATACACTCTTTGACTCTACACTACGAATGCACCCACACAGGAAACAAGAGGCGCCAAGACCAACAACGACCAGTTCTGAAAATGACCCAAAATAGGTCGAAACATGTTAACAAGGTACGTTAAAATTTAACACAAGAAAGTTCTTATACATATTCCGAAGTGATACAGTGTTAAAAGTTGTGTAATCAAGATGTACATACAGTAGAACCTCTATTATCCGTGGTTATGAAGGGGGTGGACTGAACGATTAATCGAAAAAGTCGGATAATCCATACTATAAAATATTTTCATGGATTAAGAGCATAACAGTTTCGTAATTTGAAACTCCCACTATACTGCAATCACTGGTGTCTTCATACTCCTCACTGCACTACATAATATGATGGTTATAATTAATGAAAACATAAAAACAGTGAAATACAGTAATACGTAGCACTTTATTCTTGTTTCATTTTACTAAATCGTGCACATTTCTACTGCCAATTTCATATTCTTATGCGATATGCGAGATGAGCCACGGGTTTTCCTTTCCCAAACCGCTAACACGTTTCTTTTGACATTTTGCACAGAGTGATCAAATGATACACGAGTTTTCAATTGTGTGGAAATTCTTGGAGTCATTTCTTTGAAAGGAGATTGTGACTATTTTACAATTTGTGAAAAACACCCCCTCCTAAAAGTAAGTGTTTCTACTGCTGGTAATGGTAGCATTCCTATTACATACTATGTAACGGTAAAGACTCTAGAAGAACTGCGTAGGGTACTAATATAAATACATACTGCATCGGTACTTCGTATTTTTCTGCAAAAAAAAAAAAAGAAGAAGAAGAAGAAACACATGAGAAAGACAGTCGGATAACCCACCAATCGGTTAATAGGGTGACGGATAATCGAGGTTCTACTGTAGGCCTATATGCTTTAGTTAAAAAAAAGTTTGAAATCTCCGCGGGGGAACATCTGGATTTCGGGGGAGGGGTGAAGGGAAAGGAGTATAGGTACTTTCAGTTTCAGAAATTTCGAAAAATTAAATTAAATCAGAGTTAGCATTTTTGTTGTGATATTTAATAACGGGGCTCGTAAGTGAAATGGGTTCATTGATGACTTCTAAACTTCCACGTACGGATACATAGCCTAGATGGCGTAGCTTGTTTATTAATAAACTTAGCGTATGGTGTACCCAGCACTGCTCTACAGCGTCGATGTACCGAGGAACACAGTGTAATCCTTCTCATACTGCAGCCTGCGTGTTTGCGAAGATGCAGAATTACTTCCTGTCATGGCCTCCAAGAGCTGCCAGTTTCCTTCTTAATTATTCTGCGTGGGTATTAAAAACGACTGCAAGTTGCTCTGTATTAGGAACGGATTCTTTATGAGTCGTGAATATCACATGTGCCGAAGTGTGTTCTGTTGTCTGTTTTCACACAATCTCTTGCACTTTTTCATAATCACTTGTATTTAATATAATGAACAATGTTTAAATAATCTAGGATTTAGTATTAGGAACTCGAAATTGACCAAAAATTTCCACTCTTACACAATCTTTTTAAATTGTCATGTAGCCCTATGCACTAAATTGGAATATGCATCAATTACTTCACGGTCAGATTTCAATACTGTCGCAAAAATAAAAAGAATTATCCAGCGTAAATAATACGATTACTAGAAATGAAAGCTCAGGAAGATAGAAGTTTTGTATAATATTCTTATTAAATTTGGCATTCCCAAAAAACTAGTTCGATTAATTAAAATGTGTCTTTCCAATTCACTTCGAGCTAAAGCAAGGAGATGCACTATCATCTTTATTTTTTAATTTTGATCTAGGATATGCCATTAGGAATATCAAGAATAACAGAGAGAGTTTGGAATTAAACGGGTTACATCAGCTGCTCGTTTATGCGGATGACGTGAATATGTTAGAAAATCCACAAACGATTAGGGAAAACACGGGAATTTTACTTGAAACAAGTAAGGAGATAGGTTTGGAAATAAAACCCGAGAAAACAGAGTATATGATTATGTCTCGTGACCAGAACATAGTACGAAATGGAAATATGAAAATTGGAAATTTGTTCTTTGAAAAGGTGGGAAAATTCAAATACTTCAGAGAAACAGTAACAAATATAAATGACACTTGAGAGGAAATTAAACACAGAAGAAATTTTGGAAATGCCTGCTATTATTCTCTTGAGAAGTTTTTGTCATCCGGTCAGCTTTAAAAAAAAAGTTAGAATTTATAAAAATTGATATATTACCGGTTGTTCTATATGGTTGCGAAACTTGCACTCTCACTTTGAGAGAGGAACAGAGATTAAGGGAGTTTGAGAATAAGGAGCTTAGTAAATATTTCAGGCTAAGGGGGATGAAGTTACAGGAGAATGGAGAAAGTTACACAACACAGAATGCACGTATTATATTCTTCACCTGACATAATCCTGTCAGAATAAATAATTAAATAATAAATAATTAAGAACATTAAATCCAGACCTTTGAGATGGGCAGGGAATGTAGCAGTATGGGCAATCCAGAAATGCATATAAAGTGTTAGTTGGGAGGCCGGAGGGAAAAATACCTTTGGGGAGGCCGAGACGTAGATAGGAGGATAATATTAAGATGGATTTAAGGGAGGTGGGATATGATGGTTGAGACTGGATTGATCATGTTCAGGGACCGATGGCGGACTTATGTGAAGGCGGCAATGAACCTCCAGCTGTTCAGAAATATCTGTTATGAACGTCAAATCACTATTCAGATATTACTGGATAACAGAATGAGCCACTGCTGACGACACAGACAACGTTAGAGGAAGGAGAGCGGTGTTGTCACGTGGAACTTACGTCAGAGTTCAGGCAATTTTGCCTTCATCCCTAGGAAAGACCCGGTACTCAATTTGATAGGTGGAATAAACCCTGGCACTGTTCTGAAAGTTTCGGTAATATGAAAAATTCCGCTACCACTGAAGTTTGAACCTGGGACCTTCCAGTCCTTAGCCAGTTGTCTACCACAAAGAGCTACCCGGCCGTCGATAATGAAAATATTTCTGTCAAAATAAAGAGCTCAGTTTGACTCCAGAAGGGGCGCTTTTTCAGGTGTTTCTGTAACGAACCTAACGAAAGAGTTTTGCGAACGAACATGGCGGTGACCGTCGTCATGGTTACTAGACTGCGGGATGAACCGGTTGCCAAGACTTTCTTTCGACTAAAAACTGGTCCATACAGCTGTAATTGCCTGCAAATTGTACGCTATTTGGAGAAAGCTTGCTTCAAGTGGAATTGTACATCCGCTGCGAACGCAGTGTTCATTTTGAACAGCTCTTTTCAACTGTAGAGGGTATTAAACTTGGCTAGTCGATAAACTCGTGGAGAAATTGTGGAATTAGGAACCGAGGTCCTTGCAGGTGAAACCATCTATGGAGGTCCCTCGGGGAAGAAGTTGTTACAATGTCTATTCGCATGTGGGGCTGCAAGGGATCTCTGGAAACTTGCGGCCCTAGTTCAGAGCTTTTGGGATCCATACTGAGTTTGCAGTTCTAATGATTTGTGTTGTAAATTTTGGTGACTTAGGCATACATTTTTGAAGTTTCGAGATCGCTTATGGTTCCATCTGCTGGGTGCAACACACGTACACCATCTTAGAAAGGATGCCACTGTGAATAATTTTCTTACTTGAAGTCAAATAAAGAAATTTTTTTAATCCTTAAATTGGCAATGTATCCTATAGGATACAACAGGTTAATATGCTATATTCTATAATGTTAATAGAACAATAGAAAAAAAAATTGGTAAGAAAATTAAACTTTCACAGTACTATAGGCCCTAATATTGTATAACATATAAAATATGGACATTGCTATAGTTGTTTTCTTTACGGTCCGACACTGTTTAATAAACTAGTGTGAGAATGAAGTTTTGCCAAGTTAAGGATTAAATGAAGTCAAATGAAAACGACATAAAATTATGTAAATGGCAAAGAGAAAATCTATAATAATAATAATAATAATACTAAACTGTCCCCCCCCCCATTGAGGGTAGCCCTTACGGACTCAGTATATCCTCAAAAAAAAAGTTATTATACATATGTAAACATAGATATGAAATTTTAAAGAAGGGAAACAAAGAAAAGGGCGTGAAAAATTACAATTGCTATTAATGTGGCACCATGTAATTAATTAGGATTTGGCAGGATTTTTTTAACACAATTATCACAATGTCATCCCTCAGAGATGTTGGCAGAGCAAACTGCCGTCGAAATTCTTCGAAAAAAGCTGGTACAGTCCCTCGAGCACCTATGAGCAAGCCGAATACCTCAACGTGAATTAAGGCATATTTCAGCTTGAAATAGTTGACTGTAGGCTCATAGATCGACTTCTTCTCAAGGTGGACCTCGGCTGACTGATGACATTCTACTTCAAAACGTATCGTGGGGTCCACAATGATGCCCTGTTCAGTGTCAACATTGTACGCTAAAATATCTACTCGTCTCGTTGACCCATTTTCAGCTACACAGGAGATTTCTTCTTCTACTATCCAGCCCTTAGTTCTTAATGCGGCAGCAATTTTGGATCTTACAAGATGATGTCTAGAGTTCCTGAAGAGCAATCCCTGTTCACAGAATCCCAAGACAGAGCTTTCTTGTGCAAGTAGTAATATAATATCATACATTTTGCACATCTATGGGAGAAGCTAGCTTCTAGACAGTGGAATTAACTCTCTTTTCGTACTGAATTGAGCCAGGGATATAGGTTCTATTTTGAAAAAAAAAAAAAAAAAACTAATTTTCAAAGAATTTCAGCCCTCAACCTATCTTAACTTTGGAATTACCTTTTTTCTAATCTAGGAAATTATATTTCAACTTTCAATTTGGGTGCATAGCAAATGGTTTCATCTAGACAAGTCATTTGAATAATAGTTTAAGGAAATGAACTATAAAGAGTAATACCCATTCGCATCATGATGAAAGAACTGAATTGTTACGAAATGTATGAGAAAGTATGTGTCATGCTGGCGATGCCCATTTCTTAATAGTAATAAAGCGGTATTTATTACAGTAATGGCTGCTGTGATAAAAATCCCCATCATTTTAATACTTTATGCTCAAATGTGAACCTCTTTACGTTTTATGCGAATTTTATTACTGGAAAACTGTGAAGAGTGTTATGGATGAATCCTTAATGTGCCCATTTGATTCGTCAGTAGCAATCATCGTTCGTTGAACCGGAAATTCCGCACACCATGCAAGTAGAAGTCGTGTCCACAGTCACAACTGGAGGTCCCCAGCACCAGGTGTTCTGAAACTGTGGTTCGCGGAAGTTTAATAATTACCTCTGCTTCTGAAAATCAAGGAAGGTGGTATACGCGGAGGAATACCTGAGTTCTACATTATGTTATAATGTTTACTTCATTTTGAAACAACGCGTTACAATTAATTTATCATATTTTCTTCACTTAAGCTCATGCGTTTATCTGCAGCACGTTCTTGAGCACACAAAATGATCTTTATGCTCGACCATGCCGAAGTGTAGTAATTATACACCTGGTAACAGCCCTTTAATGGACTTCATTAACGTACACCTATTCATTAAAGTTCAGGTGTTCCACCAATCAGAAAACACCATTGTAGCAATATGAAAGCGCAAGTATCGATTATTCTCGGATATGCAATCGAAAGACAACTAGCGAAACGTCCGGAGGCTGGAAATGCAATACTGTCGCAGAAGGTTATGTTCTGTTACTATAATAATTAGCGTTAATTGTAAATAATATTCAAATAAATTCAATTTTTCATCTCGTTTTTCAATGTCTAAATCAATTTCAAGGTTATATCAAGATTAATGTTTATTTTACTCTCTAGATTATATCAAGGTCAATGACATTTGTTTCTCGGAAAAAATCAATACTCTCGCGTCTGCGCACATCTCACAATTTACGAGATATTGCATAAGGTCAGTTCCGCTCCTCAGTCAGATAAGAATAACATGAATACTTATGAATAATTTCAAATTAGAAATATGGTGGAGCATAAAAAGTCGTATGAAACTTGCCTATAATGGTAATTAAGACGCTCGTATGAAAATTATGAAACTCGCTTGCGCTCGTTTCATAAACATACTCGCGTCTTAATTACTACCATTATAGGCTCGTTGCATAATGTACTATTCTACGTCACAAGAAGTGACAGGTGCATATTTAAGAGACGAAATTTGAGAAAAAGTGAAGTCGAACTGTAAGTCCTTTTCATTTCCGCATGACCATGACCCCAACGGGAATCAAACCCGCGACCTTTCGAGTTTGTAGCGTTATGTTTTAACCGCGACGCAATCGTGCCCCAACATATACACAAGTAGACTACCTACGTTTTTATTTCAACCAAGAACAATAAAGTACATCGCCGTCCGCCTTCAGAAATTATTTTCCCTCAATCCACTTTGATGCAAGATCTCTTCTTGCAGTTCTAACAGGAACTATAGCAACAGTTCACAATTCGACACAGAGTTCTACTAAATTGCAATTCGCAAGCTGCTGCTTGTGTCTTTCTTTCTTTCTTTCACTATTTTGATCTTCTCTTACTATGACATTATTTTTTCAGGCTTCATCAATAATTCAAAGGAAATGTTATAATCTACAGAACTGCACGCATTGCATTCTTCACCTGACATAATTAGGAACATTAAATCCAGACGTTTGAGATGGGCAGGGCATGTAGCACGTATGGGGGAATGCAGAAATGCATATAGAGTGTTAGTTGGGAGGCCGGAGGAAAAAGACCTTTAGGGAGGCCGAGACGTAGATGGGAAGATAACATTAAAATGGATTTGAGGGACGTGGGCTATGATGATAGAGAATGGATTAATCTTGCTCAGGATAGGGACCAATGGCGGGCTTATGTGAGGGCGGCAATGAACCTCCGGGTTCCTTAAAAGCCAGTAAGTAAGTAAGGAAAAATATAACGAACTTAAGATTTTAGCCCTATAGGTATAAATAGTTTAAATACATCATTATCATCATCCTTGCATGTATTGGCCTGGTGGCCCGTTACAGTCTCTTGCCAACGCTTGAACGGTCTGCCCGAGGATCTCTTGCCCACAGGATGGTAATTTAAAATTTGGCGTGGAATTCTAGAACGAGGCATTCTGATGACATGTGATCTCCAGTTTTGTCTGTATTTCTGTAGGTATTCCGTAATCGGTTCAATCTGCAGTTCTTTCATAATGTCAACATTTTTAGTATGTTTTGTCCCGCTGTACGACGCATAAATCTCAATGATAATTCATTAAAATAGTAGAGGTTTATATGGCTAGCCTCTACTTCGGCCATAACTTACCTTATAGTGAAGAACAAGGTATTCAGGTTAGAATTCACAATTATAACAAGAAAGCACTGCGAACTATAAACCAAACTTACAATCTGCGAAAGTGCAGAAGAATACCGGCGTGAAAATTGTGGGAACACCGTTACTCAAGTTTGGTAATGAAGCGTGGACTGTTAGGACAGGATGCACAACAACTGGCTTCGCTCGAGATGAGATTTCTCAGGTATGCACTGCTGGAGCGAAAGAGAAATTTAGAGTTGCAAAAGAACTCACAATTATACCAATAGTAAATTACAATAATCAGTGGAGAACAAATTGCCTACAGCATGTCAACAGAATGGACAGAACCAAGGTATCTTAAAAAAAATCTCCGGAAAATCTACTACACCCTAGGGGAGACATCACTCAGGATATCATCGAAAGTTTGCGAATACCCGTAACAGACGACCTGGCCTAAAAATGGAAAGAATGATGATAGTTGATAAAACATTCTTCAGCGAAAAACGTTAGCATATCCTTAGAATGACTTTCTTTGCAACAGCAAAGGGTGCGTTGTTGTTGTTGTTATAATAATAATAATAATAATAATAATAATAATAATAATAATTATTATTATTATTATTATTATTATTATTATTATTATTATTATTATTATTATTTTTTGAGGCTTGAAAGTAATGTAATTTTCCCTAAGATAGGTTACTAGCCTTAGTAGGATTAGTATCCTCAACACATGTTATAAGATATTTAGTAGGATTTTAAATGAAAATTAGAAAAAAACATGCTGAAACTTTCCTTCTGCAGTGTCAAAATGGCTTTGAAAAGGAAGATCATGTGTAGATCCATTATTTAGTATGAAACTATTGTTAGAAAAAAGAAGAAATTTAATTTAGAAACCCATATAGCTTTTATTGATTTTGTGAAAGCTTTTGATAAAGTCCGAAGAGACCTTTTATTCGACATATTACAAGAAAAAATATTCCAAATTTGCTATTGCAAAATATAATAGAAATCTATACAGACAGCAAAATAAGTGTCAAAATAAATAACTGTATATCCGAAAGAAAATTAGTTAATAATGGAGTTCGACAAGGTTGTCCACTATCACCAACTTTATTTAATATTTATATAAATGAAATTATTTTAAAATGGAACCAGATCTCTATCAGGAATCAAAATAACCAGTGCTCTAACATTAAATACCTTACTCTATGCCGATCATCAAGTCATAATTTCCAATTCAGAGGATAATTTACAAAGAGGATTGTATACATTAAATAAAATATTAAAAGATTTTGGGATGGAAATTTCAGCACAAAAATCAAAAGTAATGGCATTTTTAGGACAAGACCCAGTCAGAAGTAAGATAATACACATAACCAATGCCTCAGAACAAGTGCAAAATTTCAATTATCTGTTTGTGAAATATCTTATCAAAATGAAAAAGATGTGAACAAGAAAATTACCAAATTTACACAAATTCTTTTTCCATAATAAACAATGCATTAAAATGCTAAATTAGTACAAAAATCTACAAGAATAAAAATATATAATACACTAGCATTACCCACCCTTTTATACGGAAGCGGGATTTGGTCATTAAAGAAAAATTGACGTGAACAGAATCAAAGCAACGGAAATGAAATTTTTGAGGAGGACAGCAGGATATACTCTTTTAGACTCAAAAAGGAATGAAGAAATTTTAGAACAATTAGAAGTAGAGTCAGTAGAAGAAAAAATCAGCAGATACAAATTCAATTGGCTAGATCATGTAAGAAGAATGGAAAATTCAAGAATCCCAAAAATTATGATGCAATATAAACCTAGAGGACATCGTCGACCAGGAAGACCTTTAAGAAGACTGCTAGATGGGGCCGAAACAGGTCTGTAAGGCCTAATTCGTGAAGGATGATGATGATGATTATTATTATCATTATTATTATTATTATTATTATTATTATTATTATTATTATTATTATTTGCTGTTATTTATACTCCTTTAACATCTCTGGTCATATCGCGAATTGATCTTTTGGGTGAAATCCGAAGGCCTGTGTACTATTGTTGAGACTGGTTCTATTGTTGTGAACTAGATGGCAACTGTAGACTATATGTATTACTGATTTGTTATATAATATGATTTTGGTGATGAATGAAGCCATATTCAGGGATGTTGTTTTCTGTTTTCTGGCATTTTCCTTACAGTTGAGGGAAAACCCTGAAAACCTCAACCAGGAAATTTAACCAACGGGAATCGAACCCGTGCCCTCTGCGTAAGAGACCAGCATACTGACTATGTTCTGGTCACGGAACAAAATGATATACTTTGTCTTTTCGAGATTTACTTTGAAATCTATCTCTTTACTTGCTTCAAGTAAAATTCCTGTGTTTTCCCTAATCGTTTGTGGATTTTATCCTAACATATTCACGTCATCCTCATAGACAAGCAGCTGATGTAACCCGTTCAATTCCAAACCCTCTGTGTTATCCTGGACTTTCCTAATGACATATTCTAGAGCAAAGTTTAAAAGTAAAGAGCCAGACTTATACAAATTATCGATCACTATCGATTAGTAGAGGCTAGTGTACATTGGCTTGCCCATCTTTAGCTGGAGATGCCGTCAGAGATATTGAGGTAGGACTATATATTTATGAAAACATGCAAGGAACGGTGAACGCGCTCTGGCGAATTGGACCCGCGACTTCTTTTTCCACTACTGATCAAATAATTAAAACTTAGTACACTTGGCTACGTAAAGAACTCACGGTAATGTAACAACGCACTTATGTATCAAGCTGCTACGAGTGTCGTTGAGGTTATATCGGATTAACGTGTAATACGTGGTTTGTTTATGCTGCATTGATGTTGCAGCTTTCACTTATCCTGCAGGAGGACGCTCTTATGAACCACCCGACTCATTACAATGCACAATGTTTGCTTATGCAATATGGCGCCGATGCGTGTGTTTTGAAGAAAGCATTTGACGAAGAGACATCGCGCCGTGAGATCGATACGTGGGCGAGCGAATCCGCAGGAGTCCGGGCATAGAAACTGGAACAGCCCTGTAATGTCAAGTATGTGCGGTCCATGACATGCAAGGGTTTACTATCAACTCACTGTATAGGCTTGTAGGGAAGTTTATAATACCTAATAATACAATAGCTTTACTACCAACTTGCTGCGAACAGAAGCAGTTGCGATGTAGTCAACTAATACCAAATATCACCAAAGAGGTGATCATAATGCTACATAGAGAAATAATAATAATAATAATAATAATAATAATAATAATAATAATAATAATAATAGTAATAATAATAAATAATAATATAGTATTGTGACGTTTTATTACTAACAACAATAGGATTTTATTCTTCCAACAATAATTCCTTTCTACAATTCACCTTAAACGCTCTCGTCAACAATAGGATTTTCACTCAACACAGTATTCGTTATAGCACTCCACTGACGGCAATGACAATTTACTTGGACTATTACGAACAACAATGAACTGTTAATCTTAACTAATATTTACAAAGCACTATTTACAAATCAGAACTATCAGTTCTCAGTTCACAGTTCTTCTAGCTCAGTCACTCGAGTTCACAGTATCTCGAATCACAGACCTTCAGAGACAGTTCACTGTACTCGAACTCAGGTCCCACCCACTGCGGTCCACTGCACTCGAACTCAGGTCCCTCCAACTGCGGTCCACTGCACTCGAACTCAGGCCTTCGGATGCTGACACAGTTGCGGACGCACACTCGAGTCGAACTCCGGTACACAAGACTGGCTTGCTCTGTTCACTGGCTTACTGACTGAACTAATGACCCTCTGTCTCCTTCGCGTCCGTAATTTATAACCACAGCAACGTAACCGAGAAACTTCGAATTCGCGATTTTTCCACTTCGACGGGCTTCTGGAAGAGTCGGGAAGGTCCGTTCCCCCTTCACTCCGTAAGCAGCAGCTGCGCGCGCAGCCTCCCCTCGCGCGTAGGCCCTTTCCCTCTCTTCTCTCCGCCGCGCGCCGTCCCTCAGTGCTTCGTGGAGCCCGCGCGATCTGCTTTCTTGCGGGACGCTGGTCGTGAGTTTGAATCTCACGTCGCTGCCACAGTGTTAACAATAACAATGTCTTATTTATATACCACATCTCATCTTTATGTTGCGAGGTGTTTCCTAAATGGTTCAATAATTTATGAAATTATATATTTTGCTCCTGGACTTCTCGCATATTGTGTTGGTAATTAGGATTAGTATTATCTAATATTAAAATTTATTTTGTCTGACAACATGAAATTCATTTCTTTGACTAACCTAAAATGTATTTTGTTTGATCATGTCAAATGATTAGTACGAATTCCGAAAACAGAATATAGGCTCATTCACAATGAAAATTAAACATAACGTAAGCATAACTTAAGAATATAAACGTTACGATAAAATGAAGAAGTCATACCATCATTCACGATGGGAACATAAACATAACCGCAAACATATTTGGTAACCATGGAAACATAACAACGACGCCATTTCCTCATATTCTGTCGTATACTTCAGCGCTCCACGATTGTGTTCTGTTTGCAAATCACGTAAGCATAAGCATGAAATTTTGGAGTTTGCAAACTTTCATGTTAACGTCTTACGGTAATGTTTATGTCAATGTTTATGTGAATCATTGTGAATGATCCCATTTGGTAGCCTGGGCGCAAACTTCTGTGTTTATGTTACGGTTATGTTTAATTTTCATTGTGAATGGGCCTTATCACTTTGAAATGTATAGCCTACTTAAAATACATACTTTTAATGCTATTTCCTCTCTTGGACATTTTAATGAAAAATCGAAACACGAAAGAAATTCATATTTCTGCCCATGTGTCATACCAAGTAGGCCTATAAGATATTTGTTATTTCTTATTTAATTTAATTGAATTGCAATTATAACGCAACAGAAGTGAATTGTGTATTGCTATTAATATTAATACCGATATTACTAATTAATTATTAATTCACAAGCCTAGGTTCTTGTATTTCATCAGTTTCCTTGACTCCAAACCGAAATTATTGCTGCCAACATAACAGTTAGAAAATAACTCTCCAGTTGTAGTATTTGTCAGTACCCGAAATTCGAAATGAAGTTGGTAAAAGAAAATTCAATCTGAGAACTAGAAAATCACTATAATCTACTAGCATATGTAGTAATAGGGAAAAAAATGGTTAGGTTTCACCTTTAAGGTATTAAGTGAGATGATCTGGAGTATACATTTACAGCCTAGGGATGACTGGAGTGTCGGCTTCGAAATCGAAGTTCGGACTTCACATCTGGGCAAGTACGAGTAGGATTTGTTAAGGGTGACAACAGTGTTAGGTTGGTTTCTGTCGGACTACTCTCGTTTCCCGTCACAATTTTACCATTCACTCAGCAAACACTTCCCGCGATAGGCCTGCCATCTGATGGACGAAAAAAAAAAGTTAACTCGTCGCCATCAGGCAAGAACAGTAGAGGTCATTCGTGGGGGCAATTTCTTTGAACTAATTTTTTTTAACGGTCATTCATTGACGGAGGTGGACCCGAAACGTTGTGTCCGTCACACACAGTCTCCTTCCGCGTGACTCGCTCCCTGTGTGCATGTGTAATCGATTGCGTGCCTCGACGCCCTCAGTGCACTCCAGTGCTGCTGCCACACATTGTTGAACGGCCTTCACTCCAGAGCGGTTCATTGTTAAAGTTGTGGACTATCGCTTATAGTTCATATGTTACCATCTGGTTCAATGCAGATCATTGTCATCATTGTGTAATAACTAGAGACAGGAATCTTGGTCCCCAATCTTTGAAGTTAAGTGAGTCTGGAGTCTGTGCAGTGAGCCGATGACTTGAAGAAGAATAGTGAGCGCGTGGTGCTGTACGATGAAAACAGAGAACTACCGCATCAAGGAAAAAAACACACACACAAAAGAATTATTTCTAAGTTGTGTATTACAAAAAAAAAAATAGTGTTTGCTATAAACTAAAATGTTCCTGTCTCATAGGTACTGCTCGTAATGAAATGTTTAAATCTATATTACAATAATCTTTGCTGTAAAATTTGAGTTAAAATACCGGTACTACTATAACACAATTGGTACCGTTCTCCTGTGCAATGTAACAGTTTTAAAATACTTGTCTTCAACTTTGTTGCCATACACCAGTGATGTCAAAGCAAGCTCATTTTTCTGACCTTGACGTCGTGCGCGGGCATTAAGCCCTAGGTATGCTAGGAGGAATAAGCAACCAGTTGGATTAAGAAAACAGTGGTGCACAAACTTCAAACGGAACGTGAAATTTTATGTCGTTATTTTTATATGGCTTCTTTGTGTTTGTTACTTTCTATGTTGTCTGTAAAACAAAAGTACTAACACCTATTTCTTAGCCTAATATTGCAGTTGTGTTTTAAACGTTAATAACATAATAAAGACTAAAGAAGAATATTCACACAAATTCCATAATAACTACAACTATACTGTACTAAGTGAATTAAAAACATCATTCACAAAGAAAGTGTTATCCCAAAGAAAGACACTGAATACGACATGATAAATTGAAATTGACATTGATGGTATCTTTAGCCTTATAAAAGTAATCGAAACAATATTATAGTACAAAGCAAAGTTGTCTATGTATATGTTTTAACTGTAACTAATATTACATAATAAAACTCTTATCGCATTATGCTTTTAGGGGATATTGGTGCGCAACTTTCTGTTATCAGAATATTAAATTATCTCGAAATCTGCTGAAGCTATAGAGCTGACGTTTTACCAACACATAGGCACATATCTTTTGTTTGTGATGTAACAGTATTTGCTTTGTTAATTCATTTCCTTACAAACATTTTCCATGCGAATATTTTCAAACATTTTAATACACTATCTTCAGTAATACGTATTTACGATATATTAGATTTACGAAAACATTGTTTCAGTAGCTGTAAGGCTACTAAACAAACATATCTGAAAATTTCACTTTCTGTAAAAAAGTTGAGAAAATATTATTTTTGAATAAAAAAACAAACTTGTGAAAAATGGACATTAAAATTAAAACTTACATTCTTATAATGCACTTATACTTCTCAGACAAATCTAAAAATTACCATGGATACAGTTTTAATAAGTTCTCTTCCCTTTATCTATTGAATCAGTGCTGGCCATCCCTGTATATAGCTCGACCAAGCGGCATATACCACCTCTTTCGTCTGTCTTTTTCTTTCCGCTGTAAAGCCCTCAGGCTCTCGTGGGCTCTAAAGCGCGCGCTTGCTCCTATGGGCATCAGTTGACATCTCTGGCATACACCATCATTTCATACACATCTCTGCAAAATTCGTCCGCTGGCACTGAATTACTACTGTAGTTGTACGTAGATCGACAGACTAACTTTTTTTCATATAAATTTAAATGGTGTATATATGTTTTTAATTACAGCGCTGCTGTAAATACCATCTCTTAGAACAGATTATGTCAGCCTTACATAAATTACATACAATTACACAAAAATACTGTCTTCCGAACTCCTCTACTCACTTCTGTACTTTCACACTTGTTTTAGGCAGATTTATTTCAACTAGTAGTTCATAATATCGTAAACATTGCTAAACTGAAATATAGCCTACTGTACTTTTTATGAATAGGTAGTGCTAAGTAATAATAATAACTAATAATAGTACTAAGTAGTGCTGTCAATCGATCAAAATACTTAATCGATTAGCTATTTGAATTTAATCGATAGATTAACCGAGCTTTGATCAATTTGAAAAATTACCAGCGTCCTTTTTTGTTAGGGACCATGTCTTAGCAGCATATGCTAGTACAGGTCTTATAAGTGTTTTATAGATAGTTATCTTTGTGGTACGAGATAAAGTTCTTGAACAAAGTAATTTTCTTAAGGCGAAGTAAGCTCTCTTGGCAGCCATTAACCTCTGCTTTATTACATATGAAATATCATTAGAATGAGTAACTGTTGATCCCAGGTATTTAAACTCATCCACTCTCTCGAAGTCATATCTGCCTATTGTTATTGAGGATGGCATATTCTTGAGGTTTGCCTTTTCACAAGCCATGTATTTAGTTTTCGACTGATTAATGGTCAATCCTATATTCAAGAATGCATCTTCCATTGCCCTATATCTATATCATCGGCGTATGCGAGTATTTGCACTGATTTATAAAATATGGTCCTTCTGCTAAGTAGGTTTGCATCTCTTACTACCTTTTCCAATGCAACATTAAAAAGGAGACACGCCAGCATATCTCCTTGTCGCACACCATTCTTAATATCTAATGGATCTGATATCTTACTTACTTACTGGCTTTTAAGGAACCCGCAGGTTCATTGCCGCCTTCACATAAGCCCGCCATTGGCCTCTATCCTGAGCAAGATTAATCCAGTCTCTACATCATATCCTACCTCCCTCAAATCCATTTTAATATTATCTTCCCATCTACGTCTCGGCCTCCCTAAAGGTCTTTTTCCCTCCGTCCTCCCAACTAACACTTTATATGCATTTCTGGATTCGCCCATACGTGCTACATTTCCTGCCCATCTCAAACGTCTGGATTTGATGTTCCTAATTATATCAGGTGAAGTATAAAATGCGTGCAGTTCTGCGTTGTGTAACTTCATCCCTCTTAGCCCCAAATATTTTCCTAAGCACCTTATTCTCAAACACCCTTAATCTCTGTTCCTCTCTCAAAGTGAGAGTCCAAGTTTCACAACCATAAAGAACAACCGGTAATGTAACTGTTTTATAAATTCTAACTTTCAGATTTTTTGACAGAAGACTAGATGACAAAAGTTTCTCAGCCGAATAATAACATGCATTTCCCATATTAATCTGCGTTTAATTTCCTCCCGAGTGTCATTTATATTTGTTACTGTTGCTCCAAGATATTTGAATTTTTCCACCTCTTCGAAGGATAAATCTCCAATTTTTATAGTTCCACTTCGTACAATATTCTGGTCACGAGACATAATCATATACTTTGTCTTTTCGGGATTTACTTCCAACCCTATCGCTCTACTTGCTTCAACAATGGACCTGATATCATTATTGTTTATTGTTAAGTTTAATTTGTGTTCGGTGATATGCGTAAGTATAAACTTGTATGTCTGTGTGTACTGAATCTTTAGTGTATAAACACACACACACCTGTCACGAATCACACCCTATCCCTCCCCCTCCCCACTTGCTGCGGAGAATCGATTCAGTTGTGGACAGCCTTCCTTGCAGGTGTCTCCCCCTTTGTGACTGACGTTGTTTTGTTGTGTTGCAGGTAAGCCCACTCCGACTCCTTGGATATCGGCGAGGAGGCAAGTTCATCGGGATAGCTTTATGGGCAAGCTCCGAGCAGTGTTGCCACGCACGCTACAAGCAAGTGAAGTGTGGTTCGTTATGGAAAGAATCAACTTGATTTACCTTATAAAAGTATTTATTTTATAATTCCCGCCCTTAAGGGAAGACATTGTTATGGCGCATGAAAAATTAGAAAAAATACCTGAATTAAGATTGCCATAAGTTTGGTCCTAATAATGGTAGCTTTTTTAATTTTTGTCCTGAATAGGGGAGCTTTTGGCTATTGAATTAACCTAGAATGGTTGTTATATACTGCTTTGTAAGGCAGTTTCGCCTGTTTTGACGATATTAATTCACGTTTAACATAATGAACTGCTGAACGTAAGATCCAAGATTGTAATAGAGAACGATACCAGAGCTCAAGTGAACAAATTAAAATATTTAGGATGTACTGTGGCTTAAATGGCTAATCTTCACAAAAAAAAAAAAAAAAAAGACACACACAAAAAATTGTAGATGCCTAAAAATAAGGGTACTAAAGATACTATCCCAGAGATTTATAAAGCAATATCTGTTTCGAAGGTCCACACCTGTGAAGTAACGGCCGCGAAATCAGGTGGCCCAGGTTCGATTCCCGGTCGAGGCAAGTTACCTGGTTGAGGTTTTTTCCGGGGTTTTCCCTCAACCCAAAATGAGCAAATGCTGGGTAACTTTAGGTGCTGGACCCCGGACTCATTTCACTGGCATTATCACCTTCATCTCATTCAGACACTAAATAACCTAAGATGTTGATAAAGCGTCGTAAAATAACCTACAAAAATAATAAAATCTGTTCCAAAGTTATAATATGGTAACGACATTTGAATTTTAAATGAAAATTACAAAGCTAGACTTTAGTCAAGTGCATGATATTCCTAACAAATATTGCAGATTGCAGAAGGGATCACAAAAGGAATGCAGATATTCGAGAAGAATAATTTTTTCCCCATTCGTATAATTTTTAATGATTTTTAGTACCTTGTTCTCCGTAACATCTCCAAAATTTTACAAATTAAAATAATAGTTTCAGTACATTTAAATTATTCAAATAAACAATTCCTGAAAATTTCAGCTTTCTGGATGAAACATAAGCTGGGAAAATGTTTCTTTTTATGAAAAAAAAAAAAAACTCCGTAAACTTACGGAAAATATGCGATAAAATAGGACTTCTAGACCTATCCATATTATACCCATATTACGTCCCTTCTCAGGAAAATATTAACGTGGGTGTAATATCAGTATAATCACACGTTAGACGCCGTTTTCAAAGAATAAAGTAGAATAAATTACATATATCCGTAATTTCCATCCCGCGCCGTGGCGTCGTGTCCAAGGCATCCTTCCTAGGACTCGCGTTACGGAATGCGCGCTGGTTCGAGTCCTCATGGGGTAAGAAATTTTCTCATGAAATTTCAGTCAGTGTATGGGACTGGTGCCCACCCAGCATCGTGATGCACTTGGGGAGCTACAATAGGTAGCGAAATCCGGTTGAGAAAGCCAGCTATAACGGCTGGGAGATCATCGTGCTAACCACACGATACCTCCATTGTTGTTGGATGATCGTCCACCTCTGCTTCGGCATGTGGACGTGAGGCCAGCAGCGGGCTGGTCTGTCTGGTCGGTCATGGACCTTCATGGGCTGTTGTGCCTCGGATTATATATAATTTCCTGATTAAAAGCTGTAAATGTATTGAAAAGATTGTTACAATTGAAACTTATACACTCATAAAATCTAAATATTAAAATGGATACAATTTCAATGTAGTCATATGTCATATATTATTTTAAAAAGGGAAAAGCAAATGATATATTGGAAAAATGATATTTTCATGCCCACTGCTGTGGAGTAACGATTAGCACGCTGGCCCGGGTTCAAATCCTGTTGGGAAACGTTACCTGGTTAAGTTTTATCCGGGGTTTTCCCTCAACCCATTAAGAGCAAACACCGGGTAACTTTCGGCGCTGGACCCCGGACTCATTTCGCTGGCATTATCACATTCATCTCATTCAGACGCTAGATAATCATAGTAGTTGAAAAAGCACCATAAAAAAACCAATTTAAACATTTTCATCACTGTATATATATGTACATTTATTCATTTTTTTACGTAATTCTCACAATAATGACATTTCTACTGCTTGTCAGAGGAATCTGAAGTGCAACTATACAATCTCTTTTAATTCACGTACATTGTTTCGGTATTGGAGCTCAAATGAATATTCCATTTTCACAACAAAACAATTCTTAAGATATTTTAAAATTATTTTAGTGAAGAGTTTCATAATTACACGTATTAAATGCCCCGAAATTTTGATAACCTTAACTTAAATAGCTTCTAAAAAAAGTGTACCAATAGAATGGAAAATGTAACTTTCAGAGCGAAAGAAAACAAAATTAATTTGTAGCTTACAGTGCAGTACATCTCACTGACGATATGTGGCAGGAGAACGACATGGTTTGTGTAGCTAGTCGGCGATGTATGCAATGGAGGGGGAAAGGAACTGGCTACCCTATTCCATTATCTCCTGGCCTAGTTGCCTCATAAGTGGTGCCTTCCTGATATCACTTATGAGGTTCAGGCCTGTCTTCCGACAGTTGACTAAACAACAGTGCAGTAACAATTATTCTGGGTTAGAATAATTTCGAGGGAAAAATTATTCCGGGGCCGGGCTGAACTATTCTGGGTTAATTCAAAAGCCAAAAATTATCTTATTCAGCACAGAACATTTCAAAAGCTACGAACATGAGGACCAAATCTACAATTTTTTCTGATGTGTTTTTTTGTATATCACAACAACAATCTTCCCTTAAAAGTTTTGAGCTGACGCAGATATTTTTGCGGCATACAAATAATGTTCAAATTCCAATCACAATTCCCGATCGTTCCATAGACTGCCGTTCACATTATACTTCCTGTAGGTTGGTTAGGTCATAGGTTTAGTTATTGATCAGTGACCTTTCGATGTTCAAAGAAGCCTTTGGTCTGACCTTTCAGAGCTCCTACGCTATGCTCTATTACAAAATGCTTGCTCGATGTTCAATGAAAAAAATTCTATACTTTCATTAAAAAAACTTGGGACTTGACAGTTAATGTTCAGACGCGTAGTGATAGCAACGGTACATATGAATCAATCCGAGCCCATGGCGTTCCTTTGTTTTATTTAGTTACTTCCTGGTGCACTACATGCTCGTGTGTTTCTTTACAACATTTGGCGTGTTTCGTCTGTGAAGTCTGTGAGCTGTACAACCCATCATGCTCAATGTACAGTAGCTACTCGTATACTAAAAGTTACAAGTAGTGTTTGTTTTTAAACTGGAATAACGTTAATTTATGGTCCTGCGCTAGACACAAAATGCCAAAATAAACACGAGCTCTTCAAATCTATGTTCAGATTTTAGCTGTTATGTATTGTTTAAGAGTTCGGGTACAATTTATGAATAAGCTTTGTTAGAATGAAGAAGAATTGCGTGGTTCGCTGTGACGTCATCTACAGATGAACCTGGTTATAGTAGGCTGCACAATACAATTTTTCTTCCAATTTGACCTTTTTGCTCCCAGCGTAGCCTGTAAGCTACATGTTCTTTGAAAGTCAAAAGCTCTTATGAAATCGTACAAATGTCAATCAGACCCAATATAGCTTGCAAGCTACGAGTCTCTGATATGTTCCTGCCAGTTTTTAAAAACAATCTAAAATCATTTAAAGCATTCATTGAAAGCACAAATATCGAAAAAGTGATTTTTTTATATCAACAAAACCTTTTGGGTATGAAAGGGTTAATATTTTATAACAAAAGTTATCACAGATTGTCGAAGATTGATCAGGACTGAGAAAGTTTTGTCAAAGACTGCTTCATATTGCAAAATAATTTATAAAATCTGAAACTTGTGCTTCAAGTTCATTCCAACCTGTGTAAAACCTACTTTCCGAATACTCCATTCATTCATTATATTCCATAGATCTTACATGAGCAATGAAGCTTTAAGATGTGGAACAAGTCAAAATTTTACAATATTACAATTACGATTTTTACAAATTTTTACAATATTTTTACAATTTTTACAGTTTTACAATTTAGTAATTTTCTACAATGATGAGGTGAGGTCCGAGGATTCGGCAAAAGATTACCCGGCATTTGCCTTTTAGTTGGGGAAAATCTCGGAAAAACCCAACCAGGTAATCAAATCAAAGGGGTGAAATGAAATGATGCCGAGGACTCGCCATAGACCATCCGGCTTCAGTCCCACGGCTGGGGAAAACCTCGGAAGAAATCATTCAATGAGACCAAAGGGGGATCCAACCCAAGCCCGAACGCAGCTCCGGATCAGCACCCCAGCGAGTCTGCCGACTGAGCTACATCGATGGCTCTACTAAAAGTATACAATACATAGCCAATCAGATTATTAAATTTACAAACGCAAACGATTATTCATCAGTTTGAGCTATATGTATAATACGAAACAAGTTAATTAAATTTAAGGCATAAACAATTCAATCAGTTGTGATATACAGAAATTGATAATACATATCTTGCAAACTACTTCAAATTACAAACACAAACAATTTATCAGTAGAGCTATACAGATTACTATTGCAATATGCGTAAAGTAATTACTATTACAGACCACAGATTTTCGCATTAGCGATAAATGTGGCAAATCGTTGATTAAAAAGATTTTTTTTTTGCGAATTCGTATAAAAATAGTGAAAATGGCAATATTTTTGTCAATAACTTTCGCGATAGATGTGTTTAGAGCGAAATGAATTATTTCGACGAAAACAAGCGAACTTTCTTAAACAATTTGCATTTTATTACTTTTTTTTTTAAACATTCGATGCATCGTTTAAACATCTGTAACTTGTGAACCCCACTGTCCACTCTTCTTACAAGCTGAAAGCTAAACTTGGAAAAACATATAGTTTGAAAACTTCAAGTGAAACCCCATAAAACACGCCAACTTCTGGAATCTCTCTCTTTCTTTCTTCTCCCTCCCTCGCTCCTCGTCATTCAGTCACCAATCACCACGTAAATATCTGAGAGGGTGTGTGTGGGCATCGCGACCAATAGAAGAACCACTCTCCAGTATTACCACAATAACGGATTCTTCATTTTTGCCTCGACTGTCGGCTAGGAAGGTTCCATTATGCTAGCATTGCAGGCAACTAGTCAACCTTTTAATGCTTTTGTTAGCAGGTTTGACAAACTGTGAGTGGACCTGCAAGTACATAGTGCATAGTGCTCTCTCCCTTCCCCCCGTGCTTTCTCACTTGCTCCTCCCCAAGACAGCCAGCGCTCACGTAGTAACTCTGTCAGGGTTTCAGTTCGATTTAATAATAAAGAGAAAGAGCACCCAATGGGTATTTAGCAACGAGTTAGATACTATAGAGAGGCTAAAGACCTCTGATAAGCGCTCCCTGCGGAGGCCAACAGTACTATGGATCGTTCCCTAAAAAACATGGCGGTCTATAGTACCGCCAGCCTCCGCAAGGAGTGCTTATCAAAGGTACACTGCAACGAGTTGGTACATGTATTATATTTTTCAGATACATCAATATTTAATTTAAACATTTCGCTATAGGTTTTGTAAAAAGCTGATTTATAAATGAAAAATTAATAATTTAGACTTTAAAATTTCCAAAAATGTCTCAATCCCTCGGATTTAAATGAAATGTACCGTAAATCATAATATTCGTTGCTGGATAATTAACCCCTCTCAATACAGGTACCATTGCCGCAGAGAATTATAAGATAAGACACACTGAGCATAAGCGAAAATCTGTATTAATAAGTTTGTACCATCAAGAGTTTAGTATTTATTGTGTTTATAGGGCCTACTTCAATTTTCTTTTTATTAATGCGTAGGGCTCTTTTTGTTACCAAAGAGGAAAGTTAGCACTTGCATCACACACAATTTGTCATTATTGTTCAAAATAAAGTAAGAACAGTTTTATTCTGAAAAAGCCTCTGCTTAGTTGCGAGACACGTGTGAGATCAATGCTTGTTTCAAATTATATTAGACTACACGATGTCTCCATCACGCGACAATATTTGTTTCAAATTATATTAGACTACACTATGTCTCAATCACGCGACAATATTTGTTTCAAATTATATTAGACTACACTATGTCTCCATCACGCGACAATATTTGTTTCAAATTATATTAGACTACACTATGTCTCAATCACGCGACAATATTTGTTTCAAATTATATTAGACTACACGATGTCTCCATCACGCGACAATATTTGTTTCAAATTATATTAGACTACACTATGTCTCAATCACGCGACAATATTTGTTTCAAATTATATTAGACTACACGATGTCTCCATCACGCGACAATATTTGTTTCAAATTATATTAGACTACACTATGTCTCAATCACGCGACAATATTTGTTTCAAATTATATTAGACTACATGATGTCTCCATCACGCGACAATATTTGTTTCAAATTATATTAGACTACACTATGTCTCAATCACGCGACAATATTTGTTTCAAATTATATTAGACTACACGATGTCTCCATCACGCGACAATATTTGTTTCAAATTATATTAGACTACACTATGTCTCAATCACGCGACAATATTTGTTTCAAATTATATTAGACTACACGATGTCTCCATCACGCGACAATATTTGTTTCAAATTATATTAGACTACACTATGTCTCAATCACGCGACAATATTTGTTTCAAATTATATTAGACTACATGATGTCTCCATCACGCGACAATATTTGTTTCAAATTATATTAGACTACACTATGTCTCAATCACGCGACAATATTTGTTTCAAATTATATTAGACTACACGATGTCTCCATCACGCGACAATATTTGTTTCAAATTATATTAGACTACACTATGTCTCAATCACGCGACAATATTTGTTTCAAATTATATTAGACTACATGATGTCTCAATCACGCGACAATATTTGTTTCAAATTATATTAGACTACATGATGTCTCCATCACGCGACAATATTTGTTTCAAATTATATTAGACTACATGATGTCTCCATCACGCGACAATATTTGTTTCAAATTATATTAGACTACACTATGTCTCAATCACGCGACAATATTTGTTTCAAATTATATTAGACTACATGATGTCTCCATCACGCGACAATATTTGTTTCAAATTATATTAGACTACACTATGTCTCAATCACGCGACAATATTTGTTTCAAATTATATTAGACTACACTATGTCTCAATCACGCGACAATATTTGTTTCAAATTATATTAGACTAGATGTCTCCATCATGATGTCTCCATCACGCGACAATATTTGTTTCAAATTATTTGTTTCATTATATTAGACTACACTATGTCTCAATCACGCGACAATATTTGTTTCAAATTATATTAGACTACATGATGTCTCAATCACGCGACAATATTTGTTTCAAATTATATTAGACTACACTATGTCTCAATCACGCGACAATATTTGTTTCAAATTATATTAGACTACACTATGTCTCAATCACGCGACAATATTTGTTTCAAATTATATTAGACTACATGATGTCTCAATCACGCGACAATATTTGTTTCAAATTATATTAGACTACACTATGTCTCAATCACGCGACAATATTTGTTTCAAATTATATTAGACACTATGTCTCAATCACGCGACAATGTTTGTTTCAAATTATATTAGACTACACTATGTCTCAATCACGCGACAATGTTTGTTTCAAATTATATTAGACTACACTATGTCTCAATCACGCGACAATGTTTGTTTCAAATTATATTAGACTACACTATGTCTCAATCACGCGACAATGTTTGTTTCAAATTATATTAGACTACACTATGTCTCAATCACGCGACAATGTTTGTTTCAAATTATATTAGACTACACTATGTCTCAATCACGCGACAATGTTTGTTTCAAATTATATTAGACTACACTATGTCTCAATCACGCGACAATATTTGTTTCAAATTATATTAGACTACACTATGTTTGTTTGTTTCAAATTATATTAGACTACACTATGTCTCAATCACGCGACAATGTTTGTTTCAAATTATATTAGACTACACTATGTCTCAATCACGCGACAATATTTGTTTCAAATTATATTAGACTACACTATGTCTCAATCACGCGACAATGTTTGTTTCAAATTATATTAGACTACACTATGTCTCAATCACGCGACAATGTTTTGTTTCAAATTATATTAGACTACACTATGTCTCAATCACGCGACAATATTTGTTTCAAATTATATTAGACTAATCACTAAATTATATTAGTACACTATATCTCAATCACGCGACAATATTTGTTTCAAATTATATTAGACTACACTATGTCTCAATCACGCGACAATGTTTGTTTCAAATTATATTAGACTACACTATGTCTCAATCACGCGACAATATTTGTTTCAAATTATATTAGACTACACTATGTCTCAATCACGCGACAATATTTGTTTCAAATTATATTAGACTACACTATGTCTCAATCACACAATATTTGTTTCAAATTATATTAGACTACTGTCTCAATCACTTTGTTTCATTATATCTCAATCACGCGACAATATTTGTTTCAAATTATATTAGACTACACTATGTCTCAATCACGCGACAATATTTGTTTCAAATTATATTAGACTACACTATGTCTCAATCACGCGACAATGTTTGTTTCAAATTATATTAGACTACACTATGTCTCAATCACGCGACAATGTTTGTTTCAAATTATATTAGACTACACTATGTCTCAATCACGCGACAATATTTGTTTCAAATTATATTAGACTACACTATGTCTCAATCACGCGACAATGTTTGTTTCAAATTATATTAGACTACACTATGTCTCAATCACGCGACAATGTTTGTTTCAAATTATATTAGACTACACTATGTCTCAATCACGCGACAATGTTTGTTTCAAATTATATTAGACTACACTGTTTGTTGTCTCAATCACGCGACAATATTTGTTTCAAATTATATTAGACTACACTATGTCTCAATCAAATTATATTAGACTACAATGTTTGTTTTGTTTCAAATTATATTAGACTACACTATGTCTCAATCACGCGACAATGTTTGTTTCAAATTATATTAGACTACACTATGTCTCAATCACGCGACAATGTTTGTTTCAAATTATATTAGACTACACTATGTCTCAATCACGCGACAATATTTGTTTCAAATTATATTAGACTACACTATGTCTCAATCACGCGACAATATTTGTTTCAAATTATATTAGACTACACTATGTCTCAATCACGCGACAATATTTGTTTCAAATTATATTAGACTACACTATGTCTCAATCACGCGACAATGTTTGTTTCAAATTATATTAGACTACACTATGTCTCAATCACGCGACAATATTTGTTTCAAATTATATTAGACTACACTATTGCACACGTGCATCAACGTCGGTTAGTGTAATCACCGGTTAAAATTGTCACCTAACCGCTGGTTAAGCATTTTTACAGTGGATCGACCTCGGTTACGACTTAAATAGGAGGTTAACCACAGTAATCTCTAACCGGCCATATTCGAGTGGTTAAAAGAGATAACCAGTGATTAGCAGAGCAAGTAAAGCAAAATGGCGGCCAGAGCCACATATGTTTATTTTGAAGACAATTATTATCGCACAGTAGCCTACTTGAATTTCTTGGATAGAGTATGAACGTGAAGTTTCTTTAGTGGAAAGAGAGAATTCTTACGAGGAATTAGGTGACAGAAAATTTCAGGAGGTATTTCGTTTATCAAAATGTACAAATGGATCACTTGAAATAACACACAAAGTCATATTTCTCCTATGGATCGGTTTGCTTATATTACGATTCTATGTAACTGTTATTTTCTGTACTAAAAGGGGGAATACTCGAATATCTCTTTCTCCATGTCACTGGCTGAACAAAGAGAGGTTATGGATGGATCTTGGGATAATGAACAGTTCCCTCGTGTAAATGGGGTCCTGGATCGTATACACATTCCTACTAATCTTCTGCATCCTTTTCCTTTATATATATTCCATCTTTTTATATATATATTATATTTAAATCTAGTAATTGAGTCTATCGATACTTCAACCTCACATTGGGATATAATCATTTTTGCATTCAATTTTCTATTTTGTACGATTTTAACCTAACAGCACTGAAAAGCAAAGAAATGCAACTCGCAAATATAACAGCGCCCAAAGGCAAACAAATGCAAAACGAAAATGTAGGACACGTTCATTTCGATGTAGAACGGAGTGAGCGCAGCCGTTTTTAGACATTGACTATTATCTTTGCAGCGGTATGGATGCTTTCCTTTAGTAATTTTGTAGAAACAATGTACCATCATAGACATTACTCTGGTTAAATGAGGTGTCAGCTAGCCATGTTTAAGTAATCGGTAATTGTGAATGGTGCACAGAAATTACATTTTAACCACTGTTACTGTTTAACCGCCGTTTCGTAATCTATGATTACTGCGTTTTTAACTGATGTTGATACACTTCGCCATATGTCTCAATCACGCGACAATATTTGTTTCAAATTATATTAGACTACACGATGTCTCCATCACGCGGCAATATTTGTTTCAAACTATATTAGACTACATGATGTCTCCATCACGCGAAAAGAAGTGTACCTAGCTGTGGCACCTGTTGTTTCTGAAAACAATGTTAATCGTAAGTATCTTATCGTTTCAATAAATGTGGTGAGTTATGATCACGAGTAACTTTCTATTAGTGTCATTCTTTAATTATTATGTTGCAAGCTAAGAGATTATTTGTAGTTTTAATAATTTCAGTTTTCAAAAGTTCTCTGTGTTAATTCCAATTTCAAATGAATTTTTCTCAATAACTTAATTACTGGATATTTTTTTTAATTTTCGCCACTACCTTTCCTATATTTTACTACTATTAGTTACACACGTCGTCTCTCTTGAAATCACCTGGTGAGCACTGAATTACATGATTTCATATTAGGTTAGATTAGCTGTAAGGTAATTAAATTTGTGACGAAGTCAAAAAATTATTTATCTTTCTTCTGCCGATTAAATTCATCGTCTTTAGGAGCTTTGCTTTGGTTGCATCGAGTATAGCTTGTCATTTAATATCTGGGCTATATTTAGTGAAACTAACAAAACATAGGCCTACAGCTGTTATAAAACGTAAAGTTTTGTATTTCACTTTTTACTTATTAACATAGTCTTAATATGTAACTCAATTCACAATAATACTAACTTCATCACAGTCATTTCCTACAACATCCGAGCCACGCCCCTTTGTTTTGACTAACCGAAACATGGCGGACCAATGTTCAATTGTCTTCAACTTTCTGAGGTCTTTGTCCTCTCTATAGTACCTAACTCGTTGGTATTTAGTTATTTAGTCTTTGCTATATTGTGTCAAAGTCTTCTTCCTTCTCTCACATCGAAGGATATGGTATCGTTCACACATTTTTGCACATTACGAACACACACAGTTCTCGCTGGGGTCGTGGTATCAATTGTTGCTGCAGATCTTGTTGTGGATGCCGTGTACCGCTAGTCTCGTCACTAGATGGCGGAGCTCGAAGTTTGGTCCTTCCAGTCATCCTTCAGTTCGATTTGTCAATCTATACTTTCCAAAGGAGATTATAAAAGATCACCCCTATTTCCAAACCAAGGGGGAAAGATATTGTCTGTCTGAAAGGTTGCTTTTGTTTGACGATGTTACAGTAATGCCAAGAGTGTTGCTATTTTAGGAACTTTTTCCTGTATTTAGTTGCAAAGAACGTCTATAGTCACTTCATTTCAGGGGGCCCTACACTTCGTTCCAGAGCCAAAGATTTTGTTAGTGGGGATCCTTATGTATCGCAGACTAATATCTTAATGTGTAAATTTTGTAATGTGCGAGTAGATTGGGAGAAACGAGAGACAGTGTATAAACATTGTTTAAGAAATAAAGAGAATATCAACCTTGAAAAGTGTAGCTCCTAAAAGACGAGCATCAATGAAGCCTGTTTTATCATTATTTTGGCACATAATACGTAAATATAGCATTATTTTTTCACGAAAAATTCCTTTCCAATTTATACGAAATTAATTGCGATAATCTTACAGACCATTCATTATCTCGTGAAATCAAATGCTTTTGTGCACCGTAGCTTATAGTAAGAACCTTACGGTGAGGGTAAGCTAGCTCGCTAGCTGCGAGTAGGAGCGCGTAGAGGGAGGGAAGCTTTTCAGTCCACATTCTTCTTCCCCTTACGAACAGGTAGGTTTCACGAGATAACCAATGGCCTATACAACTACGTAGGAATTGAGACTTCCTTGGCGTGGATATGGAATAATTATTCTTCTCGGGTTCTCAGGCAGGTGAGTTGGATAGTTACTTCCAAGCTTTTGAAGGCTAGCTCTGCCATCTTCTTTAGGAATTGAAGCACTTCGATGACTAGCTGTGTGCCAACTTCAGGGATTGAAGCACTTCGATGACTAGCTGTGTGCCAACTTCAGGGATTGAAGCACTTCGATGACTAGCTGTGTGCCAACTTCTTCAGGGATTGGAGCACTTCGATGGCTAGTTCTGTGCCATCTTCTTCAGGGATTGAAGCACTTCGATGGCTAGCTGTGTGCCAACTTCAGGGATTGAAGCACTTCGATGGCTAGCTGTGTGCCAACTTCAGGGATTGAAGCACTTCGATGGCTAGCTGTGTGCCAACTTCAGGGATTGAAGCACTTCGATGATGGCTCTTCTTCAGCTGTGTTCTGCCAACTTCAGGGATTGAAGCACTTCGATGGCTAGCTGTGTAGCCATCTTCAGGGATTGAAGCACTTCGATGGCTAGCTGTGCCAACTTCAGGGATTGAAGCACTTCGATGGCTAGCTGTGTGCCAACTTCAGGGATCGAAGCACTTCGATGGCTAGTTCTGTGCCAACTTCTTCAGGGATCGAAGCACTTCGATGGCTAGCTGTGTGCCAACTTCAGGGATTGAAGCACTTCGATGGCTAGCTGTGTGCCAACTTCAGGGATTGAAGCACTTCGATGGCTAGCTGTGTGCCAACTTCAGGGATTGAAGCACTTCGATGGCTAGCTGTTCTGTGCCATCTTCTTCAGGGATTGAAGCAGTTCGATGGCTAGCTCCTATGTGCCAACTTCAGGGATGGAAGCACTTCGATGGCTAGCTATGTGCCAACTTCTGGGATGGAAGCACTTCGATGGCTAGCTGTGTGCCAACTTCAGGGATTGAAGCACTTCGATGGCTAGCTGTGTGCCAACTTCAGGGATTGAAGCACTTTGATGGCTAGCTGTGTGCCAACTTCAGGGATTGAAGCACTTCGATGACTAGCTATGTGCCAACTTCAGGGATTGAAGCACTTCGATGGCTAGCTGTGTGCCAACTTCAGGGATTGAAGCACTTCGATGGCTAGCTGTGTGCCAACTTCAGGGATTGAAGCACTTCGATGGCTAGCTGTGTGCCAACTTCAGGGATTGAAGCACTTCGATGGCTAGCTGTGTGCCAACTTCAGGGATTGAAGCACTTCGATGGCTAGATGTGTGCCAACTTCAGGGATCGAAGCACTTCGATGGCTAGCTGTGTGCCAACTTCAGGGATTGAAGCACTTCGATGGCTAGCTGTGTGCCAACTTCAGGGATTAAAGCACAGAGCTAATGTTCGAAAGCTTGGAAGCAACAACTCATCTGGCTCAAAACCCGAGAAAAATGGTTCCATCCTATAACTAGATAGCAGTAAAACACGAAATATATTTTTTTATTACGACTGTTTGTTTGTTTATTTATTTATTTGAAATGAAAGTGAAATTATGTAATTATGTAAATTCTTTGGTGAATAATTAGGCTATACAGAACAATATTTTCACAACTTAACTGTACGGTACTCTAAAGCAAAATATTACGATCGCATATTTTTAAAGGAAAATACTTACGCTTAGTATTCGCCTAGGACCAATAGGATGTTCCGTAGGTTACAGTGCTTAAAATCTTCTTAACTAGAAAAACTATATTTATTGGTACTTACTCTAGAAATGTGCCTTGCAATTTCCTCATAAGCATTATTTTTCTTAGTTTTGTTATGGTATTCCACAAAATCCACGGCGTACAGGCATTGGTTTAATTAATATAATTTAGTTAACTCACAAACCACTTTCCCCGGTCAGGACTCCATAATAATTATACTTATAAAAAGTTAGCGCAACTAGTTTTGACATCCGTTCTACATTACTAATGATAACGTAGAATGTCCTTCATACAGCACGAACTTCAAACCATATATTTAATAACAAATTATTTTTCATAATATGGTCAACAATGGCCGTCTTCTTGCCAAAACAAAGTGAGAAATGACTTTCTTAAGCGTCACAGTCCTCAGGATCTCTACAAGGTTTTCGTACCTCGTATGCCCTGCACCAGGATGAATTACACCTTGTCATCTAAGAGATATGCTGCGGAAGATCACTCGAGGCATATTTCTCATTTTTCATTTAGTGTCACTGCAAGCTCTTTTGTAAGTTATTGAATTCCCCCCCCCCTCCCCCTCCAAATTTATATCTCTGATGTTGGTTTTGTTTCTGAAGGCAGGATTGATCAGACTGAATGTAGTTATGACTGCAGAACACTTGTAGAATTTCCAACTCCAACAAAAAATTACGATTCTGAACGGTTCGAAGCATAGAACCTCTATTAATGATTGTGCAACAAAATGGCGGCTATATTTGAGTTTTATATTCATTGTTTTGTACACGAATAAACCCCGATCTTTTGAAAGTAAATCGTCGTTGTTATATTTTTGATGTGCTTTAATTTGACAAAGTCGTAGCGACTGACTTTTTAATAAATTCTCTCATATCCATCTGTCACAAGGAACGCGTTCGTCGTGGAGCTGATGTCAATTTTTGTGTTTCGGGAAGCTATTATGTTGTTACGCCTTGATGGAACTTAAATAGTTTTAAACGATCCTGCGTCACGTGACCCAGTTGTTCACCAAGGTCGACTGTTTCCCGATTTCAATCTGTCGGCAGCCTCGTGAGGTCCTGGGGTCGACAGTGAGCCATTTTGTCTTCCCTCGCACGCTGTTCCCACTATGGTTGTTGTAGACTGATGGTACTGTTTTCGAACCCCGTAAACAAACATCACGCGTTTGGTTCCCGACTCTTGTGAAAAAAATGAGTGATGAAATAGCAGTGACGTCACAATTGATAGCTAGGATCAGTGGTGCCTAGGTATGGCCTTCTCCCACTCGCTAGCCTTCGGGTTTTTAGACTTTATAAAAATTACATTTTAGATATCTAAAATGGGCTCAATAAATCTATAAAATAGAAACTAAAATTAAAAGCAGGCCCTAAAAGCACATTTAAATCAACTTTCATGACATTACTGAAAACTAATATGTACTGTACTTGCTATTTGGGAAAAGGAAATTGTACCAGAACAATGGAAGGAGTCCATAATTGTACCTATCTTTAAGAAGGGGGACAAGACTAACTGTAGTAACTTTCGAGGAATATCACTTTTGTTGACGTCGTACAAAATTTTGTCCAATATTCTTTTGAGAAGATTAACTCCGTACGTAGATGAAATTATTGGGGATCATCAGTGTGGTTTTAGGCGTAATAGATCAACTATTGACCAGATATTTTGTATTCGACAGATAATGGAGAAAAAATGGGAGTATAAGGGTACAGTGCATCAGTTATTCATAGATTTCAAAAAGGCATATCACTCAGTTAAGAGAGAAGTTTTATATGATATTCTTATTGAATTTGGTATTCCCAAGAAACTAGTTCGATTAATTAAAATGTGTCTCAGTGAAACATACAGCAGAGTCCGTATAGGTCAGTTTCTGTCAGATGCGTTTCCAATTCACTGTGGGCTAAAGCAAGGAGATGCACTATCACTATCACTATCACTATCACTAAAAAGCCAGTAAGTAACTAATATCTCTTATATCTACTGTTTTTAATAGAGTACTAACAATTGTCAAAAATGTCTTTCACATACTTTAGATATCGTACATAACAATGTAGCTTATTTCCGTAGCTGTGTGTATAGGCCATAGGGATATACGCTAAAATGGACTGGAACTACGTAATGATGAAAAAGCCTGAAGGATTATTAATGGGCTTGTATTTCTATGACCTAAAAATTCTGACAATATCAATTCACTTATGCTCTAAAATTATTTTAAAAAGTCATAAAACTTCGGAAATATCACAGAAAATGAATTGAATGTTGTCGAAATACTCCTTAGAAAACTTCTTTTATGTACCATTCTGTAACTTGTTTTGTTGGTCATCACACACCAGACTGTTCAGCTTACCTAGGAAAGGGGAAAAATGTCTGTCCTCTGAGTGACTATTTACAGTTATGTTAACAGGGTCACTGACTGGCAACAGGGGGTTGGAACCTCATGTCACATGTTTGAAAAGGGTGAAGAGGGTAAAGACGACACCCACAAGCAACAATGTGGCCATAGTCATAACATTCTTTTGTCTTTTGAGTTTGACAACTTGCTGCAGGCGAATCCAGTTACCTTCAAACTTCATTTAACCACAAAATACAGGGTGATCCCTTTGGGAAGACAAAATAAAAACGTGATAAAATGAGAACTGTTGCTATGTATTGTTGAATAATTTGTACATGCATTCTAGAAGAACGTGTCTCGTGACGGGAATATTGTACGAAATGGAAATATAAAAATTGGAAATTTACCTTTTGAAGAGGTATAGAAGTTCAAATATCTTGGAGCAACAGTAACAAATATAAATGATACTCGGGAGGAAATTAAACACAGAATAAATATGGGAAATACCTGTTGTTATTCGGTTGAGAAGCTTCTGTTATCTAATCTGCTGTCAAAAAATCTGAAAGTTAGAATTTATAAAACAGTTATATTACCGGTTGTTCTTTATGGTTGTGAAACCTGGACTCTCAGTTTGAGAGAGGAATATAGGTTGAGGGTGTTTGAGAATAAGGTGCTTAGGAAAATATTTGGGGCTTAGAGGGATGAAGTTACAGGAGAATGGAGAAAGTTACACAACACAGAACTGCACGCATTGTATTCTTCACCTGACATGGGAACATTAAATCCAGACATTTGAGATGGGTAGGGCATGTAGCACGTATGGGCGAATCCAGAAATGCATATAGAGTGTTAGTTGGGAGGCCGGAGGGAAAAAGACCTTTAGGGAGGCCGAGACGTAGATGGGAAGATAATATTAAAATGGATTTGAGGGAGGTGGGATATGATGATAGAGAATGGATTAATCTTGCTCAGGATAGGGACCAATGGCGGGCTTATGTGAGGGCGGCAATGAACCTCCGGGTTCCTTAAAAGCCAGTAAGTAAGTAAGTATTCTAGAAGAACGTGTCCACCATTGCGAACACTACACAGTTCATATCTTGAGGCTAGTGCCTCCCATGTGTGGTCTAACATCTCAGGGGTAACTTTCTCAAAAGCTGAGAAAAACTTTGCTCTGAAATAATGAATAACCCTGGGTCGCTGTGCAAACACATCATTCTTCACGAAACCCTAGAGAAAGAAATCGGGTAGTGTCAAGTCTGGGGAATTTGGAGGCCACATAATTGGCCCTCCTCGACCAAACCATTTGTTACCAAATGTGTGTCATCTAAATAATCACGGACATCTGTTGCCCAATGAAGTGGTGAGCCATCCTGTTGGAACACGATGCCCATGTTGTTTTCCTGTTGCAGTTGTGGTTCGAAAATGTTTTCAACATGTCCAGGTATGGTCCTGATCGAAGATAAACGGCTCATACAGATTATAGCGACTTATCACGCACCATACATTTACTTTAGCCCGTTCCAGTTCATATGAGACTTGCGGATTTTCACGTCCCCATACGATTGCATTATGGGTATTCACTAGTCCACTGATATGGAAGGTTACTTCGTCAGAAAATATCCATCTATTCAAGCAGCATTTTGTTTATTCGGTCGTTGCTAAGTAACTTCTTTTGTTTCTTATGCGGTAACAATGGTGATACAAAACTCTCGTGCTTCAATATCGCATTGGAACTTAAATGAATTCAACAACACTCCGATTATAAATGCTATAGTAATTTTATTTCGTCTTTCAAAACAGATCAGACTAGTACGAAGCTAAGGAAATTCGAAATAACCAAAGGCTAACAAAATCCTTTGCCATTATTGACGCAAAGCATGTGGATAATACTTGGAAAACTGTTGAAACTATCGTAATATAACGGAAAATATGCTTTAGGACATTATGCTAAAATAGGGTACAATATATATTTAGGCCTATTTGACTAGTAATGGTGTTCAGAAAAAATATAATTTGTTTAATTTAAGTTTGTATAAAGGGAATAGGATAAAACTAACACTAGTCATAGAAATTTAAGCCCTAAATTTACACTAAGGTTAATTCATTTGTACTTTCCGCAATTGAGCTCGCAATACTCATTGGCTTTTAAGAAACCCGGAGGTTCATTGCCGCCCTCACATAAGCCCGCCATTGGTCCCTATCCTGAGCAAGATTAATCCAGTCTCTATCATATCGCACCTCACTCAAATCCATTTTAATATTATTTTCCCATCTATGTCTCGGCCTCCCCAAAGGTCTTTTTCCCTCCGGCCTCCCAACTAACTCTCTATATGCATTTCTGGATTCGCCCATACATGCTACATGCCCTGCCTATCTCAAACGTCTGGATTTGATGTTCCTAATTATGTCAGGTGAAGAATACAATGCGTGCAGTTCTGCGTTGTGTAACTTTCTCCATTCTCCTGTAACTTCGTCCCTTTTAGCCCCAAATATTTTCCTAAGAACCTTATTCTCAAATACCCTTAATCTCTGTTCCTCTCTCAAAGTGAGAGTCCAAGTTTCACAACCATAAAGAATAACCGGTAATATAACTGTTTTATAAATTCTAACTTTCAGATTTTTTGACAGCAGACTGGATGATTAAAGCTTCTCAACCGAATAATAACAGGCATTTCCCATATTTATCCTGTGTTTAATTTCCTTCCGAATATCATTTATATTTGTTACTGTTGCTCCAAGATATTTGAACTTCTCCACCTCTTCAAAAGATAAATTTTCAATTTTTATATTTCCATTTCGTATATTATTCTCGTCACGAAACATAATCATATACTTTGTCTTTTCGGGATTTACTTCCAAACCTATCTCTTTACTTGCTTCAAGTAAAATTCCCGTGTTTTCCCTAATCGTTTGTGGGTTTTCTCCTAACATATTCACGTCATCCGCATAGACAAGCAGCTGATCTAACCCGTTCAATTCCAAACCCTCTCTGTTATCCTGGACTTTCCTAATGACATACTCTAGACTAGAGCAAAGTTAAAAAGTAAAGGTGATAGTGCATCTCCTTGCTTCAGCCCGCAGTGAATTGGAAAAGCATCAGATAGAAACTGACCTATACGGACTCTGCTGTACGTTTCACTGAGACACATTTTAATTAATCGAACTAGTTTCTTGGGAATACCAAATTCGATAACAATATCATATAAAACTTCTCTCTTAACCGAGTCATATGCCTTTTTGAAATCTATGAATAACTGATGCACTGTAACCTTATACTCCCATTTTTTCTCCATTATCTGTCGAATACGAAATATCTGATCAATAGTTGATCTAGTACGCCTAAAACCACACTGAAACGTGTTATAGTTCAGCTTAATAATGAGGCTCTTCAGGAACAAAATATCTTTTTCCTGAAGTCTGATGTCCAGTCCTAGAGAAACACGTCGGATAAGGATCTGCACAGTACAAAGACATGCAAGAAAAGCCTTTAAAAATGTTTAGCTTGCAGGATATTAAAAGAACAGAACATGTCAAAGGATGTAGAAGTGGAATAAATAGCTGCTAATAAAAGAGGCATACAAGTATCGCAGAGAGTTTTTTCTCCGTTCCAGTTTTGCTTAGTTCGCTCTCACTCCGGTAGGCTCCATGAATGCTTGTTGACAGACAAAAGAAGGCGGCCGCCCGGATTTTTTGTGCCTTATCTTAACCTGTCCCCCTTTCAGCTTACTTTGCTTTCTTTACTTCTTTCTTTCTCTTCTCCTTTCTCTTTTTAATGCTGGAGAGATGATAAAAACTAAGAAATACTAGGGAGGTGATAAAATTTGTAGGATAAGCAGCCATGATTGGTTGAAACACATTGTTCCTTACCGTTTTATTGGTCAAAAGTATTATGATGTAGTAAAAGTGTAAGTTAGTTTAAATGGAACGTTTAATCATAATATGCATCTGACATTATGACTTTTGGTTTAACATATGCGTATGAATATAATACTGATTCTTTGGCACGACCACAGCAAAGGAATAAGGTTGTGACCGGTTGTTCTGTATGGTTGTGAAACTTGGGACTCTTACTCTGAGAGAGGAACGTAGGTTAAGGGTGTTTGAGAATAAGGTGCTTAGGAAAATATTTGGGGCTAAGAGGGATGAAGTTACAGGAGAATGGAGAAAGTTACACAACGCAGAACTTCACGCATTGTATTCTTCACCTGACATAATTAGGAACATAAAATCCAGACGTTTGAGATGGGCAGGGCATGTAGCACGTATGGGCGAATCCAGAAATGCATATAGAGTGTTACTTGGGAGGCCGGAGGGATAAAGACCTTTGGTGAGACCGAGACGTAGAAAAAAATGTTATGTTTTATTTAACGACGCTCGCAACTGCAGAGGTTATATCAGCGTCGCCGGTGTGCCGGAATTTTGTCCCGCAGGAGTTCTTTTACATGCCAGTAAATCTATTGACATGAGCTGTCGCATTTAAGCACACTTAAATGCCATCGACCTGGCCCGGGATTGAACCCGCAACCTTGGGCATAGAAGGCCAGCGCTATACCAACTCGCCAACCATGTCGACGAGACGTAGATGGAAGGATAGTATAATAATGGATTTGAGGTAGGTGGGAGACTGGATTAATCTTGCACAGAATAGGGACCGATGGCGGGCTTATGTGAGGGCGGCAATGAACCTTCGGGTTCCTTAAAAACCCTTTGTAATTAAAGCCCGGTTCAGACGGTGCGTGTTTCTGTGATGGATTCCAAGGTGGCTGCGCGGAGGGTAGCCTGCGTGGTCACTCGCCGGAAGTAATGCGCTCTGGTGGCTCCTTGGATGGCTAGCTTGCTGGATTTCGAGGGTAGGTTCCTTGCTATTTTTCGTGATGGTTTGCAGGCTGGAAACCAAAGATGATCATATAATATCACCACTGAAACCATGTCGCCATGTTCGTTGTTTTCAACTAAATCTGTTTTTTTTTCCTATATTCTTTAGTTTCTAAGAAACAACAATTAAATATCGGACTTTAGCTGCTTTGCACTTATGGCTTAATTACTTTATTACTGCTAAGTGACAATGGAGTTAGATTAGTCAACTTTGCCACATCGAAAAATTTAATTGTCAAAAGTACAACATTCCCCCATAAGGATATACATAAATATACTTGGACTTCTCCAGATGGATTGACACACAACCAAATAGATCACATCTTGATAGATAAACGGAGACATACTAGTATAGTAGATATTCGAACTTTCAGGGGTGCAGACTGTAATTCTGACCATTATTTGGTGATTGGAGAATTAAGAGAAAGATTATCAGTAGCCAAGCGAGTAGAGCAACAAGTTAATATTACTAAATTCAATATTTTGAAATTAAAGGACGAGGAAGCTAAGCAAAATTATCAGGTCAAAATTTCGAATAGGTTTGCCACTTTAGAAAGTTCCGGCGAAGTTGAGAAAGAATTAGATGTTAATAGCGTGTGGGAAAATATCAGAGATAGTATCAAAATTGCAGCTGAGCAGAGCATAGGTTATTATGAAACTAAGAAAAAGAAACCGTGGTTTGATGAAGATTGTTGCATGGTAGTAGAAAGAAGGAAACAGGCAAAATTGAAATTCTTACAGGATCCAGTTGAGGAGAAGAGAGATAATTATTTCAATGAAAGACGGGAAGCAAGTCGTACACTTAGGAATAAAAGAGAGGTTACTTGAAGGAAAAACTGAATGAGGTAGAAACAAATAGTAAGAATAAAAACATTCGAGATTTATATAAGGGTATAAAGGAATTTAAGAACGGATATCAGCCAAGGGTAAACGTGATCAAGGATGAGAATGGTGACTTACTTGCAGACTCTCCATCAATCCTAAACAGATGGAAAAACTATTTTGCGCAACTACTAAATGTACATAGGCCAAATAGAAATGATCGGGACGAAATTGAAATACAAACTGCTGAGCCATTTATACCCGAACCCACGCTTTCAGAAGTCGAAATTGCGATAGAAAATCTGAAAAAGTACAAGTCTCCAGGTATCGATCAAATTCAGCAAAATTAATACAAGAGGGTGGGAGTGCATTATATAGCGAAATTTATAAACTTGTACTTGCTATTTGGGAAAAGGAAATTGTACCAGAACAATGGAAGGAGTCCATAATTGTACCTATTTTTAAAAAGGGGGACAAAACCAACTGTGGTAACTTTCGAGGAATATCACTTTTGTTGACGTCGTACAAAATTTTGTCAATATTCTTTTGAGAAGATTAACTCCGTACGTAGATGAAATTATTGGGGATCATCAGTGCGGTTTTCGGCGTAATAGATCGACTATTGATCAGATTTTTTGTATTCGACAGATAATGGAGAAAAAAATGGGAGTATAAGGGTACAGTACATCAGTTATTCATAGATTTCAAAAAGGCTTATGACTCGGTTAAGAGGAAGTATTATATGATATTCTTATTGAATTTGGTATTCCCAAGAAACTAGTTCGATTAATTAAAATGTGTCTCAGTGAAACATACAGCAGAGTCCGTATAGGTCAATTTCTATCTGATGCTTTTCCAATTCACTGCGGGCTAAAGCAGGAGATGCACTATCACCTTTACTTTTTAACTTCGCTCTAGAATATGCCATTAGGAAAGTTAAGGATAACAGGCAGGGTTTGGAATTTAACGGGTTACATCAGCTTCTTGTCTATGCGGATGACGTGAATATGTTAGGAGAAAATACACAAACGATTAGGAAAACACGGAAATTTTACTTGAGGCAAGTAGAGCGATTGGTTTGGAAGTAAATCCCGAAAAGACTAAGTATATGATTATGTCTCGTGACCAGAATATTGTACGAAATGGAAATATAAAAATTGGAGATTTATCCTTCGAAGAGGTGGAAAAATTCAAATATCTTGGAACAACAGTAACAAATATAAATGACACTCGGGAGGAAATTAAACGCAGAATAAATATGGGAAATGCGTGTTATTATTCGGTTGAGAAGCTCTTATCATCCAGTCTGCTGTCTAAAAATCTGAAAGTTAGAATTTATAAAACAGTTATATTACCGGTTCTTCTGTATGGTTGTGAAACTTTGACTCTCACTCTGAGAGAGGAACATAGGTTCAGGGTGTTTGAGAATAAGGTGCTAAGGAAAATATTTGGGGCTAAAAGGGATGAAGTTACAGGAGAATGGAGAAAGTTACACAACACAGAACTGCACGCATTGTATTCTTCACCTGACATAATTAGGAACATTAAATCCAGACGTTTGAGATGGGCAGGGCATGTAGCACGTATGGGCGAATCCAGAAATGCATATAGAGTGTTAGTTGGGAGACCGGAGGGAAAAGACCTTTAGGGAGGCCGAGACGTAGATGGGAGGATAATATTAAAATGGATTTGAGGGAGGTGGGGTATGATGATAGAGACTGGATTAATCTTGCACAGGATAGGGACCTATGGCGGGCTTATGTGAGGGCGGCAATGAACCTTCGGGTTCCTTAAAAGCCATTTGTAAGTAAGTAAGTATTCTTTAGTTTCTAAGAAACAGTAATTAAATATCGGACTTCAGCTGCTTTACACTTATGGCTTAATTACTTTATTACGACATTTACTACTGTTAATGTAGGACTTTAGTTGTTTTCCACTCACGGTTTAGTTTCTTTTTGACCATGAGTGTTAGCAACAGATGAAGCAGCAGATGATTTTCCAATTTGAACTGTGAAAAGAGCAGCTCCGTGTGAACAACTACCATCACCGTAGGCAACACGGGAGCCAGCAAGTGAGCACGCAGGGCAGCCATCAGCGCAGCCACCTTGGAATCCATTACAGAAACTAGCTCCGTCTGAACCAGGCTTAAGTATGAATATAATGGTTGGACAGTAAACTGAAAACAATTGACAACATATTGCCTCTACCACCCGATCTGTTTTAAACAGCGGACTGCGTCTTTAATATTCAAACATAACAGGATGGAAAACATATAATCACAGACTAGTGGCTAATTTGGCCACTTTGTTTCCGACTAAATTGTAAATCGGCTATACTGAAACACTATTTTATATACATAAATAATAAAAATAATAATAATAATGATAATGATAATATGAATATTATAAAATTGGCAAATACAGTACTTTAAATAACAGCTATTCATAATATCTGTTACTTATTATCAGTTTTCCCATAATTCCAACTCGAATACAACTAGCAACACTTCAGCCCCACTGCGGAAAACTGACATGATGATACACCTCGCTTCATGAGAGTAAGGCTCATTCACAATAAAAATTAAACATAACGTAAGCGTTAACTTAAGAATATAAACGTTACGGTAAAATCAAGAAGTCATACCATCATTCACGATGGGGACATAAACATAACAGCAAACATACTTGGTAACCATGGAAACATAACAACGACGCCATTTCCTCATATTCTGTCGTATACTTCAGCTCTCCACGATTGTGTTCTGTTTGCAAATCACGTAAGCATATGCATGAAAGTTTGGAGTTGCAAACTTTCATGTTAACGTCTTACGGTAATGTTTATGTCAATGCTTATGTGAATCATTGTGAATGATCCCATTTGGTAGCCTGGGCGTAAACTTCTGTGTTTATGTTACGGTTATGTTTAATTTTCATTGTGAATGGGCCTTTAACCCTTTCCAGCCCAAATTAAATTGAAAATTTAAAAAAAATATATTTTGACATGAAGGAGAAACGCTGCCCGATAGTGTTTTGTTTCGGGATTTCAGGGGTGCCAGCTATCTTAAAAATAACTAAGAATATGGCTATGATAACATATGGAGTCATTTGGCATTTTACATGCATTCTCAGAGCAGGTAAAATGTATGATGCCATATGGAATCATTGGGCTGGAAAGAGTTAAAGCCGCCTAGACAAGCCCGTGACCCAGGTAACACGGGGTTCTATCAGGGAGCTTCGGTTCCCCTGTGGCATCCCCACAAATCTCCATCATCTCCACGGCTCAATTCAAAAGGGAAACTACTCAAAATTTCAAGTTTTGAGAAACCTGCATTTTAAAGCTTTACGTTGCTGTGAAAAATGAAAGGATCGTCGAAATTACTCCAAATTCTGTTAATGTTGTTTTACATAGGTGCTAATTGGATTTTTCACAACATGAAGCTTTAAAATACAGGTTTCTCAAAACTTTAAATTATGAGTTTCTCTTTTGAACTATTTCTCATCTCGTCTCGGGTGTAGCGTAGACCAGTCTCGCGGCCTGGGCACTGTATTGGTAAATTTGTCTGCATGATTCGCTTCATATGACGAACAGTCAAGTAACCGCCGTTGGTGAAAAGTGTTTTAACGACACTGTATCAACTGGAAGATATTTGGCGTTGCACCATGGAATTAGCAGACATTTACCTTACAGTTGGCTGTAGGTCCAGATGCGCAATTTCTTCACTGCTCTTGTCTCACACTCTTTGGTCCAAGTCCACATCTGACGCATTTCCGGTCCCGTCCAGTGGCGGCTCGTGAACTTGTGGATTGGGAGAGCTGCAGTAGATTTCGGTACATACAAATTTCACTTCTTGATACCATTACTAATAAGTATAGGACAAAAATAAATGCACTACATATCGAAAAACCAATATTTCCTGACTTAGTTGGGAGATGTCTGTGGGACCATTTGCTAATCCCTAAGAAAAACTAATACCATCGATTTCAGTCTGAATTTCAGATCGGCAGACACTCAACTTACAATCTACCATATATATTTTAATGTACCGAAGTATATATGATATTTTAATGCAGATATTCTGCGTTATCATACGATGGAAGAGTAATGGAACGGAGAAAAATTCTCTCCGGCGCCGGGATTTGAACCCGGGTTTTCATCTCTACGTGCTGATGCTTTATCCACTATGCCACACCGGATACCACCCCGGCGTCAGATAGAATCGTCTCAGGTTTAAGTTCCAACTCTTGGGTTCCCTCTAGTGGCCGCCCTCTGCACTACGTCATAGATGTCTATGAACGTAGGACCGAAGTCAGTAGAGCTGAAAACCCGGGTTCAAATCCCGGCGCCGGAGAGAATTTTTTCTCCGTTCCATTACTCTTCCATCGTATGATGACGCAGAATATCTGCATGAAAATATCATATGTACTTCGGTACATTAAAATATATATGATATGCGTAAATCACTTCGTGATTTAAGACGGCGCTTATTCCGTCGGATCCCGGCCAACTAGTCACTCATAACGAGTGCACCTCAGCACATGTGTGGACTTCGGTCCTACGTTCATAGTATCTATGACGTAGTGCCGAGGGCGGCTACTAGAGGGAACCCAAGAGTTGGAACTTAAACCTGAGACGATTCTATCTGACGCCGGGGTGGTATCCGGTGTGGCTTATTGGATAAAGCATCAGCACGTAGAGCTGAAAACTCGCGTTCAAATCCCGGCGCCGGAGAGAATTTTTCTCCGTTCCATTACTCTTCCATCTTACAATCTACCACTTCATTCTGAATTGTCTTAGAATAACCTTAAATAGTGGCATGTTCCAAATGATTTTTGAGAGGCTCGTTTAGATTACTCACGAACTGTAGCAACCCACGAAACACATCAGGGTTCTTCGAATCGTTTTTTCATCATGTCCCCTAAGGGGAAGTTCATATTGGACACAAAATTGATACAATCAATATTTTTTTTTTAATAATTTCACGATTTTTTCTCACTTCTTGATTATGTTTGAGAATGTTTGTTCTGTTCGTTTCACTTAATTGCACAGCAGTATGAGTTGCGTAACATAGCCAATGAAACAACATTTTTCAGGTGAGACTGCGAAGATTCGTGCATTTTGCTTTTTAGGGGCAAATGTCCTGAATCTGTCACACCACTCCTAGTCCATGCAGTATCACCACCGAAGAGGAGGCAAGGACAACAAAATACAGATTTTTTTTGTTCACATCCACGTAACCACAAATGCTTAGCGTAAATTTCATTGTTATACTTCGTTACATATATGCACTATTTCGGCTGGATGAAGCTTAAGTAAGATTTAAGTCGGGTAACGGACGACCCTTTAATTTCACTTCATTACATCAATATTCTCCGCAAGGGAAAGTTGAGAAAAATAAAATTAATATTCTGTAATTCACACACACTCATGCTTGCACATTTGCACTGGTTAAGTTACGGTACTAAGACGTCACACCAAAGCAACACTCAGATATACTGATGGTCAACAATTTTCTAAAACTGGAAAAGAAGTCTCTTTCGTATTTTACGTGCTATATCAAAAGGATTCTACTCATGCAATCATTTTGAGTTAAGGTAAATATTAGGTTCTGCTGGAGGATGGATATATACGTAATAATAAGACAAAAGAGAATATTAATTTCGTTATATTAACTCGATAAGATTCTACAACAATAAGTATGTGAAAAGAAAATAAAAAGTTTTCCATTAAGTTTCAAGGGAATAGAGAATCCATTTGACGCAGCATTACAATAGCGGTGTGGGAGGAGAGGAAAGATCCCTTGTGGCCTACCTCTGCAAGCCACTGCAGCGAGATATGGGTTTTAAACAGCGGCAGTTTCCCTCTGCTTCCCTTCACCTCTCTACCCCCTGACCATGCAAGACACACTCTCTATGAGCTGACCACCCTGCAGATCCCAGGACGACTTTGAATGCAGTGTCAATGCCAATACAGTCGACGCGCAAAAAGATTATGCATAAGATAGTAGTACATATTCCCGGCCAGATGAAATATAATGCAATTTACCAATAAAAGCTGTAACAATTCTTCTAAAAATTAAAATAAATATTATTTTTATTTTCCTATCAAAGCAGGGAGTGCTGCAGCTCCGCAGCTCTTATGGACGAGCCGCCCCTGGTATCTTCCCGTCGCTGTGGTGAGAAGCGCCCTCTTGTACACAGCCCGTGGCCCTGTCTTGCTTCTCTTGTGACGCACGGTTAATAAAATATTAACAGAACAAAAGCGGGCCAACTCTTCTCGTCGGCTATGCACAAAGGGTTCCATTAATATTACAAACCTCGATTTTCTGTCCACACATAGAGGGCAGGCTTGTAGTTATGAAGCGGCCTCGCTGCTTTCAGTAATGCCAACTGCTAAATATGGCATCAGTCTTCATAACTATTGCATTAAAGGAAATTAACCAGCTTGGTATACAGCGGTACGCTATAACGTCTATGAGACTTCTTCCCATCCATATTTTAGTACTGTGATTATGACAGCCCAAACACACCCGGAGGGCGCCCCATTGCGATAGGATTGCATGCCTAGTGATAAACACGCCTTTTACGCAAAAAAAAAAAAAAATACATCGTTTTAATAATTATCTGCTATCTTGCAAGAAATACTCAGGTCTCATATTTTCTAGACACTCCAGGTGCACAGCCTTGTCATTTTAATAATTACCTGTTATGTTGCAAGAAAGATTGAGGTCTCATATTTTCTAGACACTCCAGGTACACAGCCTTGTCATTTTAATAATTACCTGTTATGTTGCAAGAAAGATTGAGGTCTCATATTTTCTAGACACTCCAGGTACACTGCCTTGTCATTTTAATAATTACCTGTTATGTTGCAAGAAATATTGAGGTCTCATATTTTCTTTTCACTCCAGGTACACATTGCCTTGTCATTTTAATAATTACCTGTTATGTTGCAAGAAATATTGAGGTCTCATATTTTCTAGACACTCCAGGTGCACAGCCTTGTCATTTTAATAATTACCTGTTATGTTGCAAGAAATATTGAGGTCTCATATTTTCTAGACACTCCAGGTACACTGCCTTGTCATTTTAATAATTACCTGTTATGTTGCAAGAAAGATTGAGGTCTCATATTTTCTAGACACATTGCCTTGTCATTTTAATAATTACCTGTTATGTTGCAAGAAATATTGAGGTCTCGTATTTTCTAGACACTCCAGGTACACATTTTAATAATTACCTGTTATGTTGCATTTTAATAATTACCATTTTAATAATTACCTGTTATGTTGCAAGAAATATTGAGGTCTCATATTTTCTAGACACTCCAGGCTACACAGCCTTGTCATTTTAATAATTACCTGTTATGTTGCAAGAAATATTGAGGTCTCATATTTTCTAGACACTCCAGGTACACAGCCTTGTCATTTTAATAATTACCTGTTATGTTGCAAGAAATATTGAGGTCTCATATTTTCTAGACACTCCAGGTACACTGGTCATTTTAATAATTACCTGTTATGTTGCAAGAAAGATTGAGGTCTCATATTTTACTCCAGGTACACAGCCTTGTCATTTTAATAATTACCTGTTATGTTGCAAGAAATATTGAGGTCTCATATTTTCTAGACACTCCAGGTACACAGCCTTGTCATTTTAATAATTACCTGTTATGTTGCAAGAAATATTGAGGTCTCATATTTTCTAGACACTCCAGGTACACAGCCTTGTCATTTTAATAATTACCTGTTATGTTGCAAGAAATATTGAGGTCTCATATTTTCTAGACACTCCAGGTACACAGCCTTGTCATTTTAATAATAATTACCTGTTTTCTATGTTTGCATTTTAATAATTACCTGAAATATTGAGGTCTCATATTTTCTAGACACTCCAGGTACACAGACTTGTCATTTTAATAATTACCTGTTATGTTGCAAGAAATATTGAGGTCTCATATTTTCTAGACACTCCAGGTACACAGCCTTGTCATTTTAATAATTACCTGTTATGTTGCAAGAAATATTGAGGTCTCATATTTTCTAGACACTCCAGGTACACTGCCTTGTCATTTTAATAATTACCTGTTATGTTGCAAGAAATATTGAGGTCTCATATTTTCTAGACACTCCAGGTACACTCATTTTAATAATTACCTTGTTGCATTTTAATAATTACCTGCCTTATTTAATAATTACCTGTTATGTTGCAAGAAATATTGAGGTCTCATATTTTCTAGACACTCCAGGTACACAGCCTTGTCATTTTAATAATTACCTGTTATGTTGCAAGAAATATTGAGGTCTCATATTTTCTAGACACTCCAGGTACACAGCCTTGTCATTTTAATAATTACCTGTTATGTTGCAAGAAATATTGAGGTCTCATATTTTCAAGACACTCCAGGTACACAGCCTTGTCATTTTAATAATTACCTGTTATGTTGCAAGAAATATTGAGGTCTCATATTTTCTAGACACTCCAGGTACACTGCCTTGTCATTTTAATAATTACCTGTTATGTTGCAAGAAATATTGAGGTCTCATATTTTCTAGACACTCCAGGTACACTGCCTTGTCATTTTAATAATTACCTGTTATGTTGCAAGAACTTATTGTCTCCTATTTTCTCAGACACTCCAGGTACACTGCCTTGTCATTTTAATAATTACCTGTTATGTTGCAAGAAATATTGAGGTCTCATATTTTCTAGACACTCCAGGTACACAGCCTTTATGTCAAGTTTTTATAATTACCTGTTATGTTGCAAGAAATATTGAGGTCTCATATTTTCTAGACACTCCAGGTACACTGCCTTGTCATTTTAATAATTACCTGTTATGTTGCAAGAAATATTGAGGTCTCATATTTTCTAGACACTCCAGGTACACTGCCTTGTCATTTTAATAATTACCTGTTATGTTGCAAGAAATATTGAGGTCTCATATTTTCTAGACACTCCAGGTACACTGCCTTGTCATTTTAATAATTACCTGTTATGTTATGTTGCAAGAAATATTGAGGTCTCATATTTTCTAGACACTCCAGGTACACTGCCTTGTCATTTTAATAATTACCTGTTATGTTGCAAGAAATATTGAGGTCTCATATTTTCTAGACACTCCAGGTACACTGCCTTGTCATTTTAATAATTACCTGTTATGTTGCAAGAAATATTGAGGTCTCATATTTTCTAGACACTCCAGGTACACTGCCTTGTCATTTTAATAATTACCTGTTATGTTGCAAGAAATATTGAGGTCTCATATTTTCTAGACACTCCAGGTACACTGCCTCGTCATTTTAATAATTACCTGTTATGTTGCAAGAAATATTGAGGTCTCATATTTTCTAGACACTCCAGGTACACTGCCTTGTCATTTTAATAATTACCTGTTATGTTGCAAGAAATATTGAGGTCTCATATTTTCTAGACACTCCAGGTGCACAGCCTCGTCATTTTTATATTTACCTGTTAGGTTGCAAGAAATATTGAGGTCTCATATTTTCTAGACAACAAGGGCATGATCTGGACCTGGAGAAATGTCAGCTTTAATTCTCGCAAAACATAATTTAGATCTATTTCCTCTATCTGTACTTCTATATCCTCTTCCTGAAATTGGATATCTCTCCCTCGTTCGTCAAATCATTAGTTTCTGGAAATAAAGTGGTTAATTGAGGAGATGTGAATTTTACACAGTGTTTTTTTGTTATTTTACGACGCTGTATCAACATATAGGTTATTTAGCGTCTGAATGATATGAAGGTGATAATGCCGGTGAAATGAGTCCGGGGTCCAACACCGAAAGTTACCCCGCATTTGCTCGTATGGGGTTGAGGCAAAACCCCGGAAAAACCCTCAACCAGGTAACTTGCCCCGACCGAAATTCGAACCCGGGCCACCTGGTTTCGCAGCCAGATGCGCTGACCGTTACTCCACAGGTGTGGACTACACAGTGTTAAATGTTGCTTTGTCATTCTATTCGTCGCAACTTCCCGCAGTTGATTATAATATAAATATTGGGCACTTCATACTGATAGTTTCCTCTATTAGCTTCTTTCTTTCGTTTGGTCAACCTAGCAGGGTTATTTCCTTTTTCAGAGATTATACTAGCGGTCTGCCGGATGTTTTGACCCTGGGAGTGGATGAATAGCTTGTAGATAAGAACTCTGATATTTCAACACATCACTGCTTGAAGTGATTCAAGGTCAGGATTTATTACAATGTCTTCAATGGTTTTTTTTTCGACTTTCAACATCACATCCGCAGTTTCGTTGATAAAGCAGTTCCTGTATTGGAGGTGCTATGGTTGTTACATGGTCAGTATTATTACTCCCACTACTATTAGGCCTGTAGTAGTACATTCATTCATTCATTCATTCATTCATTCATTCATTCATAGTGTTCTGTCTAAGGATAGGTCTTTCACTGTAAACCCAGCTTTCTCCATTCTTACTTATTTTCTGCCTTCCTCTTTGTCTCCTCATATGATCCATATATCTTAATGTCGTCTATCCTCTGATGTATTCTTCTGCCCCGAACTCTTCTCCCGTTCACCATTCCTTCCAGTGCATCCTTCAGTAGGCAGTTTCTTCTCACTCAGTGACCCAGCCAATTCCTTTTCCTCTTCCTGATCAGTTTCAGCATCATTCTTTCTTCACCCACTCTTTCCAACACAGCTTCATTTCTTATTCTGTCTACTCACTTCACACTCTCCATTCTTCTCCATATCCACATTTCAAATGCTTCTATTCGCTTCCATTCACTTCGTCGTAATTCCCATACAATGCCACACTCCACACAAAGCACTTCACTAGTGTCTTCCTTGCCTCTTTTTTTCAGAGGTCCGCAGAGTATGCTGCTTTTTCTATTAAAAGTTTCCTTTGCCACCCATTGTTATCCTCCTTTTGACTCCTGGCAGCAGCTCATGTTACTGCTTACAGTATACCCAAGTATTTGAAGCTGTCCACTTGCGTTCATAATGTTACTAACGTGTGATGTATTTTCACAAGTTTCTAATTGTCGATACTGCTTTCGATCATAAATTTCGACGATACCTTTGTTGATGGGCTTTACTTACATATATATCGGAAGATTTGTGGTTTTTCCCCACAATGAGAACAAGTCTTGGTTTCTTCAGCGGTTGTGAGTGCTTTCAGAAATGGAATATTAAAGATAAATGATAATTTCTCATGAAACAGTACAATAAAATTCAGAAAGGACATACTCGACAATTGAAAACATGTCTCAATCCGAAATCTGCCAACCAAACGCTGATATAATCAATATAACCCTTGATATAGTTCATAAAAAGAGAGATAATATTGAAAGAACACATAAAACATCAGTTAAGCCATATGTTTCATGCAAAAGAATAAATAAAGAATACTGAAATATGTGAAGCATACAACACATTGTTTACTTTCGATCACCGCCTTCTGGTACTATTTTTTTTTTCCTCGCTGTTATTTATACTCGCTTTAACATCTCTGGTCATATCGCGAATTAATCTTTGGTTGAAATCCGAAGGCCTGTGTACTATTGTTGAGACTGGTTCTATTGTTGTGAACTAGATGGCGACTGTATATGTATGACTGATTTGTTATGAATATGATTTCGGTCATGAATGAGGCCGGTGATTTTCAGGGATTTTGTGGCCCGAACTTCCTAGCATTTGCCTTACGGTTGAGGGAAAAACCCTGAAAAACCTCAACCAGAAAATTTAACCCGACCGGGAATCAAACCCGGGCCCTTCTGCGTTAGAGACCAGCATGCTGACCCTTACACCACAGAGGTGGTCTTCTATACTATTTTAGGAAGATAAGCCATGCCTTTTGAAAAATCCGTGTGAAATTAAAATGATAGCTACTCGCATAAAAGTATTGATTACTTATTACCAGGGAAAGGATTTATATGTAAATACATATTTACTTATAAAGCTAATATAATTTATATTTTGCATTATCTTTATGTTTCACAATGTGTAGGGTTGAAAAATCCTACTTTTATTTTCCATATTTTTCCATATTTTAGAGTTTAGTACATATTTTCGTTAATTTCCATATATTTTCCATATTTCATATAAAACAGTCCATATTATATTAGGTTTAACAATAAAACAAAACAAAATTCCATTAACTTTTAAAAATACATTTCAACAATAGAGATTTAAACACATGTTCAGTAATCCCTTTAACATCAGAGTTTTTGAAAATTAGAGTCCTATCAACAATGGGAAAGTAAGTTACAAAACTGTATTAATTTAATTTAAAATTTTTAACAGACTTCAGTTGTGCAGCTCAACAGTTAAATGCCAGTCAGGTCACATAGGTTCAGTTTTGTAAATCATACTATAAAGACGTAAATATGCCAAAAGTACGTCATTCAGTCAATTTAAAATCAAAACTAACAAGTTACATTTCAGAATTTAAAGAAGATGGTTTATCAACTGACAATAAAATATTATTTTGTAATTTGTGTCAGTGTGCAGTATCATCTACACAAAAGTTCCTGGTGCAACAACACATTACAACTAGTAAACATCAGGCCAACAAACAACTAAATTCCAAGCAGAGACAATTGTTTTTAATACAACCAACAACATCGAATGTAAGATCTGAGTTTAACATCGATTGTGGTTCTCATCTCTTTGTTCCTCTCTACAAACTAAAGAATAAGGTCTTCAGGGAATTCCTTGAAAAATATACTCAACATACAATCCCGGATGAGTCAACACTTAGGAAGACTATGCTCCATCCATCTACGATGAGACAATACAGAAGATAAGAGATGAAATTAAAGATAGTTCAATTTGGGTTTCCATTGATGAGACTCCCGACAAAGAAGGTAGACTTGTTGGTAATGTAGTTATCGGTTTGTTAAGTGAACAATATTCTGAACAATTCTTTTACATTGTGATGTTCTAGAAAAGTGCAATAACAAAACTATAGTTAAACTGTTCAACGAAGCTATGGGTATCCTGTGGCCAAAGGGTATTATGTACGATAATGTGTTATTCTTTATTAGCGATGCTGCCCCTTATATGGTCAAAGCTGGACAAGCATTATCTGTTGTATATCCTAAATTGACTCATTTTACTTGTGTGGCTGCATTTCATCGTGTGGAGAAGTGGTCAGAGACAATTTCCTAAAGTAGATTTGTTGATTTCATCAGTGAAAAAGTATTTCTCAAAGCTCCCAGGAGTTAACGTGTTGAAAGAAATGTACCCTGAAATTCCATTGCCACCAAAGCCAATTTTAACTAGATGGGGTACATGGCTAGAAGCAGTTGAATATTATGCCGAACATATAGACTCTATTAACAATGTTCTCCTTGCATTGGACTCTGAAGATGCAGTCTCAATTGATACTGCGAAAACAGTTACCTGTGACATAAGTGTGAAGAATGACTTAGCTCACATTCAGCATACATTTTCATGCATCATAAAAACGCTCAAAAGTCTCCAAAATAGGCACCTTTCACTATCTGAAAGTTTTGAAATTATAAATAGTACTGTGGAACAACTGAATCGTGGTAGAGGTAAAGTTGCAGATGCAGTAAGAGCTAAGGTGGACACTGTACTTTCAAAAACCCTGGATATGAAGAACTACAAAAAGGTTGTTGCTGTGATGAGTGGTGAATCAACAGTGAAGATTAACTTGGACTTATCCCCAGCAGACATTGTGAAATTGAATTATGTACCAGTTACTTCTTGTGACGTCGAACGCTCTTTTTAGTCAGTATAAATCTATCCTCAGAGACAATAGAAGAAGATTCACTTTTCAGCACTTGAAAGAAATGTTTGTAACCTATTGTTATGGTAACAGACAATAAAAATTGTGTTTTGTTGAAACTACATTGGAAGATAAGGTACGTCCATTATATTTTTGTTTAGTTTGATTAAATGTACCAATATTTAACGTACATAGTCATTTTTTATAATTTTAAGTCCATATTTAATTCCATATTTTGGTAAAAATCCATATTTAATTCCATATTTTGGTAAAAATAACTACATATATATTTACATATTTCATATATTTTTAGTCCATATAAATCCGTTCCCTGCTTATTACCTTGCTAACGACCTCCATGAATCAGCGACACCTTTGAAAGAAATCACAGAACTGTGTAGTATTATAATGTGCATTTTATACTCTATTCTTCTTGAAAAACGGATATAAAGAAGTAAAATTAATGTTAAGCCAGACTTGCGACTTAGAATATCTGCAGTTGAGCCAGACTTTGCAAAACCGACAGCTGCGAAGCGACATCCACAATCCACTGACGACCTTGTTGTGAGTCTAAAAATCTAGTTTCGTTTTTGACAGCAAAGACATGATATAACGTACCGGTAAAACAAGTTAGTATTAATGTATTTTCTGATTATATAAAAAATAAACTTTGAGATTTGGAAGAAGATGGACACTTTGTGCTTGTTTAATCACTTTCATGGATGGGCAACTCGTGCTCACAAAGTGCTAAATAACCTTGAAAGAGAGAAAGGCAGACGGAGCCAGCCGCAGCAGTTACAAGTTGTTTGTAGTTTCGCTGCAAAAGCCACGGTGCGCTCTGGCGGCTCATGCAGGTGGTCGTGGTATCTATTCCATGATTTCAATTTCAGAATGACGCTGGTACAACAATTATAGTAATTTTAGACAGACTATACCTAAACACATAACAAAATTATATTATTTCCTAGCTTTGTAAATTAGTTTAGTACTGGAAACACAAACTGAATACAACCTTTTCAAGAGACAGCATAGTTCTAGCACTTATTTATTATTACACTAGTTGTTAATATTTCTTATTATATGTCTTATTTGAAACGTAGAACGCCAGAATTTACAAGTCTTTATACATTAAAGAGTATTCCTCTGTTCTCAGAAATGTAATAGTCTGTATTCGCAAACAATAACAAATTCAAGGAAGTATTTTCACATGTCACGGCAGATGAAATAAACTTCTAAGCCCTTTTTGTATATTGAGAGCTTTTCTTTTACACTTCTTTCTTGTATTAAACTCTGACTCAAGTGCATACAGTATATATGGAAGCAAAGAGTATATTTGGAAATTCTGAACATTACGAACAGTTCGATTTCTGATTTCGCTGGAATCTGAGTGGCGTGCTGTTCTGTAGATTTATCAATTCAAGCTATAAACTTTCAGGACCTTCTATCGGCTGTAAGCCAAAACGATTTCAGAAAATTCTCGATTCCTTGTCAATTGTCACGGTTTCTCCAAACTTAACAGTGAATTCTGCTGTAGGTCTTGAAGTAAGGTCTTACACTTGATAAGAAGATTTTCTTATCACTCTTCAAGATAGTTTATAGTCAAGGAAAGTGAAGTTGTCTATGTTCTACATGATACTGCCACATTTCAAATTTATCCATGAATGTTCTTAGCTAGTCGATCATATGTCGTGCAATTCTGTACCTCGCACGCACAACGTGCTAACGATATTTGATATCAGTCTCATCTTGTTGATATCCCATTTTTACCTTTAGCTGTTCTAAAGCAGATGCAGACAGTATTTCTTTACTAAAACCTTCACTGTGTTTATTCGTAACATAAAATGTCATGCGTAAGAAGGTTAATAGAACTTAATACAAGCTTTACCTCATTTCTGAATAAAAAATCTTTCTCTTTCGACTAATCACCAAAGCTCGGAAGTTGGGGACTTGTGTCTTTGAACGTGGCTAAGCGACCGGACTTCAATGTCAACAAACTCCCGCTTCCAGCACGGAGGTACTGTCAGGTCTGCTATAAAAGTGGTTCCTGGCTGGAACAACATAATGATAATATTATGATAGGTTGAAACATCTAATTTTATAGCATATATATAAATAAACATGCAAAATACATCAAATTTACAGTTCTGCTCTGTACATTTCATTACAGTGTATGACTACAGCATTCGAAGATTTTCGAACCCATAAATTCTTCGTCTGTTAGTTAAACATGATTTGAAACGAAGGAAACTTATTTCCATGTCACATGAAGTGACGGGAGCAAACTTTAATTTTTTTATTTTATTTATTTTAACTAGCTACCTAGTGAGTACAAATTGCATTTATAAAATAAAAATGTTTCTAGCCACTACCGTAAGAGTCAGGCTCAGTACGGTGTGGTCTTAGTGAATAATATAACATAAAATTTACAAGGACAGTTTACTAAATACAGTAATTAACTTAATTCAAACCAATAAGTACAACACAAGAGCAAGAATAAAGAAGAAAGGGAAAACGAGAGAAAAATACACATTTAATATAAATTGACAATCCGACAGAAGCCAGTGATATTCAATAAAAACATGAATATAGTCGATAGAAATAAAAGGTAAAAAAGTACATTTGTTACTATTATATATCATGGATAATTTTACAAAATTCTTTTTTAAAAGTTTCAATTTTAAAAATTTCAAATTTGGAAAATGGTTTGAAATTTTATTATAAAGTCTTGGGCCTAAATAAAATGCTGAATATTTCACTGTCACTGTTTCCTGTTCGATTTTCAGCAGATCTCGTATCTGAGAAAGATAAGTATATCCTAAATTTTTCTCGCAAATAGTTTTCAATTAGTGTATCACTACTAGGGAAGGTCCCTCTACGACTTGATCCATGGCTATGGACAAATTCTCCATCAATTTAAAGGACTGTAATGTCTTTCAATGAATGCCTGTTTCCAGCTCTAGTTTATGTGTGGTACAACTTACAAGATATAAACTCTGCATTAGAAGAAAATAATGTATCTCCTCAGAATTCCTTAAATTCTGTACCTAAAATTTAAGAAATGCATTTTCAAACTTCCATAACACCCATTCGAATAACACGTATTTTCTAATTCCTCAAACAGACCGTTTACCTGTAATTCTCTTAATGTCATTGGCTTCGACGTGACACAGTTTATTCGTTCGTCTTCTTGCCATTCGATGTGACCACTTTCTTAGTACAAACGACTGTCCTTGAGCACTTGCAGCGTGAGCTTTGTGTACGTTATGCCTGTAACCTTACTCAAGCACACGACACACAAGTCCCCAAGATCCGAGCTTTGCTAATCACCAGGGAACGGATTTATATGGACTAAAAATATATGAAATATGTAAATATATATGTTGTTATTTTTACCAAAATATGGAATTAAATATGGATTTTTACCAAAATATGGAATTAAATATGGACTTAAAATTATAAAAAAATGACTATGTACGTTAAATATTGGTACATTTTAATCAAACTAAACAAAAAATATAATGGACGTACCTTATCTTCCAATGTAGTTTCAACAAAACACAATTTTTATTGTCTGTTACCATAACAATAGGTTACAAACATTTCTTTCAAGTGCTGAAAAGTGAATCTTCTTCTATTGTCTCTGAGGATAGATTTATACTGACTAAAAGAGCGTTCGACGTCACAAGAAGTAACTGGTACATAATTCAATTTCACAATGTCTGCTGGGGATAAGTCCAAGTTAATCTTCACTGTTGATTCACCACTCATCACAGCAACAACCTTTTGTAGTTCTTCATATCCAGGGTTTTTGAAAGTACAGTGTCCACCTTAGCTCTTACTGCATCTGCAACTTTACCTCTACCACGATTCAGTTGTTCCACAGTACTATTTATAATTTCAAAACTTTCAGATAGTGAAAGGTGCCTATTTTGGAGACTTTTGAGCGTTTTTATGATGCATGAAAATGTATGCTGAATGTGAGCTAAGTCATTCTTCACACTTATGTCACAGGTAACTGTTTTCGCAGTATCAATTGAGACTGCATCTTCAGAGTCCAATGCAAGGAGAACATTGTTAATAAGAGTCTATATGTTCGGCATAATATTCAACTGCTTCTAGCCATGTACCCCATCTAGTTAAAATTGGCTTTGGTGGCAATGGAATTTCAGGGTACATTTCTTTCAACACGTTAACTCTACTGGGAGCTTTGAGAAATACTTTTTCACTGATGAAATCAACAAATCTACTTTAGGGAAATTGTCTCTGACCACTTCTCCACACGATGAAATGCATGCGCCACACAAGTAAAATGAGTCAATTTAGGATATACAACAGATAATGCTTGTCCAGCTTTGACCATATAAGGGGCAGCATCGCTAATAAAGAATAACACATTATCGTACATAATACCCTTTGGCCACAGGATACCCATAGCTTCGTTGAACAGTTTAACTATAGTTTTGTTATTGCACTTTTCTAGAACATCACAATGTAAAAGAATTCGTTCAGAATATTGTTCACTTAACAAACCGATAACTACATTACCAACAAGTCTACCTTCTTTGTCGGGAGTCTCATCAATGGAAACCCAAATTGAACTATCTTTAATTTCATCTCTTATCTTCTGTATTGTCTCATCGTAGATGGATGGAGCATACGTCTTCCTAAGTGTTGACTCATCCGGGATTGTATGTTGAGTATATTTTTCAAGGAATTCCCTGAAGACCTTATTCTTTAGTTTGTAGAGAGGAACATCAGCAGAGATGAAGAACGGCACAGGTCGATGTTAAACTCAGATCTTACATTCTGATGTTGTTGGTTGTGTTAAAAACAATTGTCTCTGCTTGGAATTTAGTTGTTTGTTGGCCTGATGTTTACTAGTTGTAATGTGTTGTTGCACCAGGAACTTTTGTGTAGATGATACTGCACACTGACACAAATTACAAAATAATATTTTATTGTCAGTTGATAAACCATCTTCTTTAAATTCTGAAATGTAACTTGTTAGTTTTGATTTTAAATTGACTGAATGACGTACTTTTGGCATATTTACCGTCTTTATAGTATGATTTACAAAACTGAACCTATGTGTACTCTGACTGGCATTTAACTGTTGAGCTGCACAACTGAAGTCTGTTAAAAATTTTAAATTAAATTAATACAGTTTTGTAACTTACTTTCCCATTGTTGATAGGACTGCTAATTTTCAAATAACTCTGATGTTAAAGGGATTACTGAACATGTTTTAAATCTCTATTGTTGAAATGTATTTTTAAAAGTTAATGGAATTTTGTTTTGTTTTATTGTTAAACCTAATATAATATGGACTGTTTTATATGAAATATGGAAAATATATGGAAATTAACGAAAATATGTACTAAACTCTAAAATATGGAAAATATGGAAAATAAAAGTAGGATTTTCAACCCTACACATTGTGAAACATAAAGATAATGCAAAATATAAATTATATTAGCTTTATAAGTAAATATGTATTTACATATAAATCCTTTCCCTGCTAATCACTAAAGGGAAATGATTTGGGGATTATATTGTTTTCAACTTAAAACGAATCGCCACTTACTGCAGGCGCGAGCAAACTTGCATACAGACAGTACAGTACAGAGTCCGTTCTACCTGCACTGAGGTTGTGTTCGCACTTCGAGAGTACGAGTTGCCCACCCATGATCACTTTCATATTAGCGTAAGTGCCAGCATGAAGGAATTTTGTGGACTTGTTATCCCAACAGTTTCCATGGTTACGTTTTAGGGTAGTAGGGGCGCTCCATTTTTGGGTGAGAGTAGCCAGCCGTGTTTATGAGCTGCTCTATATATAGTTGGCGGATCGATAGGGTTGCAGACACTGGGGCAGCGGGCCGCCGGGCTCTGCTCATCCAGAGGTCAGAGGTTATCCCGTTTACACTCAAATCATTCCTGAATTTCTCGGTGGCTTCCCGCTCCTGTGATAGGCCACGACCTCTTGCAAATCCGTCCCACTTCGCTAATGCAATAATTACCTGGTGTTGCGCCTGGTGTCACTGCATGAACAGTGAGCTGTTTGGTTTCGAACCCAGAGCTCTTAAAGTCTCGGGTATTCTCGACTTCATTGATGAGCACATTTTCAATTTGTTTATTTTCTACATATACGTCGACGGCAGAGTGCTGCATTGGAGTTAAATCGCTCGCTTGAACTCGATCGAATGTCGCACCCTCGAGTGAGATACGATCGGTCGTGATACGCTCGTAATAAATAGAAGCGCAGTACAAGGTCATCTCACCGACATGTCTTATCTTGTATGGAAGGCGACAGATAAGATACACATATGTTTTGCTCACACGGTAAAAATAAGGCTTTATTTTCTGCGTTTATGACAAACGTTTAATGGAACAGTCAATGGAACGTACCAAAACAGGAACATGAAGTTATAAATAAAATAGTATGAAAAACTTCGATATACAGTTATTATTGCTAATTAATAATTATTCTATATTTAATGTACCACATATATAATATGATAGGTCCATACATAGTGTTCCGCCTATATACTGCGACAATGTAGAAACGTTTTACAAAATATTATTGATATAGCAGTAGATTAATAACAATATTAGTACAGAGATAACGTCACAGAAAATATAATAAAACGAATAATCATGCTGCACAACTGTTACAGACCCAAAGATTGATACACTGATTATTAGAGATTATTATTATTACCGGTACTAGAAAACTTGATACAGTTCTTGCATTATCGTGATTGTGTTCTCCGTTTATAATAATTACATTTACATCCAATAACATCTATCAGATGTGGCAAAAACAAAATCACTCCTGCGTGGGGGAGGGGGGGACATTTACCTACAACATTTATATTACATTTTAAAGCAAGTTTTGTAGTTGTACTATGGAGAGGTTAGTTAAACACTGCAAAGTTTTGAAATGATAAACATCTATGATGTTACTACACAGTTCATCACTGTAACAAGAATGTCTAACGCTCGGCTTATACCGTTCGAGGATTTATCGCTCGCGACAATTTTACCCATCATGCATGTGCGCTACTTATAGGATTATGCTATGAACTACTTGGCGCTCGAGCGAAAACGTTCGATGCAGACCTCTGGTTGACGGGTATCGCTATGTGTAAAAGATTGTGTAGGCCTACCAGTGCGATTTTGAATCGATTATTTTAATTTTCTACCAAAGACCTTCAAAGTCTTATTCTGGTGACATCTTAAGGGATGAAATGGGTGAAATTTCATTTTTCTACATTTTTAAACTAGAGACGTATTTTTCTTTTGTACTGTAGAAGAACAACCTCTTGTTATCAGTATTAATTCCCACAAGTTGCGTTGGTATCATTTTAATTATTTTTGAGTTATTGAATTAAAAAAAAAATAACTTTTTCAAAATTTATCTACTCCCACAAAATATAAGGTAGAGGCCTGAAAAAAATTGTACTGTATATTTTACATGCTTATGATATAACACTAAATCCATAATTTGCATTTTTAATTTATGAGTGACCTGAAAAAAAATTATCAGTTTAAAATTTTAATTTTTTATAGTGTCCGGATAATATATTTTATTTTTAATTTTCAAAATATCTACTTTATCCAAAAAAGATTCTGCAGTTTTTTAATCACTAAGGGTAGGATTTTCATGATTTAGCATATGTTTTTTTATCAGGCTAACGAGTTGCTAAAATATAGGGTGAATCAAAAGTACGGAACCATATAACAATGGTGCAGTCTGTTTTGAGATATCTCTAGTCGTTTTCAATTTATTAAATAAAAGCTGTCACAATGACACAAAAAGAAAATTCTACAAAATGTGCTCAATATGTTGTCCATTTTCGACGATGATGCACATTTGTAGACGGATTTTCCAGTCAGAACATTTTGTAGCATTTCCGAGGTGACTTTAGCACAGGCTCTTTAAATGTTCCACATTCTCAATTTTCTCTTCATATACCAAGCTCTTTATGTAACCCCTAAAGAAAAAAATCAAGGGGTGTTAAATCTGGAGACCTGCCCGGCCATTCTACTGGTTCATGCCGACCAATCCAATGTCCAGGGAACTGTTCGTCCAGAATACAAAGCGTGCAGTTCTCCGTTGTGTAACTTTTTCCATTCTCCTGTAACTTCATCCATCTTAGCCCCAAATATTTCCGTAAGAACATTATTCTCAAACACTCTTAATCTCTGTTACTCTCTCAAAGTGAGAGACCAAGTTTCACAACGATACAGAACAACTGGTAATATAGCTGTTTTATAAATTTTAAGTTTCACATTTTTTGACAGCAGACTAGATGACAAAAGTAAACTATAAACTATAAAAAATATTAAAGTTTGTTTTGGAATATTTTTTTAAATCTTATAGAGCATATTTCTAGAATTTTTAGGTCATAAGTGCATATTTTATACTTCATATTTTGGACATTTTTTGAGGCATAAAAATTTCTAGGCTCGATGGCTAAAATGTTCATTTTTTTTATCACAAAAACCTGCGTGTAATTAATATGAAATTAAACTAAAGCTGCAACTTCTCTTCGGATGACATCCTTCAATTCGTGAATGTTGCGTGGCTTGTAATAAAACACTTTCGCTTTGAGTTAACCCCAAGGAAAGTAATCACAGACAGGTCTGGCGAGCGGGCAGGCCACGGACATCACCACCTCTGAACACAACATGACCAGGAAACAAGTCACGGAACACCGCCATGGATGGTCAGCTGTATGTGCGGTTGCTCCATCCTGTTGAACAATACCATTGGTGCTTGAATTCCATGAAAATTGAATTTCTGGAGAATGAAAATTCTGTATCTTCTCAACATCTCGAGCACAATTCACTGTCACCACACTTCCATTTTCACTTTCAAAAAGGTATGGGTCAATAATCCGGACAGCAGACAGTGACGCGTTCACAATGAAGCGGTCGCATGTTATTCTCTTTCGGATTTTTCTGTGCCCAGTACCGGAAGTTCTGTTTATTTACACTTCCGGACGAATGAAAAATGTGCTTCGTCTGATATTAACAGAACAGTATTTTTGGACAGGATTTCAAGGAGCTGTTTAGCAAATCTCAGACGATTTCCCATATCACAATCTTCAAGTTAGTGGACCATTACCATTTTGTATGGATGAAAGTTAAGATCCTGTTGCTAAACTCTCCTAAGGCTGTGATTACTTAAGGTAATATATACACCCATAAAACGCAAAAAATGATGAAAAATTGGAATTTTCAAAATATAACTATTTTAATAGAGAATTTTCTCCCCTTTAATTTGGTATAAACATTTTCGATTTATGCCTTATGGTTTTTCAGATAAGTCCCATTCCAAAATGCTGCATCATCAGCCACAGACACTTTCTCTTGGAGTGGATTACTTTTGGAGTGATCTTCGTAGCAGTCAGTCCCCTCGTCCAGCATTGCTTGTAAAATAAACTTCTTTCTAGTCCCAAAATAGATGCATAGATATCTGGGCATGGTCATGAGATTGAAAAAACCTTTTTACATAATGGAGTAATTTATAATCTTTTACTGTTAGTCATAAAACTGTAAATTTGTGTGTCAATGATGTTGTACGTCATTTTAATAAGAGTCCAAAAGGAGAAATTACAATTCTGAGGAGGATGGGCATAAATCCTGGGACAAACACCATCGCAGGATTTGTTGCATCAATGGAAATAAGGACAAAAATGCCAAAAATAACATTCAACACCTGAAGTTAAAACAAGGAGAAGGTATTTGAGAGGCAGAAAGAAGCTGAAACTGGACCGACATGAAGCTGCTTAAGGAGTGACATATGATGATGGAGTCTTCTAGGCTCTGAAAGTTTGTGGCTCATTTCGTGCAAATAGTAATTTTAGAATATTTAATTCTTTCAAACATGATATCTCAGCCAAATATGGTGATACCAAGAAGATATCGGTGTCATTTTGAAGCTTGAAATGTGCCCCAGTGCCTGACAGTGAGTAAAATTACATTAATATAATTAATAATTATCTATGGATTTTTTTTACATGATTTATGAAACATAAAAATATTATTGTAAGTTACATATATGGTGATATTTAATTAATGTAAATAAAAATAAAAAATAGCTCTATGTCAGGCACTAAAGAATAGTTTTAGCTACAAAACAGTGAAAAAACTGTGGCTCTATCTTAAAACCTGCTTGAGCTATCATGTTTCAAGTTGTATGTCAAAATTATAAACAAATAATTTGTATAAACAATTTAGACATAATTTCAAGGGATCTGTTCACTTCATCCTCTTTCTGGTACCATTCTCAATTGTATAAAAATTTTACAGAGCAAAATTATACAAAACAAATTTTTTGTATGTAAAGGTGACATCAGCTTCTTGTCTATGCAGATGACGTGAATATGTTAGGAGAAAATACACAAACGATTAGGGAAAACACGGAAATTTTACTTGAAGCAAGTAAAGCGATCGGTTTGGAAATAAATCCCGAAAAGACAAAGTATACGATTATGTCTCGTGACCAGAATATTGTACGAAATGGAAATATAAAAATTGGAGATTTATCCTTCGAAGAGGTGGAAAAATTCAAATATCTTCGAGCAACAGTAACAAATATAAATGACACTTGGGAGGAAATTAAACGCAGAATAAATATGGGAAATGCGTGTTATTATTCGGTTGAGAAGCTCTTATCATCCAGTCTGCTGTCCAAAAATCTGAAAGTTAGAATTTATAAAACAGTTATATTACCGGTTCTTCTGTATGGTTGTGAAACTTGGACTCTCTTTTAAGGATATAACACTCTGAGAGAGGAACATAGGTTAAGGGTGTTTGAGAATAAGGTGCTTAGGAAAATATTTGGTGCTAAGCGGGATGAAGTTACAGGAGAATGGAGAAAGTTACACAACACAGAACTGCACGCATTGTATTCTTTACCTGACATAATTAGGAACATTAAATCCAGACGTTTGAGATGGGCAGGGCATGTGGCACGTATGGGCGAATCCAGAAATGCATATAGAGTGTTAGTTGAGAGACCGGAGGGAAAAAGACTTTTAGGGAGGCCGAGACATAGATGGGAGGATAATATTAAAATGGATTTGAGGGAGGTGGGGTATGATGATAGACACTGGATTAATCTTGCACAGGATAGGGACCGATGGCGGGCTTATGTGAGGGCGGCAATGAACCTTCGGGTTCCTTAAAAGCCATTTGTAAGTAAGTAAGTAAAGGTGTAATATACCTTAATTGCAAAGCTGCTGCATGTTTTCTCGCTCCTTACGAATACTTGACGTACAGTTGTAATATTTTGTGGAGATCGCGCTGATTTTTCTCGCCCTGGTGGTTTCTGTTTTACTGTTGAATCCGTATTCCGAAATGACGCAATCCACAATTTTATGGTTTTGCGGCTAGGAACATGTCCTTGACTTCGAATCTGAAACTGTGTTCGGAAAGCACGCTGTGTTATTACAACAGACTCACCAGTCTTAAAATAATGTTCGACAATGTATGCAGGTATTGTGCAGCCCACCGCTTCGTGTTTGCTAAGCTATGCGGAGAACACAACAATTACTGGGTTTGTTTGTGTGAAAGCTAAAGATAGCACAAATATTGCTTCAGTCACATGCGCACGACAACAATGAATTAATATGCATGCACGAAACAATTGAATTGCGGAACTGAACTGAAGGACAAAATGGAATAACATAAGTAATGAATTTATATTACTCTTTGATATTTGACTTCAATATTTTCCATTTTATGTGCAATGGGGAGGTATTACTGCCCCACCTTGTATATTGATAAAGGAAGTGGAATGCAACTGTTTTAATGAAAATGAAAATCAACTAAACCTTTTTGACTTACATTCGTCCATTAAATTCATTGGGAAAGCTGTTTATAAAATTAAACAATATATATGACACAACTGGTAACAAGAGAACTCATCATAAAACACTACTGCCGTCTAGCGAAATATTTGTAATGATGAGATGGTACAATCAAATACCTTACTATAGTAATACCGGACAGCTAGCAGTTTTACGTGCGAACGACGATGGTGCTGCTACCTACCTGCCGGGATGGAGATACTCGCGAAACAAGCTGTAATCAACTGCAATGTATATTGTTGCTGGGCTAGTTAATTTTTTAATAGTTTTATGAAGTAGTATTAGTGTTAAAATGTCAGGGTGCATATGTGCTGTTTATAATTGTGACAATTGCAGCATTACAAATTGCTCCAAATCGTACTTTCGATTTCCGACAGTTCATAAAACGTAAGTCAACAACATTCTTTAGTAGACCTAATTCCTTCGTCTTTGTGTTGATAGAAAAATACAAATTGGTTTTTTATTTAGACCTAATAAATAAATATAAGTTAAAATGTAGTCTATTGGATTTTAAGGTTTTATCAAATTAAGTTTTTATTGTTGTCCACATGCCTTTACTAATACAAGATCAGATTACTGTCAATTTTATCTTTGCAGTTGTCAGCAATGCGTATATAAAGCATTATTGTAAATTCATTCCTAATATCAGATTGATTTTGTCTCGGTAAACCAAAGAAAAAATATGTAACAATTAATTACGGAAAGTAATATGAAGTGTGCAATATTTCTCATAATATGCAGCTTTCATATAAGATAATAATTTTCCATTAAATATTATTCAACATTTCTTAAGTGTTTCATATATAATTCCACATTAACAATAGTCCGAATCTCGCTATGTTAATATTTGTATATGTGGACGTAATTCCATCCCTCAGCGCTAGATGTCAGGTCCGCGATTTTTCGCACTCACGTCAATGCTGCTAGTATACAGCTGTCCGGTATTATTACAGTAAGATATTTGGTACAATAATACATTTTCAAGACAGTCTAGTATTTTAGTAAGTCAATTAATATTTGGAACAGATGCATTATAGGGGTCACCCATCACACATTATACGCAAAAAGGTCAGCGGAAGTAATGGTTCGATTAGCGTTTGTAGCATTCGATATTCGATAAGCATTAAATACTACCAAATTAAAAGAATTAAATAAAAAAAATTAAGCAGTTTCTTACTACTGATGTGGTTTTAGTCACTTCGTATTATATTTTTGGTCCAGGGAAAATATATTTTACTCTTACTGCCGTTATATCCATTTTGAAGTAGGCTACAAGTCAACAATATGAAACTGACTGTTAATTTATAAGTTGGCAACATATTTTATGTCGATTATAACAACAATACATATCGATAGTAGCATTTATACCATTCAACCAATAAAGAGATTGGCACCTATAATGCATCTGTGCCTAATATTTTATTGTATCAGAGTACTTTATTTCTTCTAATCTTTATATACGAGTATTTTCTTCTAATCTAACAATGGGCTGCTAATTCCTTTTATTTTCTTATCTTCTGCTGGAAACAAAAGACTAACAATATAATTTCGTGTTTGTTGCTAATTTATTATTATTATTATTATTATTATTATTATTATTATTATTATTATTATTATTATCATCATTATTTCAAATAAAAACCTACTTCATTAATCTTATTATATGCGCATTATTCCTGCATAAACTAACTTGTAGACACTGGAATGTGAGCAAAATCCGCCCAATGTTTTAGGTTAGGGTTAACGAGTGTACGCAGATATACCTGACACTATGTTTTCGGTGCTAATGATGTTAAAAATCCTGTTTTGCTAAAATCTCAAAACTGATTTTTACAGCCCAAAGTAAAAGAATGTCAGATAGTAGCGACAACACAGAAGACCACAGCCTGAGTGAGGGTGGCTCTACTTTCAACTCTGGGCTCGAGATGTCGCGCTATAGCCCCTCTGTTCATACTTCCCCTTGTACTGTTTTCACCCGGATGTCAGGGTAGTACTTATTAAAAAGGGCCGCAACTCATCCCTTTCTAATCTTGTATCCCTTTGTTGCCTAATTCCACGTCACCACCCATCTGGGAGGTCAGCAACAGGCCCAGTGCCTGTCCTCTGCAGCGCCATGCAGCACGGACGGCAGCCACTGGCAATTAAGCGGAAAAATGAAAATAGGAAATCGATACGCGGAAGGGAGGAACGAGGTACATTTGTAGATCGTTAATTAACTAATAGACTGCTTGGTGGATTGGTGGACGTGGGTTTATGGAAATAAATAGTCTTTTAACCATCGATTCGAACAAGTGAATTACACAATTTGAACACGATGCAATTAAAAAGTGGTGAAGGGTAGGTGATAAAAGAGAATTATACTACAAAAAAAAAACCTGCCCCTGTCCTTGTACACATTTCTACCGCGTGAGGAAGTGTCAGTTCACTGTATGCATCTGAACAGTGACGGGTAGGTAAGTTAAGGGGAGAGGATGGTATTTTTTTTTAACTTTTTCCCTGTTTGGTGTAAAATATTAATTTTTTGTATGTAGAGAGCTCATAGCTGTGGCAACTCAACCAAATAAAAATATTTTGAAAAAAAAAAACATATTTGGGGGCCCAAATTTGAAAAAAAATATACCCAATGCAGGATTGTACTAAAATCGATATATCTAAACCGTTTTTAAAGATAGATTCAAACAGTTTTCTGCAATGTATTTGCAAAAGCATGTTCTACAAACTGTCTGTAACAGAATTTTGATATTATTCCCTATGTTTGTAAAATAAACAATTAAAATTTAATAACAATTTTTGGATTTCCTTTCTTGAAAATAAACGGGCGTATTTTTAAAATAAAATCAATTAAAATTCTGTTACAGAGAAAAGTTTCCTAATAGTCTAAGGAATGTGTGTTCTAAATTTCATGCATGTATCTTTAATAGTTCAGAAATTATATCCATTTTTGTCTGGCAATGTAGCAAAAAAAATGAAGTTACTGAAAACCGATAAAAGCGGGCGTGTGATTTAAAATCTATAGCGCAGGAAGTTTAAAAATTACGTCTCAACATCCGATAAGGGCACAAATACCCACAAAATGTTATGCAATGCATTCTACAAATTAAAGGGTATTTAAAAAAAAGAGCGAAACAGGAAGTTTTAAAAATTCACGTCTCAACATCCGATAAGGGCACAAATACTCATAAAATGTTATGCAATGCATTCCACACATATCACAGAGTATTTTAAAGAATTTTGTTTTTTGAAAATTTACTCATTTTTCACCAAAAAATACCATCCTCTCCCCTTAATGAAATCACGCTGTATGTCAACAAGTTCTGTCTTCTGGCCAGACATTACTGTGTTTTCGACTCTTTTTAAGGGGGGAGATAGGTTTAATTTTGGTCTTTTTTTTACAAAAACTCCATTTTCTTTTCTAACTTTTTATTTTGAAAAAAAAAAAAAAATAGCCAGTGACCTTTCACTTTTATGTTGGCCAAATTTTATCAACAGTTACATCACTAGAAGTTTTGATTTGTCTAGAGAAAATTAAAACATGATTGAGATTAAATTTACTATTACACGATTAGAAGAAATAAAGTACTCTAGTACAATAAAATATTAATTGACTTACTAAAATACTAAACTGGCTTGCAAATCTATTATTGTACCATCTTATCATTACAAATATTCCTCTAGATGGCAGTATTGTATTATGATTTTTTTTTTTATTTATTCGGTGGTGTCAATAAAGACACATGTCATCACAAGTTCCAGGTCACGTGGACCCTTGCCTTAACAAGAATATTGCTTAGTATAACATGAGTACGTAAATGAAGTGTGACCATCTTCTCCATCAGAAACGGAGACTGGTAAGCTGGACATGTAGGTGAACTTTCAGAGTCAATGATTTTTGCAGAAAAGTTAACATTACTTGATTGTTCACTGAATGCTATGTGTAATTATGGTTTAATAAGTGGATTAGGGTGTGTTTGTAGTTTCTGAAGATAATTTTTACGTAAGTGCTGCACGTAATCACTGACTAAAATGATTTCCAGGTCACTGTAGAGTTGTGCGTTAGTAATGTAGAAATCAGCACCTGTGATGGTTCTGCACAGCTCTTTGTATTATGATGAGCTGTTCTCTTGTTACCAGTTGTGCCAACTATACAATCTTCATTTAACTTTATGGAGATTACTAGTCAAGAAGGCTTTGTTGATTATTTCATTTTTATTAAAACAGTTGCATTCCACTTCAATTAATATATAAATATATATATATATATATATATATATATATATAGAGTCAGGTAGTATCGGACATCGGGTAATATCGGACAGTGAGTTTCTTTCATCTACCACACGATGATAGTACCTGATTGACATGGTTACGTTTCTATGATGTCGCATAGAGAAACGTAACCATGTCATTCAGGTACTACCATATGGTGGTAGATGAAAGAAACGCACTGTGCGATATTACCCGATGTCCGATACTACCCGACTCTCCCCTATATATATTAAATAATCTCTGATAAGTGACTAAACATAATCTCATACAGCACAAGCTATAACATAACCTAAATAATATACACAAGATAAATGATAGAAAAGTTTAAATTGAAGCGTGCATTTCCAGAACGTTGTAAGTGCCAATTTGTAAAGTTTGCAGTAGGAACAAAAATAGTTTTATACAGTACATACAAAGTTGTGACTTGCGCAACCTGAAAGTGCACTACTGTATTACTTGGAGCAACACTTTCTTCATAACCTTTCGTAATATTGTCAAACAGGGCACCTACAACTGATATATGTGAAAAAATAGATTCTCCCAGTATCGGCACTTACAACGTTATGGAAATGCACGCTTCAATTAAAGATGATGAAATAAATATGAATAATTTTAAAAGATATAATTATTGAAAGTATAATGGCAAACAAAGGAAAAATATTAGGGTGGTGATAAAAACAAATATTAGGGAAGTGATAAAAACAAACAAATGGCACGGAGGTGATAAAAAGAAATGCTGGGGAGGTGGCAAAAATTGTAGGATGAGAAACCATGACTGGTTGAAACACGCCGTTCCGTACCGTTTTATTGGTCAAGAGTAGTGTGACGTAGTAGAAGTGTAATAGTCGTAGTAAACCTGTCTCATTAGTTGTTCAGGCAAATAATTATAGCGCTAAGTGAGCTGTAACGTTAGGCTTTACGTGTCTTAAATCTCTCTAGCTTTTGGCTAAGTTACGACTAGTACTGACTCTGAATACAGATTCTGCGTTTTCTACCTACTCAAGTCGGATGTAAGTGAAAGTGAAGTTGAAGTGATGTTCCTGTCCACAGTTTGCAGACTACGCATCCCGTGCACAGTGTGAGCTCACCGGGGCCTGAAGCCAGGTGGAATGAGGTACGAATATCGCGTGGAGCCAGACGACCTGACGTCGCAGTCACAAAATCGAATTAGCGAATTGCAATATCGCGCATGCGCAGTGCAGCGTGCTCCACGTCGCGTCGCTGCGCATCGATATCCGATAGCCTATCAGAGCGGCGTAATTGGCCAGCCTGTGTGAGTCCATCCGGTAATTGCGTGGATTCACCCATTATTATTATTATTATTATTATTATTATTATTATTATTATTATTGAGACACTACTACTACTACTACTACTACTACTACTACTACTACTACTACTACTACTACTACTACTACTACTACTACTGCAATTTATAATGGAAAGTAACACAACCGAAATATATATATCCCTACCAAAATATGTGCAAATAAAACAATTTTGTTTGCTGGCGACCAGGTTCTTTTGTTTCGTAGCGAAGATCTCCAGTACAATGTAACAAAACTTAACGATATCATTAGGAATACGCCATGGACTTCATACACTAAAAGAAAAAGTATTGTCAATGGAATGCGAATATATGAGGAGGGCTAAAATCTGAGAGGATAAAAAAAGGAGGAAGGAGCGATCCAAGGGGAAATGCTTGCAAGCGATGGAACGGATGTTACGTCGAACTACACCTTTTGTCCCATAATTCTCCGCGAAATACCGCCAAGTATTTAATTTTGCTACAGGCTGTTATTTCACATGGCGAAATTTAAATGTCTAATTCAAATTTTAGTAATGGTTAGTTGGGTGAAACGAGCGTTGAGGGACTTCCGCCGACTTCTGACTTCTGTTGCATTGAAATAATTATAAAATACGATAATTTGGTCCATGGAGCATCCGTTTTTGGTGCAAAGATAATTCGTTTGGCGTGTTTCTTAAAAATTAATCTGGGGTTGGTGTCATTCCAAAATCGAATCCCTTCGTTTCACCCAACTAACCATTACTAAAATTTGAATTAGACTCAACAGCACAATATGTCCACCTATGCTCTATCTAACGTATGAAGCTTCAAAAATTACATTTTGTATTACGTAAATGGCTTAGAATGGATGTAGAAGAACAGGAGTAAATTAGAGATTATTACATCAATGTACATTTCAAAGACTGTAGCTTTATTAAACGTATTGTGGTTGTTACATAAAGACTTAAATTCATTTCTACTTTCTTTTATTGCTGTTCACTATATTCACCATTCAGAAAAGAATATTAGCTTTTATAAAAATAACACCCGCTGAATTTTACTAGACTTTCAAAATATTCACAACACAAAACAGAAGTCGTAATCGTAATACTACGAACATTACAGCTGTTTAACACACCGGAAAAAGAGATGAACTATGGGTAATTTGGCGGCCATACTAGTATACCTTTTTGGTTCCACCGTTTCAAGCTTTATAGCCCGGGGTTGGCTAAAATAGTCACAGATGGCAGAGAACATAGGGGTTTAACATAGCCTGCTCTAAGGAACCTTGTATGTATAAAAACAACGAGGAAGTAAGTTAATCAGTGGGCCATGTTTGGATATTAGAAGGCTTTGACAATTTGTGGAACAAGATAAAATCTGGCTTTGACTTAGCAACCATAAATAATGATGTTCTCTTGTTTTACAAATTGTCAAAGCCTGCTAATTTCTAAACATGACCCACTGATTATGTTATTTCTTCATTGTTTTTATACATAGCTTTCTCATGACAATGTTAAACTCCTAAGACTACATCCAGAAAAATACACGATACCGTAGATTTTAAAGTTTGGGAAGAATAGTGTAAAGAAAATGCGCTATAGCAATGGAAGAGTCCATAAGTGTGAGTTACAAAACAGGGGTGCAGGGTTCACTATTGTTTAACGTTCATAGAGTGCATAGCGTTAATATTGCACTGTATTAACAATATTAAAATGTTAAACAGAATTGTGTGGCACAGTCCAACTGGTGAAGTAATAAGAAGAGGAATTTCGAGCTCCAGTTAAATTGAAAGCCGTTCAGAAAAAGTAAATTACAAAATATAAAGTCCGACAAATTAGAGACACATTAAACGCCTCACAAAGAGATGCGCAGTCAAAGAAGTCGTTGGCTATGTCTGATGAAGTTCGTCAAAGAGTTCATGACTTTGATGTAACGAAAAAGTAGAGACCGACCCTTAAAAAATCCATGCTCAATTTCAAGTCTATTACTTCTGACGGCAGAGTATTCAAGCTACGAAAAATCCTCCACATACTTGGATTTAAGTAAACAAAAAATAAAAAAAATAAAAAACAACGGGCGATTTTTAATTTAACACGATAATATTAGAACACAAATTCAAATACCGGGAGCAACAGTAACTCGGGAGGAAATTGAACACAGAATAAATATGGGAAATGCCTGTTATTATTCGGATGAAAAGCTTTTATCATCCAGTCTGCTGTCAAAAAATCTGAAAGTTAGAATTCATAAAACAGTTATATTACCAGTTGTTCTTTATGATTGTGAAACTTGGACTCCACTTTGAGAGAGGAACATAGGTTAAGAGTGTTTGAGAATAAGGTGCTTAGAAAAATATTTTTGGCTAAGAGAGATGAAGTTACAGGAGAATGGAGAAAGTTACATAACACAGAACTGCACGCATTGTATTCCTCACCTGATATGATTAGGAACATTAAATCCAGACGTTTGAGATGGGCAGGGCATGTAGCACGTATGGGCGAATCCAGAAATGCATATAGAGTGTTAGTTGGGAGGCCGGAAGAAAAAAGACTTTTGGACTTTTTCATTGGGAAGATAATATTAAAATGGATTTGAGGGAGGTGGGATATGATGATAGAGACTGGATTAATCTTGCTCAGGATAGGGACCAATGGCGGGATTATGTGAGGGCGGCAATGAACCTCCGGGTTCCTTAAAAGCCAGTAAGTAAGTAATATTAGAACACAAAGAATTTCGTACCTGTAAAGAATATTAAAGTATAGAAGGGAGTCTCGACCAATTGTTTACTTGGATGAAACATATGTGGAATGGAATTTTTGGGAGGGGGTACTATAACCCAGCACTGCGACGTTTCAAGATCTATTGCGTTAACCTTCAAGCTAGGCGCATTCCCAAACCCACACCGGCTGACTACACTAAGGTTCGCTGCGTACCCAGGTGTCGAGCAGGCAACCCCCCTCGTCCCTAGGCCAGCCCCCTCCGTGTTTCGCCAGCCGGCGATCGAGGAATGCTATGGAATGGTGACGAAATGGAGAAATGGTGACGGAATATGCCTAGAGACCCAGAGAAAACCCCGAACTGCGACCTTCTCTGCCACAAGTTTCACTTTGGAGTTTTTACTGAAAATTCCCAGGCCTGACCGGGACTCTAACCCAGACCGCTTGCGTGACAGGCTGAAAGTCTGACCTCTCAGCCCCCGCAGGGGCAACATAAGTATATCCATGCTTCGCACACAACATAGGCTGAAGTGAGGACTCCACTATACTACAGAACGACTGTAGACGTACGATATACAGGGTGATTTATATACAACTAACACATTTCTTTCTTCCTTCATTTCAAAACGAATGATGCCAGCCACAATTTTTTATACCTCAAATATAGAGTATCTTTGGGAGATTACTTACCTCTATAGTAAATGTTGAAAATTATTTATGTATTCTGCTGGAAATTCACTTAATGACCAGTTTTTAACGTCAAATTAAGCAGAAGTTTTGATTCCCTGTCACGAGATGCGCAGATGTTTATTCTTTATTCTGTATATTTGTCATCAAAATTATTATTCTTTTAGAGATCCAGTTGTTTCCAATTTGTTTACCAGTCCCAGTATTGTGTTTCTTTGGGGGGGATTACGAACACCAAATTCTCTCTGGTGTGCCCTTTGAGTAGCTGTAATTGAATTCGTAATCCAGTATTGCTTCATGTTGATTTAATGTGTACTGCATTTTCAGTGACTAAAACAAAATGTCGAAAACAACTGCCGACAATAAGGAATAAAGAATAAACATCTGAGCATCTCGTGACAGGGAATCAAAACTCCTGCTTAATTTGGCGTTAAAAACTGGTCACCAAGTGAATTTCCAGCCGAATAAATAAAGAATTTTCAACATTTGCTATAGAGGTTAGTAATCTCCCAAAGATACTGTACATTTGAGGTATAATGAATTCTGGCTAGCATTATTCGTTTTTAAATAAATAAAGAAAAATGTGTTAGTTCTATATAAATCACTCTGTATAATTCCCCATTCATAATGAAAATGTAACCGTGAACTTGTGAATACAAACATTACAATAAAATTACATCATTCATGATGAGAACGTAAACATAACCGCGAATATACTTGGTAACCATGGAAACGTAACGACGTCATTTTATCATTTTATTTTGTTGTATGCTTCAGTGCTGTATTATGATTTTATAGTGTTTTAATAGTACATTATGCAACGAGCCTATAATGATAGTAATTAAGAAGCGAGTATGGATGTTTATGAAACGAGCGCAAGCTTCTTAATTACCATTATAGGCGAGTTTCTTACGACTTTTTATGCTCGAACGTATTTTTAACTTGAAATTATTCATTTTATTTGTATCTAACTGACCTTGAGCAATACCTCGTAAATCGTGAGATGTGCGCAGACGTGAAAGTATTGATTTTTTTCCGAGGAACAGATGTCCACATTGACCTTGATAGCCTATAAGAACCTACAGAGTAAACTAAATATTAACTTGGATATAACATTGAAATTAAATTAGACATTGAAAAACGAGATGACAAATTGAATTTATTTGCATATTATTTACAATTAACGCTAATTATTATAGTAACAGAACATAACCTTCTGCGACAGTATTGGATTTCCAGCCTTCGTGATTTTTCGCTAATTCTCTTTCGATTGCATATCCGAGAATAATCGATACTTGCGGTTTTATAACGTACAAAACTGACTTGTCATTGGCTTAGGTTTTATAACGGTAGAAAGCTGACTTGTCATTGGCTGAAGATCTGTACTTTAATGAGTAGGCGTACTTTAATGACATGCATTAAAGGACTGCTACCAGGTGTATAATTAGTACATTTCGGCATGGTCGAGCATAAAATAATGTAAGCATAAACATGAAAGTTAAAAGTTTGCGGACTTTCATGTTAACGTCTAACAGTAATGTTAATGTCAATCTTCATGTAAACCATTGTAAATGGACCCATTAAATAACCTGACCGCTAATTTATGTGTTTATGTATGTTATGTTTATGTTTAATTTGAATTGCGAAGAGTCCATAAGAATAATGACACTAAAGGTAAGATCAGCTGTTTTGTGAAGGTCTGTAGCATACGGTACGTTCTCCGGCTGAGAGGTTCACCCCCTCGCCCCTCTGCTCGCTGGACGTGAATTCCCACTACACTCCCCTACACTTCTCTCTCACACAAGTCCCCATTCTTTCCCAAGCAACGGAGCTGCACTTTTCACATCTTATTTGTCCTGAGACAACCCACCTAACAAGTTTAAGGGAACGTGTCTATGTATCAAAATAATGAATAAGTTGTGTAAACAAACAATTATGCTAAAAATACAGGATGACCCGTAAGTAATGTCACTAATTTCAGGGAGGTTATGCCTTGAGATGTTTTAAACAAAATACTGTAGTTGAAAGCAATTTTGCTCGTTTTCGCTTCCTTTTAGAGATAAAAATTGCTTTATATGAAACATTTGAAAGCGTGTTTTCGGAAAGCCATAGATTTAATTCCCAATATGCTCAGTCAACTTAAGAGATCAGTGTATTATGATAATAAATGATTGAAAGAATTTTAGTTTTGTGCTTTAAATGTGCAGGAATTTGGTCCTAACAAATGTAACATTGAAAAATTCTTTGCAGAACGAAAAGTTACATTTGTTCGTGTTTAAAATATATCAAAGAATTATCTCCTGAAAATAAAGACATTACTTACGATTCATTCTGTACATGCAAGAGTTTAAACTTTAGGCTAAGAAGCAGGCTGTCTTTTTCATTTGAAAAGTTGACCTTGTTTTGCATTTTAGGGTTAGGAGCATATTTAGTTTCTAGGACTACCAGTTCCTCATAGGTTTTTGGGTTATTATTTATAGACCCCCGGACAATATGAAGAAAATTTCACCAAAATATATTCGCAAAATACAATACAATGTTTTTTAAAATAAGCCTTTATGATTAATAGTTTAGTCTACATTTAATATGTTACCAAGTAGAATATAAGAAATTTACGTTATTCAACAGTTTTTCAGAATTATCAAACCCTTAGCTGAATGCAAGAACTAGACAACTCAATTTTTACACTGACTAGAAAGAATAAACCTTAATGCATTGGCTTCATACTGATTACAAAGTAACACAAGCAACTTATCTGTTTCTTCTGGCGGAAGATTACACCTGGTGTCAGTACGATGATGAAGATCGCTCATCGTCACCTGATGTAATGTTAGCATACTTTGTGCTACATTGGATAGTTTCCTGCGCCGTAGCATCGTGGTCTGAGGGAACATGTTTGGTTTTACTTTACGAAATGAAGCTGGTTGGAGTCCTTGTGGGAAAGGAATTTTCCAATGAAATTTCGGCCAGTGTATGGGACTGGTGCCCACTCAGCATCATAATGAATTTGGGGGGCTACCATAGGTAGCGAAATCTCGTTTCGAAAACGAGCTATAACGACAGGAACGATCATCGTGCTGGATCATACATTACCCCGCACTGGTTGGATGATCGTTTACTATGACGATACAGTTGACATGAGGCCACTGGTCGGCATAGGTCCTTCATGGGTTATCACGCCATTGATTACTGACATTTGATAGTTTAATATTTGCTGATAGTTCATGGCTCTTGCCTCCAAGCACCTTATCTACAAACTTAGAGTGGAACGTGTGTTGGGTTTGTCAACTGCAGTTCTATCGTCTCCTCATATGTGTAAAGCCAGATTTAGATGTTAGAAAATATTAATGGAATCGTACAAAATACGGAAAACATGAAGATTTTAATGAAATGTGAAAATGTTACGGAAACATGATGGCACATGAAACCTTATTTTGCATTAACTGTATTCTATATTCGTAAATCGTAAAAATCCTTGTTCCCATATCACTAGCTGGCCGGTTTAAAGATAAATTTGCCTGATACTAGTCGTAAACATCTGAATCCTAATGATTAGCCTGCCAACCTGTTTATGGAGAGCACTTTACCATTCAGTGCAGATTGTTTAAATTCTTGTCAGGGAATTTATGTAATGTCCGTTCTGTTGCATTTTACGTATTTATTTATTTATTTATTTATCTATCTATCTATATATTTATTTATTTATTCATTTACCTCCATGCCCCCCAAGTGCCTTCATGGCATGTTACGGGGATATCTTTACCTTTTACCTTTTATGTGTTTATTTATTTGTTTATTTATTCATTTGTTTATGTATGTCTTATTTATTATTTGTTTATGTATGTATTTATTTATTATTTATTTATGTATTTATTTATTTTTTATTTATTTATTTATTTATGTATTTATTTTTATTCTTTTTTATTTATTTATTTATTTATTTATTTATGTATTTATTCATTTATTCATTTATGTATTTCTTTATTTATTCATTTATTTATGTATTTATTCATTTATTTATGTATTTATTTATTCATTTATTTATGTATTTTTATTCATTTATTTATGTATTTTTTTACTATGTATGAATTTATTTATTCATTTATTTATGTACAGTTAGATGTATTTATTTATTCATTTATTTATGTATTTATTTTTTTTATTAATTTATTTATTTATTTTTTTACTTATTTATGTACTGTTTTATTTATTTATTTATTTATGTTTTGTGCTGTATTCATTTATTAGTTTATGTATGTATTTCATTTGTTAATTGATTATTCTTATTAATTAATTAATTTATTTATTTATTTATTTATTTATTCATTCATTTTCATTTCTTCTTTATTAATTTACACATTTTGTTATTATTTATTTATTTATTCATTTATTTATTTATTTATTTTTTATTTATTTATTTAATTTACTCATTTTTCCTTATTCTTTATCTTATTCATTTTGTTCTTTATTTATTCATTCATTCATTCATTCATTCATTCATTTCCATATTAATTTTCTTTTTGTTCTTTTATTAATTTACTCATTTTGTTCTTTATTTATTTATTTATTTATTTATTTATTCATTTCCTTCTTATTCATTTTCTTATTTATTTATTTATTTACTTCTTATTTATTTATTTATTTATTTATTTATTTATTTATTTATTTATTCATTCATTCATTCATTCATTTCCTTCTTTATTTATTCATTCATTGATTGTATTTTTGGTTTTCCACTAAATTTAATGCTACATTTCCTTTATTATAAAGTCTCTGTATTTTCCGGAACTCAGGTGCGTGTAGTATTTTTTCCTACAATCCGTTTCCTTAAAGGCGTGGCACTAACATGACATCCAGGGCCTTAAAGTTAGCAAGGAAGCGTCCTGTTCCGTTCTGCTGGTGCTTGCTCGCGTCTCGTATTAATTAATTCCCAGAGAACCGGTTTTCATTCGAGTCCCCCTTGACGAGCTACAAGACGTACAGTATAGTGTGGGCTGCTGCAATTGCAGCATCTCAATGTGGACGTGAGCAGTTCCCTGCCACCAGTTTGCCAACCGCCTCCTGCCCAGGTTCATAACCACGCCGTGCCAAAATGTACCTGCTTCGCCACATTTTCCTTTCGCCATCTTCCCGGTTGAGTCGGCAGCTTGGCTAGCGGTTAGGAAGCTGATGAGCGCTACCCGTAGTATTCGCGAGCCTTGTTGTAGTGCATATGAAACTGTGATTTCTTGTATGCCCGGAAAAAAAAAAACCTCAATTTGTCCCAACCAGGATTTGAATCCGGGCCCGCTCGCTTCAGGTCAGGCAGACTAACTCCGCAGTGGTGGAGAAGAGAGTTTTTTTGCAATAACCTGTTTCTTAATACGATATACTCTGTCACGTGACAGTATTAGGCCTACGGTGACTACAAAAAAAAGTCTTTAGCACGAGAGTTTTTTTTTTAGTTACGAGTGACTGGATACGGTAAAAACAGAAAAAAAAATGGAGAATTACTCATCGCCGGATTTGGAGGCATTGAAGGTGCTTATTGGACGATATTATGTTAAAAATGTTAACAGAAAAATAAACATTCAGGAACGAGGCTTGGTGAAGTATAGATTTTATATAAATCAATAAAGCGATGAAGAATGTCGACACCATTTCCACTTTAAGAATTTATCGGATATGCACTGGAGAAATTATTGTGGTTCCACATATTATTCTTCACATCCTGATCTGAAATTAAATACCTGTCTTTATTAACACCAATAGAGTTTTATCCCAGATTACATATAGATTGATCAACCTTATGGTCTTTGAAGGCAACAAGTTTTGTCAATTTCCCTATGCTGCCATCTAGCAACTGCAGAAGAAGTTACATTATAACTCTCATTTGAATTGCATACAGCAACTGTACTCCCACCATTAGCAACAGACTGTGGCGATCCTGGTGGCTCTCTTCTAAATTTACCGTTTTTAACATGGGGATGGCTAATCTGTTATAGGGTGAGTCAAAAGTCTCCATACACATGGGAATTATATTATGCTACAGTTACAGAATAATGTTCCACATGTCCCCCTTCCATGTCCAAACAAAGTGATAGGCAATTCTGGCGAACACGTGACAATGTTTCTCCACTTACTTTTTGCAAGCTAATGTAATTCTTCTTTCAAGATGGTTCACATTACGGATTTTCTTCTGGTACACAATCGATTTTAAGTGATCCCAAAGGTAAAAAATCCATGGAAGTGAGGTCTGGTGACCTGGATGGCCATTCCATCGGACCACGTCGACCGATCCAATGCCAAGGAAACTGCTGGTCCAGCCATCGGCGTACTTCATTGCCGTAGTGCGGAGGTGCCCCGTCTTGCTGCAAGAATGCAGGGAAGTCCTAACTCTCGTCCAGGATTAACATGAAGATGCCATTTTTCAACGTATCGAGATACTATTCGCGTTGAGGTTTCCCTCAATGAAAAAAGGACCAACAATGAATCCAGTTACCCCAAATCCCGCACCACAGCATGAGTTTCTTCGCACCTTGACGTTTGGAGTCCGACATTCAATGTGGATTGCAATCAGTCCAATACCTCACATTTTGCCTGTTCGCTTCACCAGTAACATAAAAGTTTGCCTCATTTGAAACAAGGATGGAACATTCTGGTTCATGTTCGGTGCCCACTCACAGAATTCCTCCCTGCGATCAGGATCGTCCTCAGTCAGATGCTGCATCTTGTATGGGTGCCACTTGTTAGTCTGCAAAATGCTTGGCTGATTCCCACTTCCGCAGAGAGGCGTCGGGTTTCTTTTGTCGGGTGCTTGGTCATCGTCGACAACACCGTCTTCCAGATCTGGCTTCGTCGGCGACGGAATCTGTCCGCTTGAACTTCTGGATGAGTTTCGCCACGGAGTCGTGGGTTATCTGCGTTGTGTGTGTTTTATTGAATGTACGCGCTACATGCCACTCCCGGCCAACAGAATGATGTCAATCCGTTCTTCCTTCGTTGGTGGCATTCCTTTTAATTGGTTCACCTACTGAAAAAGCAAAATAAACATTGGTCACCGTTATCCCCATTGTATGGAGATTTTTGACTCAGCCTGTATATGTGATAAGAGATTTTATATATAATAATAATAATAATAATAATAATAATAATAATAATGATTTATTTAACCTGGCAGAGTTAAGACCATACGGCCTTCTCTAACACTCAACCAGGAGTAAAACTGCGTTACAAAAAACACTACAAATTTATAAATTACACTACAATTTTACACACAAAACTGAATAAGATAATAATAATAATAATAATAATAATAAAATATAAACAACAAATAAGAAGAAATCAGACATAATATATAACATACAGAAAGAAAGAAAAAGCATAATAATAAAATGTGAACAGACAGGTCAAAAATAAATGAAAGGCATACAAAAAAAATGAGACAATTATTCATAATAATAATAATAATAATAATAATAATAATAATAAAACAAGAATAATATAAGAATAGTAATAATGATAATAATAATACTAATAGTAGTAATAAAATAGTGCAGTACAAAGTATACAGTGAATACAATATTTCTAAGTACACACAATAAGAAAAATTAAGATTATATATAGCTCAACTTACACATTAGAGATATAACATTATCGGAAAATATGAAAACAAAAATATAAAATAAGTTAAATATCACTAGAACATAAAAAAATGTGAATACGTGGAAACATGCAATACAACACTTGTCATAATAGTAAGTTAGTTTGGCAACTCGTCATAAGATAATTTTCTAACTTGGATTTGAAAGAATTCAATGTTCGGCAGCCCTTGACTTCAGGCGGCCTATCTATAAATACGCAAATCAGATGACATGTACTTACTTACCTACTTACTTACTTACTTTTAAGGAACCCCGGAGGTTCATTGCCGCCCTCACATAAGTCCGCCATTAGTCCCTATCCTGAGCAAGATTAATCCATTCTCTATCATCATTTCCCACCTCCCTGAAATCCATTTTAATATTATCTTCCCATCTACGTCTTTGCCTCCCTAAAGGTCTTTTTCCCTCCGGCCTCCCCAAATAACACTCTATATGCATTTCTAGATTCGCCCATACGTGCTACATGCCCTGCCCATCTTAAACGTCTGGATTTTATGTTCCTACTTATGTCAGGTGAAGAATACAATGCGTGCAGTTCTGTGTTGTGTAACTTTCTCCATTCTCCTGTAACTTCATCCCTCTTAGCCCCAAATATTTTCCTAAGCATCTTATTCTCAAACACCCTTAATCTCTGTTCCTGTCTCAACCGGTAATATAACTGTTCAGGTGACATGTATTTAATTGTAAATAGGTTACGGAGATGTAATCTGTGATGAAAGCTAATATAATCAAATCATTGTTGTGAAGTTACTTTGTTTTTGCGTATTATACATCAGTATTTATAATTGTAATCTATTTTAATTTTATTACTTCCCTGTATACGCAGTGTCAAATTTCTCGCAGGGCGTTGAAAGCTGATCTACATATCCATTTTTTTCCTGTTGCTGCACATTTTTATCATGGACTTCTTACCAATAGATTTATACGTATTTCCGTATGGATCTGTGGGAATTAACTCACACATTGAATTCAAACAAGGTCGTCCTTTACGTTGAAACGAAGTCTTTCCTGTGTATCACTTCGTGTAGCGTATAAAGCGTCACCTTTAGTGAATAGGATTAACTACAGACGTTCATCACTAAGGGGAAGTGACGCATGCGTAGAACATCAGTCAGCTGATGTTGCCAGCGAATATGGATTATAAAGAACGGACACTGAGCGAATTTTCCTGTGTTTTCTTTCTCTGCGCGCCGGCGTTTAGTTCCCCTTTCAAGCGCTAGAGGTTAGTGTAATCGAGCATACGCTAAGATAATAATTGAGTATAGAGTTGAGACACAGGATCCAAACATTGCATAATCCAGTAACGCTTTGCTTCAAATAAATTCAAGTTAACAGCTTTTCCTTATTTCTCAGTGACAAACTAGTTGTAATAATAATTTTTTTATATTTCAGATATAATAAATTATATTATAAAATAATATAATACATTATAAAATTAAGTATCAAATTCGTTTAATATTTGTATATAATATAATATAGATATATGGTTTTACTTCTCGTAAGAGTTTTGTTTTTCCATTTTCAGCGCTATCAAATCATTACATATTTTAATTGTTGTTGGGGTCAACGTCTCAACTCTCATTATAAAGGAACTCTAGAGTCTAGACATTACAGTTAATGACAGATTTATTATTTTATGGATCCAATTAATTTTATTTGAGTACATAATGTACCTAGATGTATTAATTATATGTGTTATATTTCCGCTGTGTCGACTGCTAGCTGGTGTGATGTCAGCGCCAACTCTAGGGAGAAAGCAGAATCTCACGCTCTAGCTGTTGAAGGTCATTGAAATCAGTCCGGTTACATCAAAGGTACCGACGCGACGGTCCATACTTAGTTACCTATACGCTGATGTTACCGTTTACCGTAAATACTGGGGGAAAAGCTCTGCAAACCCAGACAGATGGCGCCTTGTCATAAATGTTTTAAAAAAGTAATTTTTGGAGGATGTCATGCCAGATACTTATGTTCCAGAAATAAATGAAAGCGTGGTTATTTTATTGAACGGAATTAAGCTTAGTCAAGATTTTTTCTGATGTTACGTTTGTTGCGACAGTCTGGTCTGTTGCCGTTCTCTACAGAAGTGGGGCAGTCGCTATTGAGTAGCTTGGGGTGGAGGAAGTGCGAAGCTCCCTTCACTTGTTGATTCCAGCAAAGCAACCCTGTCTGCCTGCCTGCTCAGTTTCATATCAAAGTGGGACTTAACGGAAAGCTCTGCAAAGACTTTCGTAGTGCAGTTCGGTATCGTGGGAAGCAGTGAGACATAGGCCACGTAACTAAGGTGGAAATTTGTATCACTCTCCAGTAAGACCGTTATTGAAGAACCACGTTATCGACAAAAAGTTAAATGAGTTGAAATTTTGCCTACTTGAAGATCTCTTACAATCACGAATTTTGGCTTAATATGTAAATTTTTTAACTACGAAAACGAAATATCATCTTTCAAAATTAAATGCAGATCGTGCAACAGAAACATATCTAAGCAAATTGATAGCGGACAGTGACGTCGGTCTGGGTGAAGCAGTCGGTAGTGTTGTCCCCTTTTCACAGTCGTCGGGGACGGTCTACAGGATCAAAAAATGTCCATACAACATCGGGTCAAAACTAGATAGTTTTCCCAGAAAAAAATATTTTTTTATCTTATTTTATTCGTGTTACACTGCTTATATCGTTAGTAAAATTACGAAAACAATTGAAGAGTTCGCGGGAAAAACTATGAATGTCACAGTTTTGTTAAGGTTGATGTCATTATCTAATTCATGGATCACTACGAAATTTATTGTTGTTCTTATGAAAAATGGTAAAAAGGAGAATTATCACCACGAATACAGTAATCCTTCCCTTTATTTTCTATAGAAACAGCACTACAGCTTGCAGTTATGGACTCAATTAGATCATTATCTAATCCTTAACAGAAATGTGACATTCAACGTTTTTCCCCCGAACTCTTCAATTACATCAGTAGGTATCTCTAGCAAAGAGTTAATATTACTTTAAAATACATGTACGTACATGTCAGCTGAGTTCAAGCTCCCTGTCCATAGCTCTACTGCCGAGCGGATGACAGTTCGGTGCCAGGTATTCGATGAACAACTTACAATGTCATTCACAGTTTAGGAATATCATATGTTATTAATTTATGGAGAAAGTCGTCGTAATTCAAGTGAGGCAAGAAGATGTACCATCAATGTTTTCCGCAATGAAGGTTACCTAATCGGCGAACTTTTGTAGCGGTTTCTCAACGATTATTACAAACTAGGAGTCTCTTACTCCATTTCGAAAATGACACAAACAGAAATTTAAGAAAAAAAAAGGTACTTCTTTATGGAAGCGAGAGAGATTAAAATGTTGCATTTTTAAAAAAATTCGTGTGATTTTGTGCAATAAACCATTATTATTTATTTTTTAGATGTGCAATAAAAATGGACCAATATTTCCAATATTGTTAAATAAAATGGAAATTTCCCATAAAGTTCTAGTAATAAGATTAAGGGTGCTATTCATAGATATTTCGCTAGCCCGCGCTACGAGCGTGCTAAACTAGCCCCGGCTGTCGAGTGATTACTTGTACAGGATTCATATCATTTCATATCACTAACACTGGTTTATGAATACGAAAAACGTTAGTTCGCTGATCATCCACCGGAAGCCCGCGCTAAGAATGTCTATGAATACGGCCCTAAAGTTTGTATTTGCTAGATCTTGAAAGGAATGTGCGTTTATTGGAGCGAAGTAGATTTATAATATTACATAACGTCAGTTTAAAAACCATGCCCTCCTGCATATGTTATTTCCTGTATGGAGAGATTAAAAAGACCAGAGATCAGTCCAATTTTGTAACTAGTTTAGTAAAATATGTGTGTATCAATGTTGGTTTGTGCCAAAGATACGTACCCACGTGTGACCTTATGACATCTTATGACATCAACATTCATAATATTATTATCCGTTTCTCGTGGTTGGAAATATATTGCTCTTCGTTTTAAAACAACGGTCCGACCCTGCATTAAACAGAGCATCTGTTTTGTACCGCTATGTCTGTATCCGCTTGAGCTGTACTGTGTACTTGTAAACTCCCTCCTCTCCATCCAGTAACGTTGCCAAACGCCTAATATTGTAAAATTTAATAATTAGTTAAATATTGCAATTGGAAAAAAATTGTGAGCACATTTTGTCTTCTTTATGACATGAATAATCATCAGTTAAAATAATGGCACTTATACCCATTACACCCTGTAGACCCGCATGACTCTTGCTTCCGACAATAGTTAATATTGCATACCAGACACTGAGTAAACCTTGGAACACAATCCTCGATACTGAATCATTTCCTTCCGCAACAGGCTGAATCATTGACCGGTGATACGGTGAAGCGGAATGAATCAGTGCTGAAAATTGTTCGTGTTGAAAACCATGCCACGCCTCTGAGTCCTGGAAAGTAAAACAATAGTTAATAGTAGCCAGTGATCTGTTATCACTGTGTGATCATCTGTCTTGTCCTCTGCAAGTGGATCAAGTAATAGTGACTGTAACATGTATTTCAAATCTAGTCTTGTATTTTTTTGGCTTCAGCTTCCCATTCGAGTTCTACGTCCCAGGATATATGGTACACACTTACTTACTTACATACTTACAAATGGCTTTTAAGGAACCCGGAGGTTCATTGCCGCCCTCACATAAGACCGCCAGTGGTCCCTATTCTGAGCAAGATTAATCCACTCTCTATCATCATATCCCACCTCCCTCAAATACAATTTAATATTATCCTCCCATCTACGTCTCGGCCTCCCCAAAGGTCTTTTTCCCTCCGGTCTCTCAACTAACACTCTATATGCATTTCTGGATTCGCCCATACGTGCTACATGCCCTGCCCATCTCAAACGTCTGGATTCAATGTTCCTAATTATGTTAGGTGAAGAATACAATGCGTGCAGTTCTGTGTTGTGTAACTTTCTTCATTCTCCTGTAAATTCATCCCTCTTAGCCCCAAATATTTTCCTAACCACCTTATTCTCGAGCACCCTTAACATCTCTTCCTCTCTCAAAGTCAGAGTCAAAGTTTCACAACCATACAGAACAGCTGGTAATGTAACTGTTTTATAACTTTCAACTTTTTTGACAGCAGACTGGATGATAAAAGTTTCTGAACCGAATAATACCAGACATTTCCCATATTTATTCTGCGTTTAATTTCCTCCCGAGTATCATTTATATTTGTTGCTCCAAGATATTTCAATTTTTCCACCTTTTCAAGAGATTAATTTCCAATGTTTATATTTCAATTTTGTACTATGTTCTGGTCACGAGACATAATCATATGCTTTGTTTTTTCGGGGTTTACTTCCAAACCTATCTCCTTATTAGGTTCAAGTAAAATTCCAGTGTTTTTCCTAATAGTTTATGGATTTTCTCCTAATATATTCACGTTATCCGCATAAACAAGCAGCTGATGTAACCCGTTCAATTCCAAACCCTCTCTGTTATCCTGAACTTTCTTAATGACATATTCTAGAGCAAAATTAAAAAGTAAAGGTGATAGTACATCTCCTTGCTTTAGTCCACAGTGAATTGGAAAAACATCAGACAGAAACTGGCCTATACGGACTCTGCTGTATGTTTCACTGAGACACATTTTAATTAACGGAATCAGTTTCTTGGAAATAACAAATTCAATAAGAATGCTATATAAAACTTCTCTCTTAACCGAGTCATACCTTTTTTGAAATATATGAATAACTGATGTACTGTACTCTTATACTCCCATTTTTCCTCCAATATCTGTCGAATACAAAAAATGTGATCAATAATCGATCTATTACGCCTAAAACCACACTGATTATCCCCAATAATTTTATCTACATAAGGAGTTAATGTTTTTAAAAAGATATTGGACAAACTTTTTATGATGTCAATGAAAGTGATATTTATCGAAAGTTACTACGTACAGTTAGTCTTTTCCCCCTTTTTGAAGATAAATATAATTATAAACTCCTTCCATTGTTCTGGTACAATTTCCTTTTCCCCAAATAACATGTATAAGTTTTAAAAAATTCACTAGATAATGCGCTTCCACCCTCTTGTATTAATTCTGTTGGAACTTGATCAATACCGTGAACTTGTATTTTTCAGATTTTCTATCGCAATTTTGACTTCAGAAAGTGTGGGTTCGGGTATAATAATAATGTTTTATTTTCGCTGGCAGAGTTAAGGCCATAAGGCCTTCTCTTCCACTCAACCAGCCTTAATCAATACAATACATATTTAAATTACGAATATTTACACTACACTTAAAAGGTTCTCCAGCAATATTCTTCAGTTAAGTTAACGACTAGTAGACTACATATTTATTTAAATTTAGATAAACCTATAAGGTAAAGTAGTAACTTAATTTATGAGCTAATTTAATTCAATCAATTATAATTAATTTGAGGTTTGAGATAACTAGTAAAATGATGAAAATTAATTTAATGTAAGCTTACTAGAACTATGTTACAGGGAGAAAAAAATATATATAAATCTAAAATATATTTCTATAATGAGAATATTAATGTAATTGCCATTAGAGGTTTTGTAAATCTATTTAGAGAAATTAATGATAATAATAAGAATGGACAGATGTTAGTTTTATTATATGTAATAAATATTAATCAACAATTAATTTGTTAAGTAAGAATTTATGTAATTTTGACCTAAATGAAGTTATTGTCCAACAACCCCTTACGTCACTCGGTAGCGAGTTCCAATTTCTAACAACTGAAACTGTATAAGATGAAGAATATAAAGATGTCTTGGTAACATGTGGTTTCAATGCAGAGAGACTTACGTCGAACCCAACGCATCGCTATTTACATTTATAAGGGAAACGGTCTGTCCAGTCTGTCAGCGTCTTTGCTTCGGGCCCGGTGGCGACGAGAGCATTTAAGGCGCTGCATAGGCAGCCTTGTAGCCGTCCCCTCGCTGATGGGTTCGGCCGTGACCCAGAAATCTGCGAGGGAAGTGCCAGGCAGACCACGGTGCTATCGATCCCACGACAGTGGTCAGCCCTACGCGTGGGCCAGGACGGCTGGAGCATTCTTCACAGAGAAGACAATTCCTTATCTGCTCTGCATTCACTCCGCCCGCGCCTTTGTTGGCGACCCTCAGAATGCTCTGGCTGGTCAGATGCACTGATTCCAAATGCATCATGTTCTGCTTCTGTTATACAGGGACATCGTTTTATTTTCACTAACATTTCTAATATTAACCTGGCTATACCTTTGGATCAACGATTAAGAACCGGAAACACCGTTTGCTACCCCCTTCCATGACTAGAGTTCGATGATACTGGCGTAATATACAAACAAATCACTTTACTAGGTATAGGAGGGAAGAAAAGTAGTTCATCCATTTACGTAAACTAGGAAATATCGCGCTTTTGAGTTTGATAATTTTCATTAGGTTTTTGTTTAATCAAAATACAGTACTGTATTAATAACGAGCGTTTGACTCACAAACTAAGCTGTCCATGTGGACGTATTCATTATGCAGTGTATATTATACTGTCTACAGCACATTAGCGTACACTATAGAGAATGAAGTTAAATTGAAATATAATCATAATATGGATATTTAAACACATTTTTTAAAATAGTGGCCGTTCATTTCGATACAGGCTTCAGTTCTAATGTGCATATTATCGCACTATAGACTATTGTACCTAATTCCAATTACCAGGTTCGTACTTCGTATCAGTAACTCATGTTGAAGTAATTCTGTACCTACTCTATAAAAAAGTACCTTACGTACTGTAAATTCAATCTTCACTTCTGCCCGATCCGAAAAGATAAAATTACTCAGACATGCTATCTACTGTCCGTCCAAGTGGTTACGTCGCAGCGTCGTAGAAAGGGAGGAAATCACGTGACAATTACTTAACGAGGCCCTTTTATTTAAGTTATTTTAAACAATTGTATGGGTATATTACGTAGACGTCCAATTCCTAACAGAAATTAATGTTCTCAGAAAAGAGCTAAGACAGCCCAGCCACTAGCATTTACAGAGAGGCGAATAGAAGCAGGTGGGGGAAACCGGGATGCGACGTAGGCAAATGGAAAATGATGGAATATTGAAAGCTCTTTCGTCACTGGAAAACGCGAACATATTTTTGGAACGTACTGTTTACTATGACCGTAAGGCTACTATGACTGTATATGCGGTCTTGAATCTGTGTGGAGGACGGTTGAACTTCATTAGTGGAAGGGGTGGGAGTGAAGTACATTGAAAAACTCAGGTACATAAAAAATTGAAGTAAAAATATAATGATGTCCCTGTACCTTACATACCAGGCAGGTAGTTGTGTGGGTAGATGGGTCGGTGGGCAGATAAGTAACTAGCTACCGGTACGAAGCACAGACACGAAATGGTAGATTTTTAGCAACTTAAAATTAAAAAATTACCACTTAAAAATTCAGATTTTCCATTTTGTAGCACTTTTAATGCCGAAATTGAGAATTTTGCAACGTTTTAGAATGGAACATTTTTAATAGAAAGTTTGCTGGTAGAAATTCAATGCCGTCAATATGTTACACGTGCATTTTCAGTTCAAAATCTTGAAGATAATAAATAAAGAACGGAACATACAGGCTAATAGGCCTACTACAGTTAAATTGCGAGCAATAATGAATATGTCTAAAGATATGGTGTGATTGTATCCCGACCCATCTTGTTACTCAGGCACTGCCAGCCTCTACCAGTGGGTGAACACTGGACCCGAAAGAAATCGCATAGGCAGCTTAGTCACAGGAAATCAGGAGCAGTCGGAGTCTAAAATCTTTTAAGCACACTCTACTTAGAAATGTCTTTAATGAACAGAACTAAACTCTTGCGGAAGTTTCTAAATAGTCTTAAATGACCAAGTTGTTACTTTTTTTTCTCTCGTCTCTCTTTTTTTTTATTATCTTGATATATTAGTTAAACCTTTGTATCTGTATGTCATTTACTACGATTTTGCTAATCAACATTTTTTGTCTTGTAATCCACATGTATTTTTCTTTTAATATATTAACTGTATACTATATCTCAAGTGAATTAATTAATCGTCGAATTTATCTCGATGAGTTTGTCTTATTATTATTTTTTTTTCAAAATTCAAATTTATTCACAATTTACATTTGAAATGATACCCGAAATGAGCATATGCTCGTGCTCGGGTACAGTCCAGTAGTCTACATAAATTTTACAGAGATCAATAATAATGTTGATGTTAGAAATAATAGTAACAATAATAATAATAATAATAATAATAATAATAATAATAATAATAATAATAATAACCGTGACGGAGATGATACAAAGATAGTAATACAAATTAATAATAATAATAGTAATAATAATAATAATAATAATACAAAAATATTAAAAATAATAAAATAAATACTAAGACGGATAAAATAAAATATAAAACCACTTAGCGAGAGTTAAACAACTTAAATAAGCATATAATAACCAGGAAAAAATGACTAACTCGAAAATCAACAGAAAAGTTCTTTGTATCGCAGACGTCAGCAACCGCCGTATTGACATTGTGTTGCATTAATGGTAGTAGTGGGGAGCTGAAAGTCTACGTAACTGCCGTTCTCTTCGAATCTGCTGATAACAATCATAGGAAGTTAATGCTGAAGAACAAAATGTCTACGAGTGAAACTGCTCATTATTTCCAGGATAAATACAAATAATACTGAAATATATATATATATATATATATATATATATATATATATATATATATATATATATCCCCTTATGTTATGTAACTGATTTTGATTATATGTAATTTTCTACTTTATTTTATATTGTCCTTATATTATGTAACCAATCTTGACTATTTGTAATTTTATATTATGTAACCGATCTTGACTATTTGTAATTTTATATTATGTAACCGATCTTGACTATTTGTAATTTTATATTATGTAACTGATCTTGACTATTTGTAATTTTATATTATGTAACTGATCTTGACTATTTGTAATTTTCTACTATATTTCATGTAATTTCTAAGGTATCTTCTTTTGTGTTGTTTTGTAATCAGTCACATAATTTTGTATTTCATGTAGCCTATATTATTGAAACATGGTTGAGTGGAAAAGAAGGCCTTATAGCCTTAACTCTGCCAGGCAAAATAAAACTACTTCAACTACTAATATTCTACCACCAGCACCAGACAGATCAGTTGAAAACTAGAGATAACAATATAGTATCAGGCAGGTCACATTTCTCTGCCATGCAGGCTGTAACAGCTAACATGTAAGGGTGACCAAATTATTTGAAAATGTGACGGTGCCTTCAGATAATAATTTTTTTTACACAAAAAAACGTATCATAGAATGCAATTTCGCACAGACACAGCTCGAATTTTGTATTAATTTTCGCATTTTATCGCGGATTAAGAAACTGCAGTAACATACTTAGCATACTTTTAAACACGGTGAAGAATAGGTAGAACGGAGAAATTCTCTCCATCACCCATTACATACACTACACTACACACGAACACTTACACATACATTCACTCTAATAAATGACACAACTCGTCACAGATACACATCATGTAAAGCCTGGCCCGCCGAAGTGGTGTGGTGTAGAAATTTAAAATGGATCACAGTTCTGCCATCTACCCGCAATATGCGGAACCCGAATCACGCAAGTGAAGTAGATAGGCATTAAACACATACATACATACATACATACATACATACATACATACATACATACATACATACATACATACATACATACATACATACATACATACATACATATTTTTGAACATTTTCCATTGTTGTGTATCCGATATAATTGAATACCTGCCTGGAAGAACATTGTAAGAAATTGTGTAGCAGTAGTTAAAGAGCATTTGTTGCATTTTTTGTCTGTAAAATTAATTTTTCTCCTCGGATATTCCTATGTAGTAAGTTTGAAGCTTATTAATTAATAAATTATTGTGCCTGGCTGTAAAAATAGCACGTCTGTCAACTGTGAAACGTCTTTCTTCTTGTTGCCTGGAGAGTTGGAGCATTGCTACATACAACGTTCTTCCGGGCAGATGTGTTCAATTGGTAATTTAATAACAAGACCTGCCAACAAGAAACGTAATTTTCTTCTTGGCTTTGTTGTGGACACCGGTTCTAAAATTACCCAGGAATTTAATGGAAGGCAATATTGTTACATAAAACAAACTTCAAATATAAAACTGAAGCAAGAGGCAAACGAAAATACTCGTAGGAAGTTACTGCAAGAACACTATTGTATGCAGAAATTTAAATTTGTATAGCATTCTATGTCATTTAGGCAATCTGCTATGTCAGGAAAAATGTTAAAACTTAAACAACAATAAATAGAAATAGAAAAGAAATTTACATTCACTTCTCCTTCTCTTCGAAATCTTGAACTCTTCTATTCCTTCGTACCTGTCGTCTCGCTTCACTTACCTTTCTTGCCATCCATCACAATCTGAACACACGCTCTCGCCATGAAACAATACTAACAATACCATCCCATCGCACCTCCTCATACTCATCCTCTTTCACAATAGCCCTGCCAAGACTTGGAATTCGCTACCTGCTAGCATCAGGAACTGTCGAAATAAAATTGAATTCAAACGCAAACTTACTAGGCACTTGGTCAGTAAAACGCTGAGACTCGTTCAGACATGGTTTCTTGTAAATAGTTCTCTTAATCTATCACAAAATATTTCAATATCCGGTAATTTCATTACTATAGACTTTTGTTATTGTAGGTTTAATTTGTAATTCAGTAAATACAAAAATATTCTTTGTTCTTAACTTCTATGATAAAATGTCTAGCTTTCATTAATCAGGTAATCTGACGGCTTTATCTCTACCAGGTTAAATAAATAAATACTAATACTACTAAACATATCACACTGACTAAAACGCTCGTCACCGACACGAAACTTGTACCATTCAATATGAACACAGTTGAACAGTGAACTTAAATTCAATGTTCTATGTGTTCAAGTTTTTTATTTTTAACCATTGTGAGCTATCCTACCCAGTGTTACCAATTTAACTGTTTTTCTGCTAGATCTGGCGTTTTTCAATGTTAGTTTAGCAAGTAAAATTTATTAAATTTCTATTGCTGATACAGAGATTTAGCGGGTATTTTAGCACGTAGAGTGGGAAAATAATCTCATTATAGCTACATTAACAATATAGCAATTTAGCGGTTTCTGCACTGTTTCACAGCGGGTTTTTAAAAACTGAGTTGGCAACACTGGTCCTACCCATAAATTTAAAAGAATAAAATCGTGTGAAAAGAAAGAAAACGCTGATTTTTTCGTTCCTTTCTTCTTCGCCGAAAACCAGATCATTTATGAATCTCGAGAATCATTTCCTGGACGCCGGAACATAGATATAAATTCTTGTAGGGCCTCGGAAAATCCGGGACGTTCGGCAATCCTGCACTAAGAGTAATTAGAATAATAGTAGGTGCCGAATCTAGGGAATCGTGTAGGACTATTTTCTAAAAACCACAATAATGCCCATGGCTTGTCAGTATATCTTTTCATTAATAATCTTCCTCTTATGTAATCGTGAAAACTTTGTAACTAATACTTCATAGCATAAATATACGTCAAAAAATGACTTTCATACTCCATCGGCAAGTCTATCGTGCTATCAAAAAGGAGTGCGTTATATGGCAGTAAAAATTTTTAATAGCCTCCCTATCGATATAAAAATGAAACTCAAAACATAAAATTTTTAGGGCCAAATTAAAGAAGTACCTAATTTCTCACGCCTTCTATTCTGTAGGTGAATTCATGACATTCAATAACACTTCATGAAATTGATACTAAAACATTGTGTTGTACTAGTAGACTATATTGTAAATCTCGTCTGTATATATTTCATCTAGACTGTGACTATAAATTAAGATTTTATAATAGTACTAGCCGTACCTAGTGCGCTCCGCTGCACCCGTTAGAAATAAATAGAAAGTAATTACATAATTAAAATAGGACGTTTGATCCAGGGAACATTCGTGTTTGATAGAAGGGTAAATCGTTTAATATGTTACTTAATTTAAATTGTATTTAAATAATTAAAATGCGGTCATTTTGGTCCAGAGAGCAATCATTTGGTGCAATGACAATTCCTTTAACATGTTTCTTAATTGTCATTACATGCAACCATAGTTTAATGAAGATTGACATATCATTTAGTTTTAATGTGTATACTTTATATTACTTGCTATATGTTTCAGAAGTTACTGTAATAACATTGTAGAATTATGTCCATCTAGAGAAACTACACTTTCTAATGATGAAATAATAATTAAACAATTAATTAGCTTCGATATTACTTCATACAAACATAGAAGCATTCTCTTAGGCTATGTTTAATAGCTTTCGATTGTTGTCTGTGTCCAAGGCCCCTTATAGACGAAGTCATTTGTTTTTATTTCAGCACAGCGCCTTAGATGGCGTTGTTATTGTAATTTTAAAACTCATTTATCTAATTAAATATCAGTCCTATCAAAATTTTGTATAGAATAAAACTTATCGACAATTATGTTTAAAGAAACTTTTGTTATGTAACTTTTTCACAAAAATTAATAATAAGGAGATATTTCGATTTATTTAATTCAGGCCCCCTTATAACCCCCTTTTAAATAAAGTGTTTTGAATGTCATATAGCCTAAAATCTAAGTTACAACGAACTTAATTTATATTCCAATTTTCATATAAATCGGTTCAGCCATTATCGCGTGAAAAGGTAACAAACATCCACACAGACAGACATACAAACAGAAATTTCAAAAAGCGATTTTCGGTTTCAGGACGGTTAATTATACATGTTAACACCAATTATTTTTGGAAAATCGAAAATTACCAGAGAAATTTTGGCTACAGATTTATTATTAGTATAGATTAAGTTTTTGGCTTGTTCCATATTCAAGCTGTAAGCAATGTATGAATACCATGGAATGTTAATAAATATACAATACAATACAATACTAGTTGTGCTCGCCATGTCCAGTCCTTACCAACTGCTTGACCCAAGCCAGAAGTCGCATCCTTTCCACTGTTTCTTTTGCGTATAAAAATGAGTTGATATTTATTGGTGCAGCGATGGTAGATGAAATTAGGATATCCAGAAAAGACGTACAGCTCTTTGTCTGGCACACACCGGGCATCGAACGCAGCCGCTCGCATAACGGTGCTCTGCAGACTCTTTGTCCGCCAGCTGTCGCCCAGCGGAGCGCGACTGATTCCGCAGTTCCGCCGACCAGGTGACATCCGCACCGGAAGTCCGCATGGCGCTGCTTCCTCTTGACCCTCGTCCAGGAATCGTCGACTTGCCAGTTTTAGCCAGGACATGCTAATGGCCAGCTTCATTCACTTGTTCTGGCTTTTTGCTGACATTGACATTTTCCTGTCGCCCGCCGTGAAAGCGAAATTTGATCTTAAAACCTGCATCACTTACCGGACTAATCAATCAGTCACGCACCATTAATGGCTTTTTCTTCTTGGTACAAATTATATTTACAAGTCATTTACTTGTTGGTTTTTACCCAAGAATATTCATTCCTTTACGAATCAGTGAAGTATCATTGTAGTTCTGCTTCTTTTTTCTTAATTGCTTATTTTACAACGCTTTATCAATTGCTACGTTATCTTCCGTCTGAATGAAAAGGTGATAATGCGGTGAAATGAGTCCAGGGTCCAGCGGCGAAAGTTACCCAGCATTTGCTCTTAATGGGTTGAAGGAAAACCCCGGAAAAAACTCAACCAGGTAACTAGTTCAAACCAGGATTTGAACCTGGGTCCGCTCGTTTCACGGAGTTCACAGTGGTGGACTACTTTTTTTTTTTTACAAATTATCTGCCCCTAATCGTAATACCATTACGTTTCTTACTTTTTATTCAGAATGTACATTTATTCACGGATCAGTGAAATAGCATTGCTATAAATTACATGGAATTTACCTGATCCTAATCCAAAAACCACACGTTTCTTTATTTTCATCCCAAAATATGGATTGTTTTACAAATCAGTTAAATAAAATTGCTAATAAATTACATCATATTTACCTGATCCTAATCCATAAACCGTTACTTTCTTTATTTTTATCCCAAAATATGGATTGATTTACAAATCAATGAAATATAATTGCTATAAATTACATATTTACCTGATCCTAATCCAGAAAGCATTACTTTCTTTATTTTTCATCTCAAATATGGATTGATTTACATATCAATGAAATATAATTGCTTTAAATTACATCATATTTACCGGATCCTAATCCAGAAACCATTACTTTCTTTATTTTTCATCCCAAATATGGATTGATTTACATATCAATGAAATATAATTGCTTTAAATTACATCATATTTACCTGATCCTAATCCAGAAACCATTACTTTCTTTATTTTTCATCCCAAATATGGATTGATTTACATATCAATGAAATATAATTGCTTTAAATTACATCATATTTACCTGATCCTAATCCAGAAAGCATTACTTTCTTTATTTTTCAACCCAAATATGGATTGATTTACATATCAATGAAATTTAATTGCTATAAATTAAATCATATTTACCTGATCCTAATCCAGAAAGCATTACTTTCTTTATTTTTCAACCCAAATATGGATTGATTTACATATCAATGAAATTTAATTGCTTTAAATTAAATCATATTTACCTGATCCTAATCCAGAAAGCATTACTTTCTTTATTTTTCATCCCAAATATGGATTGATTTACATATCAATGAAATATAATTGCTTTAAATTAAATCATATTTACCTGATCCTAATCCAGAAAGCATTACTTTTATTTTATTTTTTACATCCCAATTTAATTGCTATAAATTAAATCATATTTACCTGATCAATCCAGAAAGCATTACTTTCTTTATTTTTCAACCTAAATATGGATTGATTTATCAATGAAATTTAATATAAATTAAATCATCAATCCAGAAAGCATTACTTTCTTTATTTTTCAACCCAAATATGGATTGATTTACATATCAATGAAATTTAATTGAGTAATTGCTATAAATTAAATCATATTTACCTGATCTAATCCAGAAAGCATTACTTTCTTTATTTTTCAACCCAAATATGGATTGATTTACATATCAATGAAATTTAATTGCTTAAATTAAATCATATTTACCTGATCCTAATCCAGAAAGCATTACTTTCTTTATTTTTCATCCTAAATATGGATTGATTTACATATCAATGAATTTAATTGAAATATCATTTTACCTGGTTACTTTCTTTATTGTCATCCCAAAATTAGATTAATTTACAAATCAACTAAATAAAATTACTATAAATTACATCATATTTACCTGATCTTAATCCAAAAACCATTATTTTTTATATTTTCATCCCAAAATATGGATTGATTTACGACGAATAAGTGAAATATCATTGGTTCATTGCTACAAATCACATCAAATTTATCCAAGCCTGCTCAAAAAACAATATATTCTTCATTTTTTATCTCAGGACATGCATTCATTTACGAGATAGTGAAGTGTCAACTGAAACTGTTACTTCTTTCCTTCAAGGTTGCATTGGAGCTTTTAGTGCTTTCCTGACGCTTTCACAGAAAGTGCTGATTTCTCATATTTGATGCCACATTGAACATTCATTTAGTTAGAAATCAGTTAGCATTGTTATAAAAATTATAGGTACGGCCCTTTACGTCGCACTGCCCGTATATCCTTGACTTTGTCCGCTTTATCCTGTAACATGCATTCCTTTACAAATGACTCTTGCATTACTGAGTAGTTCTATCTTTTTGCTACAAATGTAATAATGCATTCATGGCCCTCGTGTAGGAAGCGTGGCAGTTTTTTTTTTTCCCAGATGATGCAGTCGTTTAAAAGTCAGCCAAGCATCATTTAGTGATTCCCCCTGTTTTTGATACAAAATGATACTAACCTTCATCTGACTTGTCCATGAGATGCGTTCACTCACGAAATAGTCGGGTTTCCATAGCTACCAGCATTTTCACCTCTGTCTGTCTACTTCCGATAGCAATGACCTTCGCTTCACTAACATTCATGCATCGCATTTTTTTTTGTCATGGAACGTACTGTACATGCATTTACTATTCGGTGGAGAATCATTGAGTAGTTGCACCTGACTTTCAGCTGTTATTCCAGAACATCCTTTCACTTACTTGCCCTCCATGTATCATTTACTGGTTCCATCGTATGGCTATAAAATGACATGAAGGTGTAGTGAATACTTTCCTTAGCTATAACTTGACATCAACACCCTCTTGATCATCCTTGAGAAAGCATTGATTTTGTGAGTTTTCGTCCCAGAAACTTGATTAATTTAATCAGTTATAAATGTTTGTGTCCTATCTTAATGCTACAGAATGATACTAACATTTTCTTGATCCCAGCCGATCTCAATTACTACATGTTTTAAAATTATTATTATTATTATTATTATTATTATTATTATTATTATTATTATTATTATTATTATTATTACTCGGATTTCTGACCTAAATGGCTGTATTCAGGAACGTCACTTCAACTTCACCTTCACTCACATCAGTAATATAAAGCACAGAATTTGTATTCAGAATCACAACTTAATTTACACCCCAGTCATAACTTACCCGAAAGCTAGTAAGATTTATACAAGGTAACCTAACCTGACAATTATATTACCGGTTGTTCTGTATGGTTGTGAAACTTGGGCTCTCACTTTGAGAGAGGAACAGAGATTAAGGGTATTTGAGAATAAGGTTCTTAGGAAAATATTTGGGGCTAAAAGGGATGAAGTTACAGGAGAATGGAGAAAGTTACACAACGCAGAACTGTACGCATTGTATTCTTCACCTGACATAATTAGGAACATTAAATCCAGACGTTTGAGATGGGCAGGACATGTAGCACGTATGGGCGAATCCAGAAATGCATATAAAGTGTTAGTTGGGAGGCCGGAGGGAAAAAGACCTTTGGGGAGGCCGAGACGTAGATGGGAAGATAATATTAAAATGGATTTGAGGGAGGTGGGATATGATGATAGAGACTGGATTAATCTTGCTCAGGATAGGGACCGATGGCGGGCTTATGTGAGGCCGGCAATGAACCTCCGGGTTCCTTAAAAGCCATAAGTAAGTAAGTACGTGAAGACCAACCTTAGCAGTATAATTTGCCTGAACAACAACTAACGAGACATTTTTTACTACAGTAAAGATAAATTTGAAGGCTGAAATCGATTTGAAAGATGGCAAGTTTCCAAGAATTCATGGATTATGCGTTCTGCGTCATATTATTCTCAAGTTATGCTCGTGTAGGCCTAATCATAACCTCAAAGTTATCTAAACTTTTACTAGTTTTTTGTGAAGTTATGCACGAGAAAGCTATGAAGTCTAATTTTATACTTTTCTTTGTCACTTATTATTATTATTGTTATTATTATTATTATTATTATTATTATTATTATCTGGATATCGGTTCAGAAGGAAGATTTGGTTTTTAAACTCGTAGAAGTTTATAGGTAAAACAGGGATGCAAAACTATGCTACAATTGAGGCAAACGTCACAAGCCGCAACACATATCTCAACAGGGATGCAAAACTGTGCCATCATGTTCAAAAACCAGAAATGTGTTTAATTCCATTAAAGTTTGTGAAAAGAGACCATGACGTCATACAAATCGGAGCGCTAATTACTGCTGGTAGGCCTACTACTGCTGCAAATATAACTTACTACTACTGCTGCTGCCAATAAAAACTACATGTTCAGAACTGCAACTAAAGTTTGCTGCTCACTACTCGGACCTAATGCTGCTGCTACTACTACTACTACTGCTACTACTACTACTACTGCTGCTGCTGCTGCTGCTGCTAACTAGTACTACTACTACTGCTGCTGCTGCTGCTACCACCGCTAAACTACACTACTACTACTGCTACTACTACTACTGCTGCTACTACTACTACACTGCTGCTACTACTGCTGCTACCAATAACTGCTGCTGCCACTACTGTTGCTACACTGCTGCTGCTACTGCTACTAGTACCACTGCCACTAACTGCCACTACCACTGCTGGTGCTGCTGCTGCCACTGCTACTATACTAGTGCTACTACTTCTACTACTAGCTGTTACTACTACTACTACTACTGTTACTACTACTAACTGGTCTGTTAGCGCTGCTACTACTGCTGACTACTGCTACTACTACTGTTGCTACTATTACTACTACTACTACTACTAGTACTGTTACTACTACTACTACTCACTACTACTACTACTACTACTGGTACTGTTACTACTACTACTACTACTAGCTACTGTTACTGCTACTACTGCCACTACTACTACTAGTACTGTTACTACTACTACTACTACTAGTACTGTTACTACTACTACTACTACTAGTACTGTTACTACTACTACTACTAGTACTGTTACTACTACTACTAGTACTGTTACTACTACTACTACTACTAGTACTGTTACTACTACTACTACTACTAGTACTGTTACTACTACTACTAGTACTGTTACTACTACTACTACTGTTACTGCTACTACTACTACTACTGCTACCTACTACTACTACTAGTACTGTTACTACTACTAATACTACTAGTGCTGTTACTACTACTACTGCTGTTACTGCTACTACTACTACTACTGTTACTACTGCTACTACTAGTACTGTTACTACTACTACTACTAGCTACTGCTGCTACTAGTACTGCTACTGCTACTACTGTTGCTACTACTACTGCTACTACTGCTACTGCTACTACTACTACTGCTGTTGCTAGTACTGTTACTACTGCTACTACTACTACTACTGTACTGCTACTACTACTACTACTACTAGTACTGCTACTACTACTACCACTGCTGCTACTACTACTACTACTACTGTACTGCCACTACTACTACTACTAGCCACTGCTACTACTGCTACTACTACTACTACTGCTGCTGTTACTACTACTACCGCTGCTACTACTACTACTGCTGCTGCTACTGCTACTGTTGCTACTGCTACTGGTACTGTTGCTGCTGCTACTACTGCTGCTGTTACTACTACTACTGCTAGTACTACACTGCTACTACTACTACTACTGATACTACTACCGCCGTGCTGCTGCTGCTGCTACTACCTACCTACTGCTGCTGCTACCTGTTGCTACCACTGCGCTGTTACTACTACTGTTGCCACTACTGCTGTTGCTACTGTACTTACTACTGCTGCTGCTACTACTACCTGCTACTACTACTACTACTACTACTACTACTACTACTACTGCTGCTGCTGCTGCTACTACTACTACTACTACTGCTACTGCTGCTGCTACTACTACTACTACTACTATTGCTACTACTACTACTACTACTGCTACTACTACTACTACTAGTACTGCTACTACTACTACAGCTACTACTGCTACTTTTTGTCCACGTCTAAAAACTTACACTGTAGAAGTGTTGAATTACTATGTATCCAAGCCCTGCAACTGGAAGTGCGTTCCATTGAACCATCGCGGTCTCCCCTTGTCAAGCGCTTGACGTATTCCGTAAAATAGCCCATTAATTCGCTAAATATAATCGAGCTGTCAACGACAAATGAAAGCCGTGGCCTGCTAGAAGGCTGTGATCAGACTTTGTGGCTGCCGTCATCTCGTTAGCGTCTTAAAGCAACGAGGCGAGGCTCATTTGTCCACGAAGCAGCGCATAAAAGACGAATTGTGAGCGAGTGTGGGAGCAAGACGGGCACACATCCCCTTGCCGTTCGTGAGAAAGCGGCGATGCGTTGTCTAACATTAAGCTGCGTCACCAGCAAGTGGGAGTGCTGAGTTTAGCAATATGAAATTAGGAATTCAGCATTTTGATTTTAACATTTAGCATTTTGTAGGGACTAAACCAGCCTTTTTCGAACAATTTCGACGGCAGTTTTCTCCGCCAACATTTCTGAGGGATGATATTGCTATAACAGGGTTAAAAAGTCCTGTCAAATCCTGGTTAATAACATGGTATCACATTAATACCAATTGTAATTTTTATGCCCTTTCCTTTTTTTTTTAAATTTAGTTATCTATATTCACATATGCATAATTTTGAGGTTGTACTGAGTCCGTGAGGGCTATCGTCAATGGGGGGCAGTTTGTAATTAATTAATTAAATTACATTCATTTAGCGTTGAAGGAAAACATGGAGATAGGCTATGCCTTTTTTTTTAAATATCCATGTGGAATTAAAATCATACATAAATATTATATAGATTTATTACCATTGAAAGAAATCAAAGAACACACAGACTGTACGTTTTGTTCTGTGATTCATGTTCTTCCATCACTTACAATTAAATTATATTTACAGAGGTGCACTCATTACGAATGACTAAGTGGCCGGGATCCGACGGAACATGGCGCCGTGTTGAATCACAAAGTGATTACTTACGCTTATCATATTACTATGACGTACCGAAGTACATATGATATTCCCGTGCAGAAATTCTACATTGCCATATGGTGAAGAATGGGTAGAACGAAGAAAAAATCTCTCCAACACCGGGACTCGAACCTGGGTTTTCAGAGTGCACCTCTGTACATAGTGTTGGGACATTGTGCCACTGTCACATATTCTGTGACACAGAACATGAGGGTAGGCCACCTCTAGGGTAACAGAGAGGTAGAACTTAAACTGAGAAGGATTCAATCCAACATCGTAGAGGTGAAAACATGATACACAGATTAATTAACATACCAATGAACAATGACAACTACACTGAAGAACTAAACACAATAAAATATATAGCACAAGACAATGGATACAACCCTAACATAATAGACACACTAATAAAAAGGGCAAAACAAAAACAGACCAAACCAACACAAACACCACGTGAGAATAAATACATAACATGAACATATCACAATACCAATACTCACAAAATTGCAACTTCATTCAGAAAACTAAAATACAAGATAGCGTACAAAACAAATAACACAACACAGAAATATCTAAATAATCACATTAAACATTCAAATAAATATAATTCAACTGGAGTTTACAAACTAAAATGCAATAGTTGCCCACATTTTTACATAGGACAGACAGGAAGATCCTTTCACACAAGATATAATGAACATATTAAAGCTATAACCAAACCCTACATCACATCAAATTATGCAGACCACATTATCAACAATAACCATGACTACAATAATATAGAAACAGATATGGAAATTTTACACATCACACCAAAAAGTTCACAGTTAAACATCCTAGAACAGTACGAAATATACAAACATACAATAACATACCCACAACATATACTTAACAAACAATTACAGTTCAATACCCACACATTATTTGACGTCATGATACGTCATAACACACAAATAACCAGCCCCCACCATAAGAGCAACACACCCCCACCCCTACAATCGACAAATGCACATCGCAGAATTCAAGATCACCAGTAGTTCAGGAGACACTGATGAAGACGTAACATCACGTCGAAACGGGCCGTCTGTCCAAGGTGTATACCTTTTTAAAAATTGTAACACTTTTTAACGTGTGACTATGCAATTTTATGTTTTTAACAAACAAAGTGTTAACGTGAACTTTAATCAATAAACAATGAAAACATGGGTTCGAGTCCCGGTGCCGGAGAGAATTTTTCTCCTTTCTACCCATATAATTTCTGCACGGAAATATACGAGTATGCACTTCGGTACATCAATACTAATAATAAATCTGTACCCGAAATTTTTCTGGTAATTTTCGATTTTCCAAAAATAATTGGTCCTAACATATATAATTAACCACCCTGAAACCGAAAATCGCTTTTTTGAAATTTTTGTTTGTATGTCTGTCTGTCTGTATGTTTGTTACCTTTTCACGCGATAATGGCTGAACGGATTTCGATGAAAATTGGAATATAAATTAAGTTCATTGTTGTAACTTAGATTTTAGGCTATATGGCATTCAAAATACATTATTTAAAAGGGGGTTATAAGGGGGCCTGAATTAAATAAATCGAAATATCTCGCTTATTATTGATTTTCGTGAAAAATGTTACATAACAAAAGTTTCTTTAAAAATAATTCTCGATAAGTTTTATTCCTTGACAAATTTTGATAGGACTGATATTTAATGAGATAAATGAGTTTTAAAATTAAAATAACTGTCATCTAAGGCCGTGAATGAATTAAAAACAAATGACTTCGTTATAAGGGGCCTTGGTCAGTAACAATCGAAAACTATGAAAGAGAGCCTACAGAGAATGTTTCTGTGTTTGTATGAAGTAATATCGGAAGCTAAATTAACTTTCGATTTGTATAATTAATTATTATTTCACCATTGGAAAGTGTAGTTTCTCTAGATGGACATAATGCTATAATGTTATTACAGTAACTTGATATATAATATAATATAATATAATATAATATAATATAATATAATATAATATAATATAATATAATATAATATAATATAATATAATATGTTATTTGAAGGGTTCAGAACCATAGTGGGCCAAGCGCCATTTACTGAATACGTAGAAAACAAGGGTTAAAATTAAGTTATTAGCATAATTCAATGGAAACCTATAACAAGTAAAATAAAATATTCACATTAAATCTAAATGATGTCAATCTTCATTAAACTATGGTTGCATGTAATAAAAATTAAGAAACGTGTTAAAGGAATTGTCATTGCTCCAAATGAGTGTCTCTGGACCAAAATGATCGCATTTTAATTATTTGGATGCAATTTAAATTAAGTAACATATTAAACGATTTATCCTTCTATCAAACACGAATGTTCCCTGGATCAAATGTCCTATTTTAATTATGTAATTACTTTATATTTATTTCTAACGGATGCAGCGGAGCGCACGGGTACGGCTAGTCATAGTAATAAGAAAGAACAGTTCGTCACAGACATTCGTACTTTATCTCTCTTCCGCACAACCACCACCCCTAGCAGTAATGTCTTATTCCCGTGCACTTCGGTATAGATATAACGCGTCGTTGTCATGTTTCAGAGGAGCGTCCGCGTGGCTGGGCGTGACACTGCTAATATATGGAACACTGTTCATAACTGGAAAATTGAGGTGGGGAGAGGCAGGGGTGCGCCGCCGTGCCGTGCTGTCTCGCGCCCCTCGCTTCTGCACTGATTGCTTAATAAATAAATGCGTGCTAATAAACTCAGAGAAAATGAACGTTTACGCGTCCCACTGTTATGATAAATCACTAGTAACACTTCAGATGATGCGAAATAGTGTATATGCAGCAGAAATGTAGGTCAAGGCAAGCTGTACGTAAAGGGGAAGCGTGTTCATCAGGAAACCAACCTTGGTGCCCAATAAAATTACTGCAGCAATGACAACGAATCTCTTGTTACAGATCCCTCAAAGCTCATGCTTCATTTTCGCAAACCCTCTAAAATATTTTGCATATAGGTTAATGATGTGTTACATTCATTAAATATTTGCATAATGTAGTGAATTAAGCATTTGAAGAGTCCAGTGCAAGAATGATGGATGTCATTTGGAATACATTTTGCAGGAGGAGCGATTGAAAGTTTGAAATGCTTAGCGCTCAAAGCTTAACTGTGATTTTCCGATCATTACTGGACAATGACTATCAGTGTTAATGCCATATAACTCTGTATGTACATTCTATATGTGTTAAGCTATGCATTGACAGTCTTGGTTCATTTTTGACAAGAAAGTGACATCCATCATTCTTGCAGTGGACTCTTCATTTATCCTTCGAAGAGGTGGAAAAATTCAAATATCTTGGAGCAACAGTAACAAATATAAATGACACTCGGGAGGAAATTAAACGGAGAATAAATCTGTGGTGTTTGGGTAAAGGGAGATAAGTCATAAAAATGAGTTCGGAGATAAATGAAAATGAAACTTGGAACTCTTATTGCAAATAATTTTCTACACAAATAAAACACATCAACTGCTTGTATTCTTTGATTTTTGCACACCCACTTGTATAATTTAACTTGTGTGTTCATCTGGGGAACAAAATTCCACCTGGACAAAAAAAAAAATGACTTATACCCCTTTACCCGAACACCACAGAAATATGGGAAATGCCTGTTATTATTCGTTTGAGAAGCTTTTGTCATCTAGTCTGCTGTCAAAAAATCTGAAAGTTAGAATTTATAAAACAGTTATATTACCGGTTGTTCTTTATGGTCGTCAAACTTGGACTCTCACTTTAAGAGAGGAACAGAGATTAAGGGTGCTTGAGAATAAGGTTCTTAGGAAAATATTTGGGGCTAAGAGAGATGAAGTTACAGGAGAATGGAGAAAGTTACACAACACAGAACTGCACGCATTGTATTCTTCACCTGACATAATTAGGAACATTAAATCCAGACGTTTGAGATGGGCAGGGCATGTAGCACGTATAGGCGAATCCAGAAATGCATATAAAGTGTTAGTTGGGAGGCCGGAGGGAAAAGTACCTTTGGGGAGGCCGAGACGTGGATGGGAAGATAATATTAAAATGGATTTGAGGGAGGTGGGATATGACGATAGAGACTGGATTAATCTTGCTCAGGATAGGGACCGATGGCGGGCTTATGTGAGGGCGGCAGTGAACCTCCGGATTCCTTAAAAATCAGTAAGTAAGTAGTAAGTGGATTAAGCATCCTTGAATTGTTAGCGGTATAGCATTTTAGTTTCTGTTCTGAATATAATCTGAAGATGCATAATACAAAATTATATTTTCCACTTTGATTATGTAATGCGGACTTTGTCACTAACAGAAATGTTGTAAACACATTTGCATTGTAGCTGGGCATTTTACAGTGAACCTTGCAACTTTGAATCTCATTACACAACTCGTTAGGTAATGATAATTCTATTACGCAACTAGTTAATGTTACCTAACTGTTTGGGTAACGTCAACCACACATTAAATTAAAGAAAATGGATTTGATTTTATTTATTATAAACATTAACAACAAAATGTTCGGCACACTTTCTACATTTTCTTGCAACATTAGTCTTCAATTTTTTATATCTTACGCGGGACGTCGATGGTAGTGAACATTGTTGCAGAATTTGCAGCATTTTCAGTACGTGATTTCTCGTTTGAACTCATTTTAACAATGTTTGTTATTTCTCCTAGTAGTGCTGTTTTTTTGTTACAAACAAAAAACTATCGTGTTCTAGACCAATAGAACAAACATAAACGAATCGTCCCTCGTAGGAAGAAAGTAATACTAATATAATCAGCTCTCCAGAAAATACGTGTTCAAAACTAATACAAATAATAGAATTTGTTACTTTTATTTAAAATTATTCTTTTATCAAAGTATATAAAAACATTGTACGATACTCATGTCGTTATGATACTCATGTCGCAAATAACATATTACGTTGTAGCATGGGTTTACTGTAAAAAATGAAACCAGTTTTTTTAGATTTTCTAGCCTAAGGTTGTAATCGGAATCGTTGATCTGTGAGCACTGCAAATTCTGGCTCAATTGTACACTGACGTTTAAAGATCTGACCCTACTAATCGATAGTCATCGATAATAATTTGTTGGTGTAAATGTAGTTTCTTTAGTTATTACCTCTATGAGTAGACGGCGATGATAATAGTCAGTGCTGCCAATAGTACATAAATATACCTGCATTATTGAATTCAATTTTTCATCCCACACTACTGATTGTAAAACAATGCTGGGTGTAGCTTCAAACCGCTGATATTGTGAATTATGAGAATAGTTTATGCTTAATCTACATAATCATTTTCCCTGACACATTTTTAACAGCCCCAATAATGGTGCCATCTATTGAGAACTGGCGGAACTATTTCAAAGTTTGTCAATTTTTTTTTATATCTTTGGTTCTGACTTATCCCGTGGTTAAAAAGTTCGCTTACACGATCATAAAATCGTGGGTCGGATATCTTTTGAACGCCAGTGTAGAAACTCTTAAGTTGAAAGTCTAGCTCCAGATCAGATTTACTTCTATATTTGTTCAAAAATTTTTCTCATGAAATTTCGGCCAGTGTATGGGACCGGTGCCCACCCAGCATCGTGATGCACTGGGGAGCTACGATAGGTAGCGAAAGTCGGATATAACGGCTGGGGGATCATCGTGCTAGCCACACGATACCTCCATTCTGGTTGGATGATCGTGCACCTCTGCTTCGGCATGCGAACGTGAGGCCAGCAGCCGGCTGGTCGGTCTGGGCCCCTCAAGGGCTGTGGCGCCACGGATTATTATCATTATTATTATTATTATTATTATTATTATTATTTCAACAAAACCAAAACAGAAAACGTACACTCACACTTGTTGCAATTTGGAAAACATTGGTGTCCATGGGTCATGCATGCAACCGAAAGTTGCAACAGGGTACGTCGTAGGGAACATCATTTCTAAATAATCAAAAAGTAATTTTGTGCCAGAACGTGCGTATTTGCTTGGTTTCCGCACAAAACCAACCCGCGGAAAGTCTAAAATTCCACATTCAGTATTCCCAACCTAACACACACAACAATTTCCCTCTTCTTACCGCTTAAGTGACATATTGATTTTACTGCTTTAGGCTTTTAACATATTATTTTTAGAGACGTTCAATATAGTAATAATTATAAATTGTAAACTTGCCACTGCAATTTCACCTAAATTGCACTGTTAATTATTGTTTTTAAATATTTAAAAAAATTAAGTAAACTCTACAACTCCAATAAGTTACTGCATTCGTGATGCATGTAACATTAAGGAAGCCGTGAAAAAATCAGCAAGATTCCAGATGCCGATGTTATTACTGCAATATGTTATATAAATAATATTGTTAAAATATTAAAATGAAAAATAAATCATTACATAACCTTACCGTTTGTTTTAAGTTCGCATTTATAGACTGGGGGGAAAAAAAGACAGACTTATATCACGGCCTGCTGGAGTATAGTAAACACAGAAAACATTTTAAAGCAACAATGTTGAAGATAGATATTTTTGTTTTGCAAATTTGTCGTCATTGAACAGAAACCAAGATGGAGATTTCATTGCAAGTAATTAGAAATTCCTCTTTCAGGTATGTAATAAACGATCTTCGCACAAAATAATGTACGATACACGAGCGGTATGTTTTCTTTCAATTCTCGGAAATTAAAAAGCTCAGCTACGTTTCGCTTTTTCAAACTTTTCCTCGAACATGAAAACTTCAACATACCGCTCTTGTAACGCATATTACTATTAATCCATGTCTTCCCCAACTTGTAAGGTTGTCATATGACAAAGAATAATGGAAATAAGATTAAAATGGAATGAAACATGATAAGAAATTAGGAATTTAAAAATACAGTGAACAACATAAAATCTAACGTGGTTAAAGGGTAAAGAAAATAATACTAGGAAGGTAGCACAGAACATGGCATAAAGATGATGTGCCAGGTGTTCTTTTCCTTTGGTAGACAAACTATTTTTGTCACCAAGAAGGGTTTTTATCGAATTATTATTTTGCATTACAGGAAGGAAAATATTCCTTAAGTTTTAATTTTAATTGATGGAGATTATATACACACCTGTATATTAATTAATTAATTCACTCATTTATTTATTTAATTATATATTTATTTATTTTCAACTATATGAAGAGAGATCATCCATCACCTATTGCTGAAAGTCACTTGGAGTGCGAAATGAATGGCATACTCAATTTCTCAGCCAAACCACATGTTGAATTTATTTATCGTTGCTTCAATCCTATCCTGAACTGTGAACACTGTTAAAAGTTGTTGTTGTTTTCTAATGCCAGACGTTTGACAATAAAGTAATTTGACCTCTTGCACTCCAATATTTTTCAAAGATATTATCATGGCCAGCCACTGAAGCACAGATTTTGAGGTGTTCCGAATCCATTTCTTGGTTTGAGTTGCACAATGGGCAGTTAGGGGACTGATATATTCCAATTCTATGCAGGTGTTTGGCCAAACAATCATGGCCTGTTGCCAATCTAAATGCAGCTACAGACGATTTTCGTGGTAAATCGGGAATTAACTGTCGGTTATGAACTGTTAAAAGTTGGGTCCTGGAACTTGAAGGAACAAAAAGTTGGGTCCTGGAACTTGAAGGAAAAAAATGAATCAGATAGGTACGTAGCTAAAGAGAAGTCCCTCTGATAATCTCATTCCTGGTAAACTGTGTCTGAAAAGTCTGAGATAAGGAAAATAAATTCCAACAATCGAAGAAAAATCAGAGAATATGATAAAATTAAGCTTATGAAAATAGCGTTTGGAAACATCTTGGTTCTGCGGACTACAGGCTGCATTCTTTTGCTTGATGTTCATATTTTTATTAAGCCCATAATATTACATGCAAAACATCTGTTTCTCGCAGGAATGCAATAGTCTCGCCCGTAGCAACCTTCGTCTCCTAGCAACGATAGCGTTATCAGAAAGACGTTCAATTTTTTTAACGTTGAAATAAGTATGGCAAACACTATTATATTGTTTTGTGCTTTAATAAAAGAAGACATGATTTATTACGTTCTTCAAGTCGGGTGTCTAATTTTTTGGGGCCGTAAAAGAGACTTTAGTGTGCAGTCTTGAACCCGACTTTGTATATGCGTGCATATTGAGTAGTTCCGTAGAAATGTGGCGACGTCCCAGCAGCTGACTGACTCGCTTGGGATCGATAACTGCAGCTGTGCCGCCAGTCGGTCATGCTGCAGTCTGCAGGCCGCTGTTATCGATCGCGCTGCTAACCCGCTTCTGTCCCGCCTGCTGCTTAACCCCCGGCCTTCGCCTTTTCGTCTTGTCATCTCCTCCCCTTCTCCTCACTGCCTCTCATTTATTTCTCTACATCCTCTTCTTTATTTGTCCCTCTTTACTTTTTTCACGTCTCTATCTTTCTTTTACCTTTTCCCTCATTCCTTCCCGCCTTTCTTTTACGCATTCTGGTTTTTCTCTTGACTGACGCTTCCTTCCTCTACCTGTCTTTGCCTTGTCCTTGCTATTACAAGGATCAAGTTCATTTCCGTGGTAGCAACACTGTTTCTTTAATCAGTTTAAATAATAATAATAATAATAATAATAATAATAATAATAATAATAATAATAATAATAAATGGAAGCTATCGGCGTGGTTCAGGAAGTAACACGTTTGACTGTTGATCAGAAGGTGCGCTCGAGCATGGGTTCGATTCCCGCTTGGGCTGATTAACTGGTTGGATTTTTTCCGAGGTTTTCCCCAATCGTTAGGCGTATGTCAGGTAATCTATGGCGAATCCTCGGTCTCATCTCGCCAAATAACATCTCGCTATCACCACTCCCATCGACACTAACCCAGTAGTTGATACAGCGCTGTTAAATAACCAAGTAAAAAAATACAATACGTGAAATAAAAAAAAAATTGAAAAACTACGTTGTGGCTCTGGCGTCGAACTCTCCAGAAAGAGAGTCATCGTCAGACAGTTGACTGGATCGACGTGCCAGTTGCAGATGAGGGACTCTACAGGGTGAACCTAAATTCAACCGACAAACTATGTTATCTGATACGAGACATAATTCCAAGTATTTTGAGGTACTAAACAATGTGCCAGAAACCCTTTGTTTCTTAGTAACAGGGTGCGAAAGTGTCAAAGGGAGAATCCGATAATACAATTACTTTTTGTAGGACGTATGCCCTCCCATCGAACCTCAATCCACAACGTAAGGCGTACGGAAACAGTACAATGGTTTGGGATACCTCGACAATGTTTTTCGTGATGATGGATTGGGCGAGGTAGTCCAATATCCTGGCCTGCTAGGTCACCTGATCTAAGTCCTTTAGACTTTTTTTGTGTGCGGATCGAAGTTGATCATACTCCAGTTGCCTTAGACGAAGATCTTATGGTATTTGTAGTTGCTGCAGCCGATGAGTTAAGGAAAATTTTATTCCTGATTTGTTTGCGATGTCAGGCGGTCAAGGATTATGAGGCGCATAGTGTGCATACAGTCAGGAGGTCCACACTTTGAACAAGATCCGGAGTATTTTTTAAGATTATTGCGCAAGTAGTGGCTTGTACAGAAAATACTGCAAACTAAATTCATTAGACGTTCAAATAAACATTTTTCAGATTTATTTCCAATGAAGAATACCAGACATTCTGAAAGTTATTTGATTCCATAATAATGAAAGATACTCTCTCTCGAGCCAATACTGAAGTGAACTACGCATATAAATATATACACCACACCGCCATTAAATGTATGAAAAAGACCCAACCCCACTTGATTAATAATAATAACCATAAAAATATTTGATTTTTAATAATATCATTATCTTACGTAAGTTTTATAGTTTTCAGTAACATATACTATACAGCCGCCACTCAGTAAAATATAGAAATCAAAATCTAATTTAAGATATTCTCTACATCTACTTATATAACCCCAAAACGTATCACTTTCATATCATCAATAGTATTAATATGTATAATTAATGAAAAATAGTCACATCATGGCATTAACTACAATAATCTAATGGTAATAATGTCATCAAACCACCTCAAGTTTTGTAGTTTTTAATATCCAATACACAGCTGTACCCAGAAAATTACACACCACAGAATCGAACCTGTAAATTACTCTTAGTAAGTTAAGTTTTTAATAACAAATTTAATTTGAGCTCTAAATATGTCAGCATTCTTGCAGATCATGGCCTTCGTGTAATATTGTTTACTGTAGTGTGTGTTTTGTTTTATTCTGAAAAGCAATTAGCTAGTTCTCAAAACTGACGACAGATGGATTTTGGAAAATAGGAAAATTATGTTTAAAAATTGACATTTCACTGAAAACTACTATTTTTCTGAAAAACTTTGAGTTCCAAGCTTCAAAATGAGGGGTTATTTATTAAAATCCGTTCAGTCGTTTTCCTGTAATTTCCATTACCAGTTCAAATTATATACAGTATATAGATTACATCCGTGTGTTAATTATTTTGCTTTTGTATGTACAGTCTTGGAAACAATTTATGGCGCGACTCTTAGTGTTGAAAAAGTTTTATCGCACTAGTTATTTACACTAAATTATTTTCCTGGCACTTGTTCTAGCTACTTATAAAAGAAACAGAAGCAATGTTATTACCTCAACTAGAGGTTCACTTGTAAACATGGTGGCTCGTTCTCTGATCATGCGCAGTGCCTCCTTTCTGGGAGTTTGAAAATATATGTGCGCCATCACTTATTTCTAAGACTGTACGTTTCTCCAGTATTAATTTTTTTGTTAATTAATTATGGTTTGTTAATAGTATATTATAACCAGCCTATAATGGTAGTAATTAAGACGCGAATGTTTATAAACGAGCGCAAAGGCGATACGAGCGTCTTAATTACCAATAGTCAAGTTTCATACGATTTTTTTATGCTAGACCATATTTCTAACTTGAAATTATTCATAAGTATTCATGTTATTCTTATCTGACTGAGGAGCGGAACTGACCTTGTGCAATACCTCGTAAATTGTGAGATGTGCGCAGACTCGAAAGTATTGATTTTTTCCGAGAAACAGATGTCTACATTGACCTTGACATTGAAAAACGAGATGACAAATTGAATTTATTTGAATATTATTTACAATCAACGCTAATTATAGTAACAGAACTGACTTTATTTCAAATATAGGTGATTTATTGATTTATTGTTGTCATTCGATTGCATATCCGAGAATAATCGATACTTGCGCTTTCATATTGCTACAGTGGTATTTTCTGATTGGTGGAACACCTAAACTTTAATGAATAGGTGTACTTTAATGAGGTCCATTAAAGGGCTACTACCAGGGGTGTATAATTACTACATTTCGGCATGGTCGAGGATAATAGTACATTATGCAACGAGCCTATAATGATAGTAATTAAGACGCAACTATGTTTGTTTATGAAACGAGCGCAAGCGAGTTTCATAATTTTCATACGAGCGTCTTAATTAGCATTATAGGCAAGTTTCATACAACTTCTTATGCTCGACCATATTTCTAACTTGAAATTATTCAGAAATATTCATTTTATTTGTATCTGACAGAAGATCGGAAGTGACCTTGTTCATAGCTCTTGAATTGTGAGATGTGCGCAGACGCGAAAGTACTGATTTTTTTCCGAGGAACAATAATGTCATTGACCTCGATGTAATGCAGAGAATGTATAACCTGGAAATTGATTTAGAATTGAAAAACGAGATGACAAATTGAATTTATTTGAATATTATTTACAATTAACGCTAATTATTATAGTAACAACATAACCTTCTGCGACAGTATTGGATTTCCAGCCTCCGTGACGTTTCCCTCGTCTTTCGATTGCATATCCGAGAATAATAAAAAACCTGAACTTTAATGAATAGGTGTACTTTAATGACATGCATTAAAGGACTGCTACCAGGTGTATAATTACTACATTTCGGCATGGTCGAGCATAAAATAAATTAAAACCGTGTTACAAATAAAGTTAAAAATGAGGCGATGAAGTATAAACGATTTTGAATTAAAATAGTTAACACCCTGCATCTTGTGAACCATTGGTTCCAGATTATTGGTTTTCTGTGCCTATTAAGTGCCTCTAAGGTTGTTGAAGTTTGTGAGTTGAATTTATATTCACTCTGTTATGCGAAGAATTTTAAAATTGTCTTATACCCAGTAAAAAAAAAAAACACATTAGTATACATATTAATATTGTAATCTAATACTAATATGTATACTAAAGTGTTTATTTTTAATCTAATAGTAATATGTATACTAATGTGTTTATTTTTAATCTATTACTAATATGTATACTAATGTGTTTATTTTTAATATAATACTAATATGTATACTAATGTGTTTATTTTTAATCTAATACTAATATGTATACTAATGTGTTTATTTTTAATCTAATACTAATATGTATACTAATGTGTTTATTTTTAATCTAATACTAATGTGTATACTAATGTGTTTATTTTTAATCTAATACTAATATGTATACTAATGTGTTTATTTTTAATATAATACTAATATGTATACTAATGTGTTTATTTTTAATATAATACTAATATGTATACTAATGTGTTTATTTTTAATCTAATACTAATATGTATATATTTTAAATCTAATACTAATATGTATACTAATGTGTTTATTTTTAATCTAATACTAATATGTATACTAATGTGTTTATTTTTAATCTAATACTAATATGTATATATTTTAAATCTAATACTAATATGTATACTAATGTGTTTATTTTTAATCTAATACTAATATGTATACTAATGTGTTTATTTTTAATCTAATACTAATATGTATATATTTTAAATCTAATACTAATATGTATACTAATGTGTTTATTTTTAATCTAATACTAATATGTATATATTTTAAATCTAATACTAATATGTATACTAATGTGTTTATTTTTAATCTAATACTAATATGTATACTAATGTGTTTATTTTTAATCTAATACTAATATGTATATATTTTAAATCTAATACTAATATGTATACTAATGTGTTTATTTTTAATCTAATACTAATATGTATACTAATGTGTTTATTTTTAATCTAATAATAATATGTATACTAATGTGTTTATTTTTAATCTAATACTAATATGTATACTAATGTGTTTATTTTTATTTTTACTGTGTACATTTTTATTGAATTATCTTCTGTTTTTATGTGATTCGTATTTGATTCTAACAACATTAATATGTATTCCACTGTGTTTATTTTTTATTTTATGAGGTAAATTTTTATGTAACTACCTCTTTTGATCTCATTATGTACCTAAATTGTATCAGTATGTAATTACTTAATTCCGATCCAGTTTTATGTTCGCCTATGTGAGCAAGTTTTAATCCTGGTTGAGTGTAAGAAAGGCCTTACGGCTTTAACTCTGCCAGTTAAATAAAGCCATTATTATTATTATTATTATTATTATTATTATTATTATTATTATTATTATTATTATTATTATATTTTTAGTTGGTTATTTAACGACGCTGTATCAACTACTCGGTCATTTAGCGTCGATGGAATTGGTGGTAGCGAAATGGTATTTGGCGAGGTGAGGCTGAGAATTAGGTATAGATTACCTGACATTCGCTTTACGGTTGGAGAATTAAAATATTCTTGAATATCTGTTTCCCTGTTCTGCTATGAATTGTCTTCTGGCTGAGGTTAATAGTGCTCACTTCTCTGGGCTCTAAGAGCGTGAAGAACGTCGCTGCCAGCTAGTGGTGCGCCCTGCACCCCATCAGCACCCCATCGAAGGCGCTGGAGCGAGCCGAGTTGGTGAAAATTGAATTTGTTGCGCAGCCTCACCCCCCCAGCGGGGGTTGTAGTCACATGGGGCTCGCATTGTGACGTGTGTTTGCATGTAAGACAGATTTGCGCTTTAATTCTAAGCCGCCCCATCCAACCCCTTTCGGCCGCAACGAGTTTAATTTGCAAGAGGGTCGTCCGTCAAAGGGGAGCGCGTCTGTTTATAAAAGGATTTGTTGTGATCCCCGGGGCGGCGGCTAATTTGTCGCATGCAAACGAGAGGGCGCAGGTACGAGTGACGCAGCGCATCTGCGACTGTTGACGGGACGCCCAGCCCTAAAAAAGTCGCGAGTTAAAAGTAAACACATTCTTCACGAAGGGGTTGGCTCTGAAAGGAGCTGGCAGTTTAATTCCATATTCCTGCATGGGCAGGGCAGCTAGATTATGCTTTGTTCAAGTGCCACTTAGCTCGTCCTGCTGATTATTGCTTATTGGTGTGACAACGAGGGCCAATTTGAACGAAAACGACGTTTCTGCGTGGTATCCGATTCAGTGCACCAGAGTTTATTTTTCAAGAGGGTGTCAATAAATTTAATTTTTAGGTTTAATAAAATGCTAACTGATCCTAGTTCACTAGATGAAGCAATCAAGCTACTGTTTATTCAAATATATTGATTAGAAAGTAACTGGCTTCCAGTGTACTATTCGAGTATCGCTGCTGGTACTTTAGAGTTCACTGTGTGGAAAATGCTTAAGGCTGGTGTTACACTAACAAAGATAGACCTATATGTCACACATCTTTTGTAAAATATGTCACAGCTTTTATTTTTTAAAAGTTTCTTTCATGAAATATATTTTGTAAAATGTAAGTGCATCTTGTTATCTTTTATAAAAGATCTGACTAGGTTGAAACCAATATGGCGAAACATAAATATTGTTATAGATTTATTAATTTGTTCCTACAGAATAATATCTGTAATATTGACAAATAATATTTGAGGAGAAAAATTCGCTCCGGCGCCGGGGATCGAACTAGGGTCCTTGGTTCTACGGACCAAGCGCTCTGACCACTGAGCTACGCCGAATTCAATCCACAGTACCGGACCGAACCCTCCTCCTGTATCAACTACGTTACCTGACATTCGCATTATGGTTGGGGAAAACCTCGGAAAACACCCCGCCCAGGTAATGAGTCAAGCGGGGATCGAATCCGCGTTCGAGCGCAACTCCGGTTCGGCAGGCAAGCGCCTTAACCGACCGAGCTTCGCCGGTGGCTAAAATTGAAGTTTATAAGGAGTCAGATGAAGACGTTTCTTTAAAGCTCTATGAACTGTTCTTTTCGGAAGCCCTAAATTGTCGGGCACATTTAGGAACTGATTTCTTTGGACTTTGAACTAATTCTCTTCGGGTAGCTTCTTCCATTTTCATCATCATCAAATTTTGTCGATGATCTTCCAGTACTCTTTTTCTCCAATATACTTTAGTCTCTCTTAACTGTCTATCCCAACGACGAATGTTATTCTAGTGTTCTTCGTAAATACGCGACAAAATTCAACCTACACGAGTCACAGATTCAAATTTTGCCAACCACAAAACACATTACATTTTCTTTGGATATCCATCTTGTATAATTAATTGTAATAATGAAATTTACTTCATTTGTCGATTGTTACCGTTTTTTGTTTACGTCAGTGCCTCAAACTTACAGGCGAAAAAATTTGAGAGTTATATTTTCATCAGGCGCCAATATTAAACTACAATTCTACATCTACTCATTGAAAAAAACGTATAATCCTCTGAAACCCCACCATGAGTTTTGGGGTATTAATTGACTTACTAAATTCTATTTCACTAATGTTTGCTTCACCAAAACGTTTGAACAGCCGCCGGGAAACAAATGTTTTATAGTACCAAAAGAATCTGAAGTTTGAAATGTTGGCAAAAATTGAAACAAATGCTAGGGAAGTGATAAAAACAAACAAATGCGAGGAACTGATAAAATTGTAGCGATAAATAGCCATGATTGATTGAAACACTTCCTTTCGTACGTTTTATTGGTCAAAAGTAGTATGACGTAGTAAAAGTGTAATGAATGAATTTAGCCATTATGTCCCGTGAAGGGCAAAGGCCTCCTTTAAAAGGGGTGGCTCATTATTACTCGCCTGGTGAGCCATTCCAGTGTAATAGTCAAGAAAACAATTTTGATTTTTTTGTCAGTTAAGAGTCGTCTGTTAAATCATCAAAGTCTGATAACTTCCATCTTCCTCGAGAACATTCTAAAATCCGTGCTTGCTTGCTATTGGGTAGAACTATCCAAAATGACAATTGAAAGTCCACACCTGTGGAGTAACGGTTAGAGCGTCTAGCCGCGAAACCAGGTGGCGGGTTCGATTCCCGGTCGGGGCAAGTTACCTGGTTGAGGTTTTTCCGGGGTTTTCCTCAACTCAATATGAGCAAATGCTGGGTAACTTTCGGTGTTGGACCCCGGACTCATGTCACCGGCATTATCACCTTCATCTCATTCAGACGCTAAATAACCTAAGCTGTTGATAAAGCGTCGTAAAATAACCCAATAAAATAAAACAATTGTAGAGCCCGTAATCTGTAAAATTAATCTGAATTAGATAACGAGGCAATTCATATTGAAGGGAAACTAAACTGTGGTCTACGTAGAAGATGTAGACGTGTGGTGAAATCTGTTTCTCATATTTCAGATTGCATTTACGGTGAAATTTTCGGGTGTTCACCTGACGTCACTGTGGATAGCAGGTCGGTTGAGAAGATAGACTAGCGACAGTTGAACTGCGCAGTCCTGTGTCATTAAAACGTTGAAAACACAGATATTGAAGTTGTAATTTCTTTCTATATTGCATTGGCCACGGTGGATGAACAGATATTCTCGACCACATTAAGCATATCCACGTACTCACGCTTCTGTAAGCTCGGACAAGATCTTTTACGCCAGCGAATTAAAAGAAACACAAATGAGAGCTCAGAGATAAAGCGGAACAGTTCAGATAATTATCCCATGTACACGTGGAACGTTATGCTCTTCAGTGCAACGGAGATCAAATCTATAGAATCCAGAGTCCCAACTATACTAGGAACTTATTATCCTAAAATTCGTCCATAACCTCTCTTCCCTCAACCAGAAATTTAAGAAAATAAATACTCGAGTGTTTCCTCTTCAAATATTGTTTCATCGGAGGTAGATTTCTATGAATGAAAGTCGAAATCTCTTGTGAAATTTTCTGTCGTCTAACTCCTCTCTTTCCACTAATGAAACTTCACGCTTACCATCATTCCTATCCAATTAATCCAAATACAGTAATAATCGTCTTCGAAATCAATAGCTGTGAACCTGGTTTCCATTTTGTTTTACTAGGCCTATAATTAGACGCATTGTATTCTTCACCTGACACAATTAGGAACATTAAATCCAGACGTTTGAGATGGGCAGGGCATGTAGCACGTATGGGCGAATCCAGAAATTCATATAGAGTGTTAGTTGGGAGGCCGGAGGGAAAAAGACCTTTAGGGAGGCCGAGACGTAGATGGGAAGATAATATTAAAATGGATTTGAGGGAGGTGGGATATAATGATAGAGAATGGATTAATTTTGCTCAGGATAGGGACCAATGGCGGGCTTATGTGAGGGCGGCAATGAACCTCCGGGTTCCTTAAAAGCCAGTAAGTAAGTAAGTAAGGCCTATAATTAGTCAATGGTTATCCCCTGTAACTGCTGGAATATGGCAGGTTAGAGACTACCGTGGTTAACCTTGTTTTAAGTCTTAACCGAGATTGATGAATCAGGTGTTAGATGACAATTGTAACCGGTGGTTACACTAACCGACGTTGATGCACGTGACCACCAGTGTTCCGCCTACCCCCACCCTCTCTCCCACGATGTATAGTCAACTCTCGTTTCTCACGTCGAAGTCTCATGAACTTGGTCCACTTTAATCCTGAACCTTCAGATGAAGCAGGTTAATTTAAGTGTGATCAGTTTTCATACGCACGGCGTTTTATCTGATTTTTAAATAATCGTGAAATGTAAAACAGACAAACTCTGCAGACTCGGGCTGTGCCAAGCGCATTGTGAGAAGTTATTCAATTTAGCGATATGAGAGCAAAGCTGAATGGGAAGACAGGGGGTCTACACGTTACAACGGACAGTGAGTTGATAATGCAGCCTTCTGCTCTTTCTCCTGGCCAAGCGGCAACAGTCACAATAAATTTGGTTCTGACATCTCGAGCACTACCATGTCCTCAGACATTTTTATGGAATGGGAGTCACGCACTGCATGTTTTTATACTGTAAATAGATTATGTGTGTAATCAAAACATCTCTTTATTGCAGAAAATAAGATACCGTATTTCACTTGTTTCATTTTGCGTCTCGAAACGGATGTGGCATTCATTATATCACAAGATCTCTATATATTGTGCAGGCAGTCATAGTTATCTAGTTGGCCGTGATTCAGTCGATGCTCGCTGTCTCATTGCATTGTTAGCTGCTTGGCGATTGTTCATTTTTCTCATATCTGATTCTAAAGCGATGGTTAATGAAGGATTGAGGGAAGGACAATCTGTTAATCTACCACGTGTAAATTTATACATGGCAACAAAGTATTTTTATATACGCCGTAATTATCAATTTTTGCTATTGAAATAGAACCTGAATTATACGAAACTCGCTTATGGACTAGATACTAATTCTGGTTATACGTAGTCCTGACAAAATTATATTTAATTACATATAATTAATTCTGAATTTTATTGTACTTAATTTGCTTGTGTAAATACAATTTATTTTTAAATAGCGTTTGAATTTCCACGTACTTTTGTTCGTTTTGATACGTAATAAAGTTCCATTGTAGTTTCACACGATTTGTGATAATGGCTTTAACAGTTTCTCACAATCCTCGAAAGGGACTCGTATCAATAAGACAGCAAACACAGCCCAGGCGAATACAGAGCCGGCATGCTACGTCTTTGCATGCTAATCTTCTATCTCACGGAACATGTTCCCAACATTTTTAAACAGTTGCAGGTCACTCAGTATCTGTCTCTTACCTATCCAAGCGAAGAAAAAACACTAATGTATCAGTACGCCGTGTAAACAGTATACACACTTGATGTATAGGTACATTAGGTTTCTTTTAATCTAGCATAATGGTTAATTACATTGCACTATTGACACAATATGTGTAAAAACGTTAGGTATAACGAGATATTTACAGTACTATATTTTAAAGCATTGGCTCTGGCTTTCAACCAATCGCAGATAAGTCAGTGGCGTCATATTGTTTTTTGTGTAGTACGGTTCTTGGTTTGGATAGACACTAGCAATCATGTCTGACAGTAAAAGCAAGGGCTACTCGGTAGAAAACAAAGTTAGATTTTAAAGTAAAGTTCAGGTAAATCTATAAAACAAAAGTGAAATTTAGAATGCATTTGTAATAAACATGTTTAATATAAAAATGAATAATGATGAGATCTTAAAGTTTTGAGCTCATGGCTGAAGAAAATGTTGCATAGTAATTGTATATACATGTATATTACATATAACACTAACATTGTAATCTCTTTCTATTGATCAAAACATATTTAGACAAGTTAAAAGAATGCGTTAGTGCTCACCAGCTTTCTGGGTTCTGTCAAACTGATTCATAGTCATTTCAAAATGATGTTATATTCAAACATATACATTACACATACATACAGGGTGATTCATTACATTCTCCCCTGGTTTATGCAGGTGATTCCTGAGGTTATTTGGAACAAAAAATGTAGATAAATTAATGGGATCACATTCATAATTACGGAGTTACAACACATTTTCGAAATGCGTCATAGTGAATGGAGCGCTAGGCATGTTTGTTGCCATAACGTTATTGATAGTTGCAACTGAGTTGGATGAAAGACGTCGTGTGTAAGGTTAAAGTACAAACACGCGAAGAGTTGCTTCGACGCATTCTGGATGCCGCGTCGACAATAAGGAACAAACGTGTGAAGCTGTGAAAAGCTGTAAGTGCGGTTCACACCCGGGCGGACCGTTATTTGGGATTCAGGGAGTCATTTTCGAAAAATCTGTTTTAAATACACTTTAAATGAAAGAGATTGATACATAAAGAATTAATTATTTGTATTTTATTTTTTTTTTTGCATTTTTAGTGAAATCCTGAAATAAAAGTTTTTTTCTGCCGTTGTCAAATTACCGTAAGTCCGTAATTGTGAATGTAGTCCCATTAAATTATTTACCTTTCTTATTTCAAATAACCTCAGGAATCACCTCCACAAAGCAATGAATAACTTCGTGAATCATCCTGTATATGTGTATGCCCTATATATATATATAGTTGTGCGTAATTTAAATCATTCACCTTCAGTTACGTACAATCCAGGTTTTACTGTGGTATGAAAATACATCGAATATTAATTATTATTGTCCTCTAATATAGTAAACAGTATAATCAGCATTGAAGGTAGGGGATAATGTCGTTTGTTAGTAAAAGTGAAGCAGTAAATTTGAAGTTTTATTGCGTTGTGAAATGCAAAATGCGTCCCAAACACTGATGACAAGAGTGATTTTTTTTATACACGTTGACTGAATTACCTACAGAGTACTACGTAAGATTTCTTCTTGTGCAAAATTTAATCAAGATTATGTTTCATCAATCATATTCACAATTCACAATCCTTATAAACCAATTCGTTAAAACATCCAACGGAGAGCGTAAATGTTTTGCTTAATTAAGGAAACCTATGAATTCCCCGTCACTTTTTTTTTTTTTTTTAAATCCCTCGCACCATGGCAACCTAATTCTTTACATATGTACTGTACAATGCAGAAATGATACTTTAAACATTGCCTTTACGTGTGCAATCCAGAAAATATCCCTTTCGTATGAGTGCTTATTAAATGATTTCATTTAGGTATGTACAGTATTTTGAACAGTAGTCGCACGCCGTGGCGTCGTGGTCTAAGGCATCGTGCCTGGACTCCCATTACTGAATGAGTGCTGGTTCGAATCCTCGTGGAGAAGGAATTTTCTCATGTATGAGACCGGTGCCCACCCAGCACCTTAATGCATTTGGGGTACTACGATAGGGTCCACACCTGTGGAGTAACGGTCAGCGAGTCTGGTCGTGAAACCAGGTGGCCCGGGTTCGATTTCCGGTAAGGGCAAGTTACCTGGTTGAGGTTTTTTCCGGGGTTTCCCCTCAACCCAATACGAGCAAATGCTGGGTAACTTTCGGTGCTGGACCCCGGACTCACTTCACCGGCATTATCACCTTCATCTCATTCAGACGCTAAATAACCTAAGATGTTGATAAAGCGTCGTAATTGTAATATACGTTACAAGAGCGGTATGTTGACGTTTTCATGTTCGAGGAAAAGATTGAAAAATCGAAACGTAGTTGAGCTTTTTTAATTTCCGAGAACATGAAAACAAACATACCGCTCGTGTATCGTACATTATTTTGTTCGAAGATCGTTTATTACATACCTGAAAGACGAATTTCTAATTAGTTGCAATGAAATCTCCATGTTGGTTTCTGTTTAATGACGCCAACTTCGAACACCAAAATATCTTTATTCAACATTGTTGCTGTAAAATGTTTTCTGTGTTTACTATACTCCAGCAGGCCGTGATATAAGTCTGTCTTTTTTTTTCCCCCAGTCTATAAATGCGAACTTAAAACAAACGGTAAGGTTATGTAATGATTTATTTTTCATTTTAATATTTTAACAATATTATTTATATAACATATTGCAGTAATAACATCGGCATCTGGAATCTTGTTGATTTTTTCACGGCTTCCTTAATGTTACTTGCATCACGAATGCAGTAACTTTAGTGGAGTTGTAGGGTTTACTTAAATTTTTGCAAATATTTAAAAACAATAATTAACAGTGCAATTTAGGTGAAATTGTAGTGGTAGGTTTCAATTTATAATTATTACTATGTTAAACGTCTCTAATAATAATAATATTTAAAAGCCTAAAGCAGTTAAAAATGAATGTCGCGCTTAAGCGGTAAGAAGAGGGAAATTGTTATGTGTGTTACGTTGGGAATACTGAATGTGGTATTTCACACTTACCGCGTATTGGTTCTGTGCGGAAAACAAGCAAATACGCACGATCTCGCACAAAATAACCTAGTAAAAAAAACTACGATAGGTAGACTAACGAAATTCGATTACAAAAACCAGCTATAGCGGCTGGGGGATCATCGTACTGACCATGCGATACCCCCGTTCTGGTTAGATGATCGTTCTCCTCTGTTGAGGCATGTGGACATGAGGCCGTAGTCGGATTGTCGGTATTGGATCTTCGTGGGCTTTCATGCCACAGATTTATTGTTTTGAACAAGAAAATAAACAGTAGAAGGCGACAAGATAAAGAAAGTGAATTCTTGGTGTAATGGAAAGTATATATTAACTCAGTGACGTCAGTTTCTTTCTTTTTATGCAGTATAACTCCATCTCCACATTATTCATATTTAAAGAATAGGGAATCTTCTCCGTCCCCCAATCAGAGCCGCTAGCCTAGCCCGATGTCGTTCAGTTCTCTCCGCGTGTAATCACGGAGCTTGATTGACTCCCCGCGGGCGGGCGGGCGCCATTCACAGTTTCTCATTTCCTCACTGGTTGCCAGGCAACGGGCTCATCAGAAAGTGAGAACGCTGCTTGTTGTTGCGCCTCTAATAACGGAGTGGCTCGGGTAACCCAGAACCATAATAGCTACAAAACAAGCTTGTTCAGCTGTATTGTTATTATTATTATTATTATTATTATTATTATTATTATTATTATTATTATTAGCAACATACGTGAATGTTATCTTCCATCTAACTTAGTATCCTTAACAGAAACGTGAACGACCACAAATGTTATCACAAAATGTTTAAACTTTCATAAAATATTTCTAAGATATTTAAGTTCTAATAAGTCTTGTTGTGGCACCTTGTAACTTTTGTCCAATTGTGAGTTTTTTCTTATAAAATTTTAGAAATTTAGAGCCTGCATTTTCTGAGCCTTATATTTGAGTACCGGGTCGTTCACGTACATAACCCTTAAGAGAAACGTACGAAATATTATATTCTAGTGTATATCCGAAAACTTTAATTTTCATTAAAATTAGAAATAAAATACGACAAAAGCTACTCGGTTACACGACGTGATTTTATACAGCAAGCTCGTATTACTCTTTGGCCCAATTGTATAAAACTCCCTGACTAAAGATCAACTTTGATCGAAGATCGGAAAGTGAACCGAGTTCAGACACTTCTTCTATTGTATACAACTTTCCTATGATCAAATTACCTTGGTTCAAATGCAATCTAAGTTCACGTGAAAAGGATTTGGCAACATCGCATAAACAGGTGAAGTATGTGAAGCGCGGGCCATGTTGTACAGGTTTGCTCAGTGTTGCCAATCTAGCGACTTTAACTCTTTTTCAACGACAATTTCTTTTAACTTTTATATTGCTTAAATAGGGATTTAGTGGCCTTTTTAGCACCCCATAGTGACAAAATTTAATCTTTCTTTGTTGATAATGAGAAATCTAGCGACTTTCCAACTACTTTTGGCGACTTTCCGTACACTGGAGACACTGGTTTGTTTTGTGCAATGTAAATAATGGCGGACAATAAGAAGAAGATTGACTGTTCTCAGAGTTTATCATGTTATGGTGTTTGATACTGCTAAACATAATAAAGCTTTATAAAACGACAATTTTCGTTTAGTAATACAGTTAATTGAAAATTTATGAATGTACCTATCATATCCATTGATAATTAATGGTTGGTTATAAACATAATATGATTATAGGTTATGTTATTTGATACTGCTGAACACGATAAAGCCTTATAAAATATAAGAATGTTTGTGTATTAAGGCAAGAAATTGAAAAAAATATATATATATATCTATCTACCAGATATATTAATAATAATGGTTATTCTTTTTGCACAATCTGTCACTCGTATATTTCAAACAGAAAAGGAATAACTGAACTTAGATCATCTAACTTAATCGGAGAAATTTCTTCAGTCAAAGTTGACTTTAGTTTAAGACAAATTAATATCAGATTACATTTTATACAACACAAAATTCCAAGTTCAGCTAGAGCGAGGATCAATTTAACCTCTGATCTAAGATTAAATGGTTTATACAATCGGCCCTTAGGGTAGCCACACGTCCTGGAAAAGCGAAACTGTCCTGAATTTTAACTCCAAGAAAGAATGATGTCCTGCCTGAATTTTTAATTTCTTGCAATAGTCCTGATTTTTTAAATATTGTTCAGAATTCCTACAAGTTTTAAAAATGTTAATACATGTTCTTGCATGGATTTCAACTGGGCAGTTAAAGTATTCGTTTGCATACACGAATCCTAGTTTCATGATACGTGATAATGCAAGATAATGTGACTCTACCTCTTCAGGAACAAAATAGGTTCATGCCTAAAATGGAATGTCTATAAGAATAGACAGAATAAATGTTGAAGAAGATCCATGCCTGTGCCAGGCGTGTGACCTTGGCAGACGGGCAGAGCCTGGTAGGACTCGTAGTTGGCCACAGAGATGGTTGTGTAAGCACCACGCCCGTTTTGCGATGCCTTGCGGGGCATATTGAATACTTGTTTATTTGCAATGGACGGGTATTCTGATTTAACCATGGACATATCCTATAATTGAGGATCGTAGATTCCAGGGCTCGAAATGGACGCTTTCATGAATCGGAACGCTCTGTTATTTTTGTGGAAACGGAGCTGTTGATGACGAAGGAATTAATGACGGTGAGATGACGGCGATTATTACCATGCATTAATATTTATACAGGGTGGTTCAGGATCTCCTTGACAAACTCTGGGGATTGATGGATCTCGCAAGATGGATCATTTTTCATGAAACAAGCCATGTTCTCCGATGCCTGGTTTAGGAGCTACACGACATTGAAGAAAAGGCTGGTTTTAGTGGCATTTACAATTTAATATGAAATAAATTATATTCATTTATTTCTTCTTATCGAAGGTTCTTTCATTTCTTATTAAATCTCCTCTTGTACATGCTTTAATACCTCTTAAAAACCGCTACTGATTTCTCCTGCCTATATTTTGGTTTTATCTTCTTTTACGAGGATCCAAGGTTCGCTTCCACACACAAGCACAGGAATTGCCTTGGTGTTTTATAATTTTAATTTTAACTCACGGTACTAACATAATAATTTTTCATATGTATGTATTTATTGACACTGCAAATGGATATGTACCAGGCGGCAGTGGTAACTAATTACACTCAATAATGACAATTAATAATAAATTAATAATTAATACTAATAATAAATAACAACAATAGTGTAATAATATTAACAAGGAGTAGGTATCCTAAATTAAATGAAGCACTATCACTTAAAATAACATTTAAAGTAAATCTAATTTGTATCTTAACCCTAAGTTCGAACTAAGACCCACGAGTATGATATGTTCATACCTGCACAAGTACCTTTCAACACTACACTCATTTCGCTGTCAACTCACTCACTGCACTGGAACTACGACACATTTCACTGATTCTATCCTGATTTCACTAACACTTCAAAAACATTTCACTGTTCAAATACTTTGCTCTACCACTATAAGCTAGAAAACTTCACTGACACAACACACTTCTTCACTGATACAACACTTCAAGTAACAAAACATCAATTGAAGGGTTCAGAGCCATGGTGGGCCAAGCGGCATTTATTAAAAAACGGAGAAAACAAGTGTTAAAATTAAGCGATTACCATAATTCAATGTAGCATATAGCAGATAATATAAAGTATGCATATTAAAACTAAATTGTATATCAATATTCATTAAACTATGGTATTCACTTTAACACTTGATTTCTCTGTTTTTAATAAATGGCGCTTGGCCCACTATGGCTCTGAACCCTTCAATTACACCCTTTAAATAGTGTGTATAATATACTACCGTCTATTAGTAAAGTCCTTAAGCCTATTTTAAATACATTTTTGGTTATTGGTGAAGCCGTTAATAAGTCTGCAGGTAAAGGATAGTACGGTTAAGAAAAGGAACTGTTTTTGGAAGGGCCGCGACTCGAAGCTAAGTTTATTCTTAATTTATAAGTAACTGAAATTCCTGCAACAGGGACAGCGTGGATTCGTCATTCTTCATGCTGAAGTTGTAAAGCAGCTAAAACAAGAATTGCCGTAATGCTGTACAATGTCGGACTTAATTTTTTCTACATTGAATGTTTAGTGCTTCACGTCTGTCAGTCAGATGACGTCATGCGGCGTACAGGCTGCAACAGTTTTTGATGCATTATTTAAAAATATTTATTAACTTTGCCTCGTCATGACGAACGATGAAGGCATTTGTCGATATTAACCACAACTGCGTTCGTTTGGTCGATGAGTTCTCGGAAAGTAATAATTGATTGCACCACGTCACGCCGTTTGGTTTGTGTAAGGCCCGTCAGCCAGGTTGTCTGGCCTTGCAAATTCTCTATATTTCAGTGCGCAGTATGTTCAGTAGCATTACGCGTCCATTCAGAATTGTTGAAAATTGAAGTGCAATTTTGCGTTACACGTCCATTCACAATTGTGTCTATTTTCTACCTGTACTATTATTACAGCAAGTTCTTGTGCAGTAAAATGGGTGATATACAGGGTGATTAAAAATCCGACAACATACACAAACTCCGTTATTAGTGCAGATATCGGAAAATGGAGAGGGAAAAGTTGATGGAAATATGTAATTTCCAATGTAATGTACTTGAATTTTCAACGTAGAATACACCGTTAATGCTGTGCTATAGTACCACACACCCGCCAGTTCCAATGCTGCCAAATCAATGATGTTTAAAATGAGTTTATGTTTGGCCCGTGACTCAGTTGAGTTGAAGTTTGGCCCGTGACTCAGTTGAGTTTATGTTTGGACCGTGACTCAGTTGAGTTGAAGTTTGACCCGTGACTCAGTTGAGTTTATGTTTGGCCCGTGACTCAGTTGAGTTTTGTTTGGCCCGTGAATAGTTGAGTTTAAGTTTGGCCCGTGACTCAGTTGAGTTTAGTTTGGCCCGTGACTCAAATGATTTTTGTTTGGCCCGTGACTCAGTTGAGTTTATGTTTGGCCCGTGACTCAGTTGAGTTTGTTTGGCCCGGAACTGTTTTTATGTTTGTCCCGTGACTCAGTTGAGTTTATGTTTGTCCCGTGACTCAGTTGAGTTTATGTTTGGCCCGTGACTCAGTTGAGTTTATGTTTGTCCCGTGACTCAGTTGAGTTTATGTTTGGCCCGTGACTCAGTTGAGTTTTGTTTGGCTGACTCAGTTGAGTTTAAGTTTGGCCCGTGACTCAGTTGAGTTTAATGTTTGTCCAATGACTCGTTGACTTTATGTTTGTCCCGTGACTCATTGAGTTTATGTTTGGCCCGTGACTCAGTTGAGTTTATGTTTGGCCCGTGACTCAGTTGAGTTTATGTTTGTCCCGTGACTGTTGAGTTTATTTTGGCCCGTGACTCAGTTGAGTTTGTTTTGTCCCGTGACTCAGTTGAGTTTATTTTGTCCCGTGACTCAGTTGAGTTTGTTTGCCCGTGACTCAGTTGAGTTTATGTTTGGCCCGTGACTCAGTTGAGTTTATGTTTGTCCACGTGACTCAGTTGAGTTTATGTTTGGCCCGTGACTCAGTTGAGTTTATGTTTGGCCTTGACTCAGTTGAGTTTGTTTGGCCCGTGACTCAGTTGAGTTTATGTTTGGCCCGTGACTCAGTTGAGTTTATGTTTGGCCCGTGACTCAGTTGAGTTTATGTTTGGCCCGTGATTCAGTTGAGTTTATGTTTGGCCCTGACTAGTTGAGTTTATGTTTTGTGCCCGTGAAATGAGTTTATGTTTGGCCCGTGACTCAGTTGAGTTTTGTTTGGCCCAAACTCAGTTGAGTTGTTTGTCCCGTACTCAGTTGAGTTTATGTTTGGCCCGTGACTCAGTTGAGTTTATGTTTGGCCCGTGACTCAGTTGAGTTTGTTTGGCCCGTACTCAGTTGAGTTTATTTTAACCCGTGACTCAATGCTGAGTTTATGTTTGGCCCGTGACTCAGTTGAGTTTGTTTGGCCAAACTCAATGATGTTTAAAATGAGTCAGTAGTTTGTTTGGCCCGTGACTCAGTTGAGTTTATGTTTGGCCCGTGACTCAGTTGAGTTTATGTTTGGCCCGTGACTCAGTTGAGTTTATGTTTGGCCCGTGACTCAGTTGAGTTTATGTTTGGCCCGTGACTCAGTTGAGTTGAAGTTTGGCCCGTGACTCAGTTGAGTTTATGTTTGGCCCGTGACTCAGTTGAGTTTGTTTGGCCCGTGACTCAGTTGAGTTGATGTTTGGCCCGTGACTCAGTTGAGTTTAAGTTTGGCCCGTGACTCAGTTGAGTTTATGTTTGGCCCGTGACTCAGTTGAGTTTATGTTTGGCCCGTGACTCACTTGAGTTTATGTTTGGCCCGTGACTCAGTTGAGTTTGTTTGGCCCGTGACTCAGTTGAGTTTATGTTTGGCTCGTGACTTAGTTGAGTTTATGTTTGGCCCGTGACTTAGTTGAGTTTGTTTGGCCCGTGACTCAGTTGAGTTGATGTTTGGCCCGTGACTCAGTTGAGTTTAAGTTTGGCCCGTGACTCAGTTGAGTTTAAGTTTGGCCCGTGACTCAGTTGAGTTGAAGTTTGGCCCGTGACTCAGTTGAGTTGATGTTTGGCCCGTGACTCAGTTGAGTTTGTTTGGCCCGTGACTCAGTTGAGTTTAGATTGGATTAGATTAGACTAGATTTATTTATTTAACCTGAGAGATAAGGCCCGTGAGTCTGCCCTCTACCAGTTGAAACTTAACATGAACAATAAGATTACAATTCAGTTAAATTTGACAATTACAATTACAATAAAAATTAAAGTGTTTACCTGATTAATGAAAGCTAGACATTTTATCATAGAAGTTTGGAACAAAGAATATTTTTGTAGTTAAATTACAAATTAAACCTAGAATAACAAAATTCAGTGATGAAATTGGCCCGATATTGAGATATTTTGTGGTAGATTAAAAGAACTATTTACAAGAAACCATGTCTGAACTCTCAGTTGACCAAGTTGTAAGTTTGCGTTTGAATTCAATTGAGTTTATGTTTGGCCTCTGACTCAGTTGAGTTTATGTTTTCCCGTGACTCAGTTCAGTTGATATTTGGCCCGTGACTGAGTCGAGTTGATGTTTGGCCCGTGACTCGGTTGATGTGTATTCCGGGACTGAGTTAGTTTGCCTTCTTGGGACATGGGATTCAGCTGAGGTGCACCGGATTTAACAATGAGATCGAGTCCTCTGAAAATTTGCATCTGGTGTGCCACATCAAGACGACGAATAATCAGGCCCTGATCCCTAAAACAACCCTGAATGCTGATGCCTACCAAGATATTGTCCAGCAGTTCACAGCCTTACTGGAAGTAGATGAACGTGACTCCTGGATACAGCAGGACATTGCTGAGATGTAACCATGACGACGCTGAGAGCATTTTTGGCGACAGAATCATATCTACATGACTACGACCTCCAATATCTTCAGATATTACCAGTCCAGATTGCTTTTTGTGGGGAAACTTAAAACGAATTGTATACTAAAACAATCCACATACCTTGGAAGATGAACATCACTGCTGCATCCTGAGTATAGACATCGGAGTGTTCCATAAGGTTGCTAGGAACGTTGTGGTACGTGTGGACAAATGCATTGAAATGGAGAGACATCATTTCCAACTTACTCTGTAGACGTCTATGGCAGGTCTTCTTTTAAAGTGAATGCTATGTATAGTCCGGATCACCTTACTTAATACCCTAAGGGTGAAATCTAACCAATCTTCCCCTATAACTACATATGCTAGTGGATTATAGTGATTTTCTCAGATTGAATTTTGTTTTACCAACTTTGTTTCGAATTTCGTGTACTGTCAAATACTACAACTGGCAGTTATTTTCTGTTATGTTGGCAGGAATAATTTCGGTTTGCAGTAACGGAAACTGATGAGAATGCAAGCAAGTAAATACATTTTTAGGTTGGGTCTCATGAATCGTAAACTGTTTAGTCAAAGCAATGAATTTCATGTTGGCAGACAAAATAGATTTTACGTAATGTTAAATCATATTAATCACCAACATAATATGCGAGAAGTTCAGAAGGAAAACATACTATTTCATAAATTAGTGAACCATTTAGGAAACACCTCGCAACATAAGGATGAGATGTGGTGAATAAACAAGACATTGTTATTGTTAATACTATATTATTATTATTATTATTATTATTATTATTATTATTATTATTATTATTATTATTATTATTATAGTACCTAGCATTGTGATTTTACCCTCTTTGGTGATATCTGGTATTAGTTGGCAACACTGAAGGGCCGGCCAAATTAGACTTTTAGGAACTGCTCTTACGTGATCCTCAATATACAAAGTGCAATCCGCCCGTTTAGATTCCAAGTGCTCTGAGAAAACCTTTTTCTCCAATCGTTCCGTTCGAAGCAAACGCTCTTCTGCGACGAGGAAAATCTGCGACCGCATCTCTGCTGTGACGTCACCACGGCCAGCTGAGTGCTTTGTGCCGCTGTTACGCGCAGGTCCCCAATTGGGACTTCCTGCCGAGTCGAAGAGAGGAGAGCCGTGGAAGTGGCCGAGGAGGGAGATCCACATTCAGGTAGAGCGTTGCTGCTGCTGCGTGAGATTGCCAGCTTTGTCAAGGACGATAATAAAACCAGAAATATATGTCATTAGAGACATTGTGGTGATTAGGACGAGAAAGGCAGTCCTACCCAATGCTGTCATGACAGTATATGTAAATAAAATAGGTCAAAATAGATACTAACTTAAAATTAAACATTTAACTTTTTTAGGCTGCATAAAATTAACACTGTTATAAGTTATGAAACTTGTTTTCTTAGGCCCGATTGTATAAACCATTTAATCTTAGATCAGAGGTTCAATTGATCCTTGTTTCAGCTGAACTTGGAATTTTGTGTTGTATAAAGTCTAATCTGAGATTAATTTGTCTCAAACTAAAGTCAACTTTGACTGAAGAAATTTCTCCGATTAAGTTAGATGATCCAAGTTCAGTTATTTCTTTTCTGTTTGAAATATACGAGTGACAGATTGTGCAAATAAAATATCCATTATTTTAATATTAATAGATATGATAGGTACATTTATATATATTTCTTTCAATTTCTTGCCTTAATACACGAACAATCTTATATTTTATAAGGCTCTATCGTGTTCAGCAGTATCAAATAACATAACCTATAATTATATTATGTTTATAACAACCATTAATTATTAATGGATATGATAGGTACATTCATAAATATTCAATTAATTAACTGTATTACTAAACGAAAATTGTCGTTTTATAAAGCTTTATTATGTTTAGCAGTAACAAACACCATAACATGATAACAACTTGGAGAACAGTCAACCTTCTTCTTATTGTCCGCCATTATTTACATTGCAAAAAAAACAGTGTCTCCAACAGAGTGTAATACGGAAAGTCGCGAAAAAGTAGTTGTAAAGTCGCTAGATTTCTCATTATCAACAAAGAAAGATTAAATTTTGTCACTATGGGGTGCTAAAAAGGTCACTAAATCCCTATTTAAGCAATATAAAAGTTAAAAGAAATTGTTGTTGAAAAAGAGTTAAAATTGCTAGATTGGCAACACTGAACAAACCTGTATAACATGGTCCGCGCATCACGTATTTCACCTGTTTATGCGATGTTGCCAAATCCTTTTCATGTGAACTTAGATTGCATTTGAACCAAGGTAATTTGATCGCAGAAAAGTTTTATACAATAGAAGAAGTGTCTGAACTCGGTTTAATTTTCGATCTTCGATCAAAGTTGATCTTTAGTCAGGGAGTTTTATACAATTGGGCCTTAGTCGGTTATTTAACAACGCTGTATCAACTGCGAGGTTATTTAGCGTCGGTGAGATTCGTGATAGCGAGATGGTATTTGGCGAGATGAGGCCGTGGATTCGCCATAGATTACCTGGTATTCACCTTACGGTTGGAGAAAACCTCTGTAAAACCCAACCAGGTAATCAGCCCAAGCGGGGATAGAACCCGCGCCCGAGCGCAACTACAGACCGGAGACAAGCGCCTTAACCGACTGAGCCACGCCGGTGGCTGAAACTTGTTAATACAACTTAATATATTGTTACTGTTATCGTTAACTAACGCTGAGTTCTTGGCAATGAAGCCATTACCTCTCTTGCTGTCCGATATTTCTCACACACAGTGGGTTTAGAGGAAAGAGCTGGACATTGCTGAAGATGATTCTGATCCATTTCTTAGACTGCACAATGAACAAAGTGGTGAAGAAATAATTATAATTTTGTTCAAGTGTTATGAAAACAGCCATGCTGTGTGAGTAATAAAAAGGTTGCAACTACACTTTTCTTTGAATACTCAGGAACTATATTTTGTTGTACAGACCCATAAACAAAATTTGGGTCACCTGTATTTCCCAGTAAATACTGGAACTTGGAAAATTCAGGTGGCTCAAATTTTATTTCTGGGTCTGTACATTGAGACACTCCCATATTCTATTATTTGAAATTTCGTGGAAATTGTATGATATTATATCTTGCTATTTTGAATTGTATGTGTGTATTTACACTGCAAGTGGGCAAGCACCCAATGGCTGGTATGACAATATAAACAAATAAAAATAAAATATTACAATAAACATTTAACTAAAATTACAATACAGTACACAATACAATTATACAATACACAATACAATTATATACACAATACAATAAGAATACACAACAAAATTTAACACAAAATTACAATTAATAATCTATACTAATAATAAATCTGTAGCCGAAATTTTTCTGGTAATTTTCGATTTTCCAAAAATAATTGGTCCTAACATAAATAATTAACCACCCTGAAACCGAAAATCGCTTTTTTGAAATTTTTGTTTGTATGTCTGTCTGTCTGTCTGTCTGTCTGTATGTTTGTTACCTTTTCACGCGATAATGGCTGAACGGATTTCGATGAAAATTGGAATATAAATTAAGTTCTGTCGTAACTTAGATTATAGGCTAATGGCATTCAAAATACATTATTTAAAAGGGGGTTATAAAGGTCTGAATTAAATAAATCGATATCTCGATTATTGATTTTTATGAAAAATGTTACATAATAAAAATTGCTTTAAAATCATTTCCGATAAGTTTTATTCTTTGAAAAATTTTGATAGCACTGATATTTAATGAGATAAATGAGTTTTAAAATTAAAATAACTGCCATCTAAGGCCGTGTAATGAATTAAAAAAAATGACTTCGTCTATAAGGGGCCTTGGACAGCAACAATCGGAAGCTATGAAAGATAGCCTCAGATAATTTTCTGCGTTTCTATGAAGTAATATCAGAAACTTAATTAACCGATTTTATAATTAATTATTAATTCACCATTGGAAAGTGTAGTTTCTTGCTAGATGGACATAATGCTATAATGTTATCACAGTAACTCCTGAGTGAATAAAGGACAGGTAAGATTAAAATAGATTCTTATGCACAGAAAACTTGACTATTCTGTAGTTCGTTTCAATTTCCTAAACTAATTTTTATGACCAAATGAGTGTCTCTGGATCAAAATGGTCGCATTTTAATTTTTTAATTAAATTTAAATTAAGTAACATAATAAACTATTTATCCTTCTATCAAACACGAATGTTCCCTGGATCAAATGTCCTATTTTAATTATATAATTACTTTATATTTATTTCTAACGGGTGCAGCGGAGCGCACGGGTACGGCTAGTAAAACATAAAATAACGTAATTTTACAATAAAACCTACATATGTATAGACGTACATAAGTTTCAATAGTCTTTCACTTTACTCTCATCTCACTCACTGTAGTGGCACTATGACGCATTTCACTGACACTTTAGCACACATTTCACTGACACTTTAGAACACATTTCACTGATACTATAGAACACATTTCACTGATACTATAGAACACATTTCATTGACGCTATAAATTATCACTGATTGGAACTATTCACTGCACTGTAAAACCATAACTTCACTGACTCACCTCGCTTCACTGATAGAACAGTTCAAATAAGTCATATAATTACACCCTTATGCATACTTATAAACAGAACTACAATTAAACTAAACATTTATAGTCTAAGACCCTCTTACCAGTCCACATTGCTTTTTGTGGGGAAACTTAAAACGAACTGTAAACTAAAATAATCCACACACTTTGGAAAATGAACATCCATAACGTTTCTAGGAACGTGGACAAATGCATTGAAATGGAGTGATTAAGCATTGTCGAAAATGATAAAGTTGGCATGAGATTTTATAAGATTTCACTTCTTAGCAAGATGATCAGCAACTTCATTATCAGATAATCCACAGCGTGTCAATAACCATTGAAAAACTGTCTATCCTTTGTTAAGCTTCGTCAGATGGTGTGAATATTTAGAACCACCAGTTCTTGTTGTGTCTTACAGATCGGTTATTATATTAGCTTTAGAATTACGGAATATAACAGCGTGTTGAAAATATGAGGTTGGCACTACAGATGTCGAATAGATGATTTCAACTTCATCATCAGAATTTGTACCTCCATGCCCTAAAGATTGATGAAACGAGAAAAGTGGACAAATTAATATGGGCCTGTCTATGGGAACAAAATAGGTTTCACCTATCAGCTGTTGCTATGTTTGATACAATCTCTCAACTCTTGTTTGGATGAATGGCCGCGATGTCTCGCAAGCTTACAGGTGTCAGCAACTCCGAGCTTAATTTTTATGTCTTGTTAAATACTTAATGAAGACTGTGGACATGTCCGGCGGCGCCATGAAACGGCAGTGGGAGGACCGCTGATAACCGTCCGTGTGCGAAATTGCCCACTCAGAGGACAAGAAGACATTGCTCACTTCTTTGTCTTGCTCCTCGCGTTCCTATGGACACGCATTAATCCTTCCTCCGCCTCCGCAGAATACTAAAGAAGTTACAAAGTAAGGTAAAAATCAGTGGCACATGGCCGAAATGGATATTGGAAACACTGAGGCCCGATTGTATAAACCATTTAATCTTAGATCAGAGGTTAAATTGATCCTTGTTCTAGCTGAACTTGGAATTTTGTGTTGTATAAAGTCTAATCTGAGATTAATTTGTCTCAAACTAAAGTCAACTTTGACTGAAGACATTTCTCCGATTAAGTTAGATGATCCAAGTTCAGTTATTTCTTTTCTGTTTGAAATATACGAGTGACAGATTGTGAAAATGAAATATCCATTATTATTATTAATATTAATATATATGGTAGGTGGTCTTACTAATAAACCGTATATAGTTTTTATACGAGACTTACGCAGAGTTGAGACAGAAAACGTTAGTAATAAACCATACATAAGCGATGGATGTATAAACAAGCTGTAACTTATACAATGAGAATTGCTTTGCAGTAGTTATATACACGAAATCCCTTGTTTAAGCGTTATATATAAAGAAAAAATGGCCGCCCCTCTAACAGCTGTTCGTATCGACTGTCATTTTGTGATGATGGTTGCCTTGTAACCACAGAAGAACAAACCAAAGAGCACAGAATAATTAGAATAATATTGGTGAAGCTTGTACTCTTTGACCAAAATATAGTGTGGTAATCGATTAGAGCCAGTTGTTCTATCGATACTTAACACGCCACACTAGAGCGCTCTATCGGATGCAATAGAGCACCTCAGATATTCTATTACCTTTCTAATCAAGTAATGACGAAATTAGGACGTAGCTGTGTAACAGTTATACTGTTATACACGACGTATGTAGTGATTATTAGTAAGGAATTTACACACGGCGTATAAACGAGCTACTCATTGTATAAGTATAAGACAGTTAAACGTCTGTATATGGAGATTTTATTATTAAGACCGTATATATATTTTTCAATTTCTTGCCTTAATACACAAACAATCTTACATTTTATAAGGCTTTATCGTTTTCAGCAGTATCAAATAACATAACCTATAATTATATTGTGTTTATAACAACCATTAATTATCAATGGATATGATAGATACATTCATAAATGTTCAATTAACTGTACTACTAAACGAAAATTGTCGTTTTATAAAGCTTTATTATGTTTAGCAATATCAAACACCATAACATGATAAGAATTTGGAGAACAGTTAACCTTCTTCTATTGTCCGCCATTATTTACAATGCACAAAATAAACCAGTGTCTCCAACAGAGTGTACGGAAAGTCGCCAAAAAGTAGTTGGAAAGTCGCTAGATTTCTCATTATCAACAAAGAAAGATTAAATTTCGTCACTATGGGGTGCTAAAAAGGTCGCTAAATCCCTATTTAAGCAACATAAAAGTTAAAAGAAATTGTTGTTGAGAAAGAGTTAAAGTCGCTAGATTGGCAACACTGAACAAACCTGTACAACTTGGTCCGCGCATCACATATTTCACCTGTTTATGCGATGTTGCCAAATCCTTTTCACGTGAACTTAGATTGCATTTGAACCTAGGTAATTTGATCGCAGAAAAGTTTCATACAATAGAAGAAGTGTCTGAACTCGGTTCACTTTTCGATCTTCGATTAAAGTTGATCTTTAATCAGGGAGTTCTATGCAATTGGGCCTGAGTCACTTTCGCGAGGTAAACTAACCGGTCATTTCATTATTCCTTACTTACAGATAACTTTTAAGGAACCCGTAGGTTCATTGCCGCCCACACATAAGCCCTCCATCGGTCCCTAAGCAAGATTAACCCAGTCCCTACCATCATATCTCACCTCCATCAAATCTATTTTTATAGTATCCTCCCATCTACGTCTCGGCCTTCCCAAAGGTCTTTTTCCTCCGACCTCCCAACTAACACTATATGCATTTCTGGATTCGCCCGTGCGTACTACATGTCCTGCCTATCTCATTATTAAAATCTAGAATTGTAACTTACACTGAAGTGATAGAATAACTTCACCTCTTTAATCAATCAGCAGTTGATTAATATTTTTCATCATCATTATCTTTCATGCATTAGGCAACTTTCCTTGCAGCAGTCTACAATACTGTTCTGTCCATCGTTTCCTTGGGCGTCCAGTGTCTCCTGCCAATCGGTCTGTAATTCATAAGTCAATGTATTAGCCTACTCGGTTGCATTCTCTGTACGTGGGATACCCAATGTTATTTCTGCGTTGTTTTTTCTGTCGTTTATATTAAATATATCTAATTCTCCTCGTATATTTGCATTCCTTTTATGATTTGTTCTTTTGTATCCTCTAGTATTTCTTAGAAATCTTATTTTGTTTGACTTAAGTCCAGTTTTTTCTTTTCTATTTAAAATCCAAATTTTACTGTTATACAAAAACTTTAGGGTAGTACCCTTTCTAGTCTTATTTTCTAAGTGCCTGCTTATCGAACCATCAATAAAGTTGTATTTTTCTTCTTTATTTCCATTTTGGTAAAGATTAGTCATGTAAGAATAGTAGATTTATATTCTGAATACTTAAACTTTTTTTACTTGATCTGCAGACTATTACGATCTTGGATCTTACGTTGTATTTACCTCAAAATGCCATCACTATACTTTTGTTTTAGATATATGCATATTATATTCTTTTGCTATTCTATTTAACCATATATTGGTTAAGAAAAAGTAGCATATTTGTTTGACTTGAGAATTCAGTACAGTGCGTGCTGAATGAAGTTCACTTCCTGTTTACAACTAATGTTGATATTACTTCATAAGCCTATTTATGATTTAAAATATCTTAAATAAGATGAATGACAGATTAAGTAGCTCTTTGTCTTCTTATAGTTTGTGTTCTGTGCTCACATATCACATTCCTAGTTCGCGGTTTCTTCACCAAGCCTCAAACTAAGAAAAGAACAAAGAAAGATCTTACTTCTTGCACTTCTGAGATAAATCCCGAATGATAGACAAGTCTGATAAGTATATTTATTTAAGAAGTAAAGCACCAGTCAGACGAAAAAGAGTTCTTTGTTAATTGCTCTGCGTTTGAGGAATAAGTTTGGGAGCTTTCCTCTTTTGGTCTGTGCTGCCTCTCACTCATTTATCTCGTGCCCCAGGGATCAAATCTTGACGTTGCAGTGTAGAAGAACTTCGGACCGCTAAAATAAAGGAAAAAACTCTTAAGATACCATTTTAGATCCTAAAGAGCGTGTCTAAAAACGCTACAATTTTTCTTCCTGAAGACTGTCTCTGAAAGTGATGCAGTATTACACCCTGAAGAATGTCCAACAAAGTGATGCAGTTTTACATCCTGAAAAATATCCAAAAAGTGATGCAGTTTTATATCTTGAATGTCTAACAAAGTGATGCAGTTTTACACCCCATGTCTCTGAAAGTGACGCAGTTTTCCACACTGAAGATTTTCTCTCAAAGTGGTGTAGTTTTACATCCTGAATAATGTCTCCCAAAGAGCTGCAGTTTTTCATCCTGAAGAATGTCTTCCAAAGTAATGCAGCTTTACACCCTGAAGAATGTCCGACAAAGTATGCAGTTTTACACACTAAAGAGTTTCTGTCAAAGTGGTGTAGTTTTACATCCTGAAGAGTGTCCAACAACGTGTGCAGTTTTACACCCTGAAGTATGTCCAACAAAGTGATGCAGTTTTACACACTAAAGAGTTTCTGTCAAAGTGATGTAGTTTTACATCCTGAAGAGTGTCTCCCAAAGTGATGTAGTTGAAGAGTGTCTCTGAAAGTGATGTAGTTTTTCATCCTGAAGAGTGTCTCTGAAAGTGATGTAGTTTTTCATCCTGAAGAGTGTCTCTAAAATGATGTAGTTTTACATCCTGAAGAGTGCCTTCCAAAGTGATACAGTCTTTCATCTTGAAGAATGTTTTTTCAAAGTGATAGTCTTTCATCCTCAAGAGTGTCTCTGAAAGTGATGCAGTCTTTCATCTTGAAGAATGTTTTTTCAAAGTGATAGTCTTTCATCCTCGAGTGTCTCTGAAAGTGATGCAGTTTTTCATACTGAAGAGTGTCTTTCAAAGTGATGCAGTCTTTCATCCTGAAGAGTCTCTCTTAAAATGATGCAGTTTTACATCCTGAAGTGTCTCCCAAAATGAAGCAATTTAACTTCCCGAAGAGTGTCTTCAAATTTTATGCGATATCAAAGCCTGAGGAGTGTCTAGATACGTTCAATTCGATTTGAAACTAAAAGCTGCAAAATTATAATTCCGCAAGTTTTGAATGTTTTGGAAACTGCCGATGATTCAACTACGGTTTAAGTGTCGTTGAACTAACCCAGTGCGCATTTTCCAGCCCCGTAGAATTTCGTGGGCAGCGATTAACAAATAAATGGCAATTTCAAATTGTTGCTGAAAACAAATTCTAGTTTCGGAGAGAGTCTGCTCGACCGCCACTTGGTTGCTTCGCCTCATTACGGAAAGCTTGAGAGCAGCTGTCCTCATTAAGATCAATTGAGGCATTGTCGCGAAACGCAGCAAGGCGATAAGGAGCCAAGTTCACAATTGTGGCAGGGTGGTAGGCTTCTTGTACAGGTTTTACTGTTGTCAGTACGTAAAGCTAGTCAAGTGTAAGGGGATAACTTGAACTTTGCCTAAAATAAACTGTTGTTCTCTCTACTGTAGACTATTCGAGTCTGATACTTCTGAATTTATCCCAGCTTCTAGGACGACTTTTCATTGTGTCGTAAGAGAGAAGTATTGTGATATTTATATATTTTTGCGGTAATGTATGTTTCCCAGAATCCCCGATAACCGAAAAATTGGTTTTGCGCATGCCATTTGTCTTTCTGTCATGTGTAACTATTTCTCCTAAACTATCCGACGGATTTTGTTCATATTCAATGTCTACGAGTAAATTTATTTGTGAATTATGTATATGAAATAAAATATATTTAAAAATTAATAGGTATTTATTTGAAACGAAGTCATTTCAGGGATTTAATTTAAATTAGCTTGCAACGATTTTGTTCTTAATTTTGCTTAATAAAATGATGAACACTTTTAAGACGTAAGATGACTTAATCCACCACTGCTAATACTACTACTGCCACCACGACCACGACTACCGTCACTGAACAATATCGCATAGTGTGAAGCTTCATGCTTATTATGCAAGCACTAAGAAATAGAAGCTAGTTCGATTAATTAAAATGTGTCTCAGTGAAACGTACAACAGAATCCGTATAGACCAGTTTCAGTCTGATGTTTTTCCAATTCACTGCGCGCTAAAGCAAGGAGATGTACTATCACCTTTACTTTTTAACTTCGCTCTGGAATGATACCATTAGAAAAGTCCAGGATAACAGAGAGGGTTTGGAATTGAACTGGTTACATCAGCTGCTTGTCTATGCGGATGACGTGAATATGTTAGGAGAAAATCTACGAACTATTAGGGAAAACACGGGAATTTTACCTGAAGCAAGTAATGAAATAGGTTGGGAAGTAAACCCCGAAAAAAACAAAGTAATATGATTATGTCTCGTGACCAGAACAGAGTACGAAATGGAAATATAAACCTGGAAATTTATCCTTTGAAAAGATGGAAAAATTTAAATATCTTGGGTCCACACCTGTGGAGTAACAGTCAGCGCGTCTGGCTGTGAAACCAGGTGGCTCGGGTTCGAATCCCGGTCGGGGCAAGTTACCCGGTTGAGGTTTTTTCCGGGGTTTTCCCTCAACCCAATACGAGCAAATGCTGGGTAACTTTCGGTGCTGGACCCCGGACTCATTTCACCGGCATTATCACTTCATTCCATTCAGACGCTAAATAACCTAGATGTTGATACAGCGTCGTAAAATAACCCAATAAATAAATTAATTAAATACCTTGGAACAACAGTAATAAATATAAATCATATAAATGGCATTCGGAATGAAATTTAACGCAGAATAAATATGGGAAATGCGTGTTATTATTCGGTTGAGAAGCTTTTATCATCCTGTCTGCTTTCAAAAAAGCTGAAAGTTGTAATTACGTATAATGACTGGAATTCATGTATAATATATATTCATTCATACACAGTGTTCTGCTACCAAGAACAGGTCTTGCACTGCAAACCCAACATTCTCCAATTTTCCCTATTTTTCGCCTTCCTCTTAGTCTCCTCATATGATTCATATATCTTAATGTTGTCTATCACCTGATATCTTCTTCTGCCCCGAACTTTTCTTCCGTTCACCATTCCTTCCTAGTAATACCGTCATTTCCCATAACTATGGTCCTGAAACACAACTATGGCTCACGATACAACCATTCAAATTTTGTACTCCATAACGTAGTACCTCGTTTTTCTATATTTTTGCTGTACTGTAGTTTGAAGTCAATTCACTGCAGCTATCTACGAACGGTCTATGTTACTTCTACAATGTTCTTTGAATGGTTGTATCGTGGACCATAGCTGTGTTCCAGGACCATAGTTATAGGAAATGACGGTTTATATTAATAAATGGAATTCAAGTATACAGGGTAATTTTACGAACACAATCTTTAGGTTGTAAGTAACCAAAAAAGTGAAACGTCATTTTGGTATTTGAATAACCGTTTAGCAGAAAGAAATGTGTCTGAAGTTTGACTCCCATTTATGGTAAAAGTATTGGGCATTGAGACGTATGGCGGTCAGAACAAGCCGAAACAATATTCCCTTGTCATTTCTTCGAAAAACCCTTCATTTGTGTAATAACGTACAAAATTAACTTACTAAATTTTCGTCACATGGTAAATGCGTTTTAATCCGTTAATTTTGTACCTACTCTATAAAAGAGTACCTTACGTACTGTAAATTCAATCTTCACTTCTGCCCGATCCGAAAAGATAAAATTACTCAGACATGCTATCCACTGTCTGTCTAAGTGATTATGTCAGGTCGTAGAAAGGGGGGAAATCACGTGACAGTGAATTACTTAACGAGGCCCTTTTATTTAAGTTATTTTAAACAGTTATATAATGTTACGTAGACATCCAATTCCTAACAGAAATTAATGTTTTCAGAAAAGAGCTAAGACAGCCCAGCCACTAGCATTTACAGAGAGACGAATAGAAGCAGGTGGGGGAAACCGGGATGCGACGTAGGCAAATGGACGACAGTACCTGTGCGAAAACGATTCAATATTGATAGCTCTTTCGTCACTGGAAAACGTGAACATATATCTGGAACGTACTGTTTACTATGACTGTAAGGCTACTATGACTGTATATGCGGTCTTGGATCTGTGTGGAGTACCGTTGAACTTCATTAGTAGAAGGAGTGGGAGTGAAGTACATTAAAAAACTCAGGTAAAATAAAAATTGAAGTAAAAATAAAATGATGTCCCTATATAATCTCATTCTTTTCATAGATTTTAGTTTCTTGTGCTTTTGTGGGTAAAATATCATCTCTAGTGGAACTATATCTTTGTGCGATCTATGGCTGGCTTTCTTCACTGCATCTCTGCCATCTGTTGGCGGCTTTCATAATGTATTCCGCAGAGGACTCTGGCGTCGCTTCCGGAACTGTCAACTGTTATGGAACATGGCTATCCACAAGATCTCACCCACATCTTAGGTATGTTGGGTTTGTTGTGAATTGAAACACTTCCCTCAGGAGGAAAATACAAATCTACGGGGGAGTGACTTCACTACGGATTATGAAGTAAGTAAAAAAATACCTGAAAGAAAAGTGCAAGCACATCTTTGCTCAACAATCGATGTAACAGTTTACTTACGATGTAAGGAAGACTTTCACATGCTCATCACGGTGTTCGTGCCGAACTTGGTCAACACTATGTACACTGACCCCTATTAATCGATAGTGATCGATAGTTTGGTGGTGTATGTGTAGCTTCTTTAATTATTACTTCTATGAATAGATGGCGAAGAAAGTAGTCATTGTTGCCACACATTCATAAATATACCCGCAACCGTGGGACTGAAGCCGGATGGTCTATGGCGAGTCCTTGGCATCAACCCCTTTGATTTGATTGCCTGGTTGGGTTTTTCCGAGGTTTTCCCCAAACCGAAAGGCAAATGCCGGATAATATTTTGGCGAATCCTCGGACCTCACCTCATCTCACTACATCTCGCCAAAATATTGTAAAGATTTGCACAAAATTATAAAAATTGTAGAAAATTACTAAATTGTAAAACTACTAAAAATTTGTAAAGAGTTGTAATTGTAATATTGTAAAATTTTGACTTGTTCCACATATTAAAGCTTCATTGCTCATGTAAGATCTATGGAATAAAATGAATGAATGAATGAATGAATGAATGAATGAATGAATGAATGAATGAATGAATGAATGAATGAATACAAAATTCAATATTTTATCCCCCATTGGTGATTGTGAAACAACACTGGATTTAGCAGTAAACCTCTGATATTGTCAATTATGAGAATAATTTATGCTTAACCTACATCATTTTCTCCGACACGTTTTAACCGTCCCAATAATGGTGCTATCTATTGAGAACTAGCGGAACTATTTCGAAGTTTGTCATTTTTTTATATATATCTTTGGTTCTGACTTATCCCGTGGTTAGAAAGCTTGCTTACACAATCATAAAATCGTAGGTCAGATATCTTTGAACGCCGGTTTACCTAGCCTGATCAAAACTTAAATATGAAGTTCCAATATCTTTGTCATTATCATAGTCGAAAATGTTCATAGTTGCAGAGGTACATGATTTTGGATTTTTACATCGTGTCAGGGTTGTGGGCCCACTTCAGTCCAAGAAAATAGCTCTTGGTAAAGGTCAAACAGTTAAGGCCCATTTACAATGAAAATTAATTATAAACATAACATAAACACAGAATTTAATGGTCAGGTTACTAAAACGGCCATTCATAATGAATCTCATAATCACTGACATTAACGTTACTATTAGACGTTAACATGATTTTAAAACAATACACAATCGTAGAGCGCTGAAGTAACAACAGAATATGATGAAATGACGTCGTTGTTATGTTTCCATGGTTACCAAGTGTCATTAAGGCCCATTCACAAATAGAATTAAACATAACGTAAGCGTTAACTTGAAAATGTAAACGTTACCGTAAAATCAAAAAGTCGTAACACCACACACGATGGGAACATAAACATAACAGCAAAGAGACCTGGTAACCATGGAAACATAACAACATTTCATCATATTCTGTTGTACAGGCCACTTCAGCGCTCTAAGATTGTGTATTGTTTCCAAATCACGTAAGCATGAACATAAAAGTTTGCAGACCTTCGTGCTAACGTCTAACGGCAATGTTCATGTGAATCATTGTGAATGACCGCAAGCTTCTGTGTTGTTCGATTTTCATTGTGATGGGCCTTCAGTGTCCCGATCCATAACTCCGAAACTTTAATGCCTACATAATGTAAAATACACAATTTTTTCATTCTTGTATGTATATCTATATATATAATTTGAACTGGTAATGGAAATTACGGGAAAACGGATTTTAATAAGTGACCCCTCATTTTGAAGCTTGGAACCCAAAGTTTTTCGGAAAAGTAGTAGTTTTCAGTGAAATGTCAATTTTCCTACATAATTTTCCTTTTTTTTCCAAAATCCATCTGTCGTCAGTTTTGAGAACTAGCTAATTGCATTCACGGCCGACTTGATGTTACCTTCGCTTTTTTTTTTTTTTTTTTTTTGTAAAGAAGAAGCGAAGCGAGCATCAAGTCGGCCGTGTTGCATTTCAGAATAAAACCAAAACACACACTACAGTAAACAATATTACACGAAGGCCACGATCTGCAAGAATGCTGACATATTTAGAGCTCAAATTAAATTGGTTATTGAAAACTTAACTTACTAAAAATGGCAAATTTACAGGTTCGATTCTGTGGTGTGTAATTTTCTGGGTACAGCTGTGTATTGGATATTAAAAACTACAACACTTGAGGTGGTTTGATGACATTACCATTAGACATGAAATATTATTGTAGTTAATTCCATGATGTGACTATTTTTCATTAATTATAAATATTAATGCTATATTGGTGATATGAAAGTGAAACGTTTTGCGGTTATATAAGTAGATGTAGAGAATAACTTAAATTAGATTTTGATTTCTATATTTTACTGAGTGGCGGCTATATAGTATATGTTACTGAAAGCTATAAAACGTAACTAAGATAATAATATTATTAAAAATAAAATATTTTTATAGTTATTAATCAAGTGGGGTTGGGTCCTTTTTCATATATTTAATGGCGGTGTGGTGTAGATATTTATATGCGTGGTTCTCTTCGGTATTGGCTCGAGAGAGAGTATCTTTCATTATTATGGAAGCAAATAACTTTCAGAATGTCTGGTATTCTTCATTGGAAATAAATCTGAAAAATGTTTATTTGAACATCTAATGAACTTAGTTTGCAGCACTTGCTGCACAATCCACTAGTAGTTATGTATTTCTTCACAACTTGCGCTTATTTTGTTATGTAAGTAGGCCACGTATGAATATACCTTTAAAATTTAAACGCTTATTGCGTGGAAGTCTAATGGACACGTGGAGAGTGTTGAAGTAAGAGGCGTGGAGAACTCAAGACTTGAGCCTACACTATTTTTAGATCTGTTACTTACTGCATGTTCGACGTAGTGATTTGGGGCAGGTTTAAAATGAACTTTGTTAAAAAAAAGTTATGTTTTATTTATCGACGCTCGCAACTGCAGAGGTTATATCAGCGTCGCCGGATGTGCCGGAATTTTGTCCCGCAGGAGTTCTTTTACATGCCAGTAAATCTACGAACATGAGCCTGTCGCCTTTAAGCACACTTAAATGCCATCGACCTGGCCCGGGATCGAACCCGCAACCTTGGGCATAGAAGGCCAGCGCTATACCAACTTGCCAAGCAAGTCGACTAACTTTGTTAATGGTGGGATGTAACATAATGTTTAGTATTGTAGAGTTTGAAGTTCAGTATGTCAGCTGTATAGGACGTCAGTGGGTGATGATGTTGGTGCTGGTGCTGATGATGATGATGATGATGATGATGTTGGTGCTGGTGATGATGATGATGATGTTGGTGCTGGTGATGATGATGATGATGATGATGATGTTGGTGCTGGTGATGATGATGATGATGTTGGTGCTGGTGGTGATGATGATGATGATGATGTTGGTGCTGGTGATGATGATGATGATGTTGGTGCTAGTGGTGATGATGATGATGATGATGTTGGTGATGGTGATGATGATGATGTTGGTGCTGGTGATGATGATGATGATGTTGGTGCTGGTGATGATGATGATGATGTTGGTGCTGGTGATGATGATGATGATGATGATGTTGGTGCTGGTGATGATGATGATGATGTTGGTGCTGGTGATGATGATGATGATGATGTTGGTGCTGGTGATGATGATGATGATGATGATGATGTTGGTGCTGGTGATGATGATGATGATGATGTTGGTGCTGGTGATGATGATGATGATGATGTTGGTGCTGGTGGTGATGATGATGATGATGATGATGTTGGTGCTGGTGATGATGATGATGATGATGATGTTGGTGCTGGTGATGATGATGATGATGTTGGTGCTGGTGGTGATGATGATGATGATGATGATGATATTCACATCTTTAGGTACGGGAAAGGTCGTTATAATAATAATAATAATAATAATAATAATAATAATAATAATAATAATAATGCTTTATTTTCGCTGGCAGAGTTAAGGCCATAAGGCCTTCTCTTCCACTCAACCAGCCTTATTATCACTTACGGGCGATTAATTTTCGAAAACGGTAATATCAATTAATGACTGTATGAGGCGCATGCGCAGTGTCGTATATGCGTATCTTAGAGGAACGTGTAAGAAAGAAAGTACGTATTTGTGATTCCACTTGTTGACATCAAAGTGAACGAAGCGAATTTTCTTCAGTGTGTGAAGTCTCATTGGATGTTCCCTTCTACGTACGATGGAGGCGGAGTAACATTTCATGTCGCCGTGCTGTTCATCAACCGGCTTGTGCTACCAATTAGCCAGCTGTTGATTTTCGCATACAGAAAAATAATACTGTACTATAATGGTCACACGTAAACAGTAGAGTTTAAAACCAAGCTGTTGTCCAGTAATTCAGAAGTGGCTTAATTAATTAATTAATTAATTTGTTTGTTTGTTTGCCTTCCTGTCTGTCTATAACATGGCAAAGACCTAATTACAATAGACAACACAAAATTATAGTTTGCCTTGTGCCATTCCTGTTTAGTCAACTGTCCAAAGACAGATCTGAATCTCACGAGTGGTACCAACAAGGCACCACTTATGAGGCAACCAAGCCAGGAGATAAATAGGGGGTAAGATGGCCACTTCCTTTCCCCCTTCATTGCACACATCGCTGACTAGCTACATATTCCACTAGTCGGACTTCAGATGCATACAAACAATTGTTCTTTCTCTGATAGCCTACATATCGTCAAGTGAGATGTACTGCCTGGTAATAGATGTACGTATCAGACAGAACCTCAGTCAGAGGTTAATATTATACGTTATAGGATCTTGAAAATGTGCTCGATCACTCTGTTGTACAATTTTGTTGTCACTAACAAGGGAAGGGTTTCGGCTCGAACAGGAATTTTTGGTTAAAAATTTGTACAGAGACTTACCTCACAATGGTGATGAAGATCCTAAAAGCATTCATTTGTGTAACTCTCCGTTTGGTTGGTATTGGTCAATACACTTCTTTAAAAATGTGCATGAGGATTCTCTATAAAATGCATGAAACAGCATGGAGCAGAGCAATAAGCACAACACGCAGAAGCAACACCTGAACAATCTGCTGAACCACACTCCAGTGCTGAACAATCAAATGCCACCTGAATTACATTTTTGAAGTCCGAGACTTGTTCACGACTCACGTAACCAGCTGACTGCCAGGAACACTGAAGCATAGGGCGGTACACTGGAGCAGACAACTGGTTATGAATAACAGATTTCCCAAGTTAAGTTCTGGATTCTCAGCAAGAGTCCTTATGCAATCTGTTATCCTCCGAGCATATATTTTGTATTGTCTAAGGAAATAGATATCCAGAGGCTGGATATATTTAGTTTTTTTAGGTGGAATAATCGTACATTCCATGTCCTAGCCTTGGAATGATTCATTTATTAAGGTTGCGTCCTTGTGCACATTCAATGACTCACACAACAGTGTACATTTTTGATTAGCTGCAATATTTGCAGACAGAACGTTGGAGAAAAATTTTCTTAAATGGGCTCTAGACATTTTACCACTCGCACTAGCTTCCAGGCTAAGCTAGGCTTAGGGGTAAGGTGTCCCACTCCCTTAACTTGTACAGTGCTCTCCCCACCCCTTAACTTGTATTAACAGACCACACATTACACAACGAATGCTTTTGGGAGCTTTACAGAGATTTAAAGATGGGCCTGTGTACAAATTTTGGATACGAAATTCCTGTTCGAACCGAAACCCTTCTCTTGTAAGACGCTTTTAGCTGCCTGTTTAACACGTTGCTGGAGTTAGCAGTCGTATATTTTAAAGCCGTTGTTCACAATAAACTTTGCGAATGTGTTTGCTTTGATGGTGCGTGCTGTGAGATATCCACACGCGCCATTTTGAACGCTCGTGCACGCGATGGACGCAGTTGGCATCGCCACGCAATTACGAACTGCGGCCTCGCCCCTTTGTGTTCACTTCTGTCTTGGGTCGTTACAAGGGTTGATAGGTAAACGCAGCCAATCGGGGGTTACAAAGACACATAGTAATACTAACAAACAGCACATATTATATAGGCTTCTACATAATGCATACATGCTTAGAAACGGTGTATAATATAGAGTATATCCTACGTACTGCATAATTGGGTACACACATATACATAAATACTTTCACCTTCTCCTAAAGTTAACTGTCGTAATAAAAAGAAACAAAAGCCTTGCAAGTATGCAACTTCTCCAACACAAGTGTAATGCAGATAGCGTAGTCGTTTGTGAAAATGCCTTAATTATTATTTTTTATCTGCTGAGTTTATAAATGTGCTTGATTAGAAAACAAAACAGAAAAACTGGCGAATATTTGCATGTGAACATCTCTGATATCTGAGATGTTCTTATGTACGTGAAACGAGCCGTTTGCGATTAATTGCGAATATTTGGTTACAAGCCGCCACTGGCTTCATTCGTTGTAAACACCATAATACTTTACTCATTGCGCACAAGAAGCGATCCGCGGACTGAACATTGCCGAGAGGTGGAACACCTCCTTTAACAGGTGAGAGTGTACAGTAAATTGTAACATCTAACATGCTGAAGTAGTAGTGTTTTAGTTTTCGCTATTAATTTTGACACGTCATGAATGTATGTATGTATGTATGTATGTATGTATGTATGTATGTATGTATGTATGTATGTATGTATGTATGTATGTATGTATGTATGTATGTATGTACGTATGTATGTATGTATTAGTCCACACCTGTGGAGTAACGATTAGCGCGTCTGGCCGCGAAACCAAGTGGCCCGGGTTCGATTCCTGGTCGGGGCAAGTTACCTGGTTGAGGTTTTTGCCGGGGTTTTCCCTCAACCCAATACGAGCAAATGCTGGGTAACTTTCGGTGCTGGACCCCGGACTCATTTCACCGGCATTATCATCTTCATTTCATTCAGACGCTAAATAACCTGAGATGTTGATACAGCGTCGTAAAATAACCCAATAAAAAATAGGTGCACTTCGGAAGAAAGGCTACGGATAGACACGGACAAAGTTGGATTGAATAGTTAATAGTTTACCCCTTCATACGAACTGAACAAGTCTGTTGAGCTTAATCCATATTTGGAGGATGATGATGATGATGATGATGATGATGATGATTATGATTACACTTACAAATAGCTTTTACAGAACCCGGAAGTTCATAGCCGCCCTCACATAAGTTCGTCATCGGTACCTATCTTGAGAATTATTATTATTATTATTATTATTATTATTATTATTATATTATTATTATTATTATTATTATTATTATTATTATTATTATTAATGGAAACATAAAAATTGTAAATTTATCTTTTGAAGAGGTGGAGAAGTTCAAATATCTTGGAGCAACAGTCACAAATATAAATGATAATTGGGAGGAAATTAAACACAGAATAAATATGGGAAATGCCTGTTATTATTCGGTTGAGAAGCTTTTATCATCCAGTCTGCTGTCAAAAATCTGAAAGTTAGAATTTATAAAACAGTTATATTACCGGTTGTTCTTTATGGTTGTGAAACTTGGACTCTCACTCTGAGAGACGAAAACAGGTTAAGGGTGTTTGAGAATAAGGTGCTTAGGAAAATATTTGGGGCTAAAAGGGATGAAGTTACAGGAGAATGGAGAAAGTTACTCAACACAGAACTGCACGCATTGTATTCTTCACCTGACATAATTAGGAACATTAAATCCAGACGTTTGAGATGGGCAGGACACGTATGGGCGAATCCAGAAATGCATATGGAGTGTTAGTTGGGAGGCCGGAGGGAAAAAGACCTTTAGGGAGGCCGAGACGTAGATGGGAAGATAATATTAAAATGGATTTGTGAGAGGTGGGATATGATGATAGAGACTGGATTGATCTTGCTCAGGATAGGGACCAATGGCGGGCTTATGTGAGGGCGGCAATGAACCTCCGGGTTCCTGAAAAGCCAGTAAGTGTTATTATTATTATTATTATTATTATTATTATTATTATTATTATTATTTGTATCAGAAGTCTGGACGAACATGATATTGTTAAATTTGTTTCTGTACTTTTAAAATATCCCCGAAATTGATCAATTTACAAATTTGGATTTGTGTCTTGCGTTATCTATATCTTGAGAACACGAAACATGAAGGACTGTGTTGTGTTGCCCCATATCCGATGTCATGTAGCTAATGAAGTTTACCTAGTTTTGCAGCGCCTGTTCGTCACTATAACAACCCACGGGGCACTTGTGGACTGATGGAGTTTTGGTAGCGCCGCTAGCCGAATGAGGTCGGATCAATATGGCCGCGCGGCGCCGCCGAGGCGCGTGGGCGGCGTCCCGGCTGCCTGCAGTCACCTGCGAGGAGTCATGCCGCCGGCACGCGGGGTTGGGGTTTGAGCCTCTGTTGGATATCTTTGTACCTTCTTCCCAGTGCAACCTTGGCCGAACGGATAGCGTGACTGCTTTCCAGTCTGCGATGTGCACAGAGGCGATGTCTCAGCTCCAGTCATAATTGCTCCATTTCTCCGTTCGCTGTTATAAGATTCTGTGCAAGAATCCGTCTTCTAGGAATGCACATTCTTTCCCACATTATTACAATCTCCACAATTGAGTGCAGTTCCTTCATCATGCTGCTAATGATGTTACTGTTTGTAGTTTATTTTGTAACTGTCATTATTAAAACATAAAGTAAATAATTCTGTATGCACCGAAATATTGTCGGACCATCGGATCTGTGCCCCTTCAGCGCTGTCGTCGTTCTTGGAAAAGTTAACGCCTGTACTCACTCCATTCCACCCGCTTTCCTCCCACCACGTCAAGCAGCAGGCCACGAACCTTGCCGAATAGGGATGTTGCCAAACTTCCGTCAAACGGTGTCATAAATAACTGGTCCTCCATGCTACAATATAATTTCTTTCAATCAAAATACATCTTGTATTTCTACATTTTTTAAACCTAAATCCCATGTCTCGAATCACTTTCCGTAGCGTTTCTCTCCAACCTTGGAAATTATTGCTTCTTTCGCAACCTTCAGTAATTTCTTCAATGTCGGAACTTCTTTCTGCAAGGTATTAAATTCTTGTATATTTATTCTTAAAATATTACATCGGTTCATATCATCTACAAGAGTTAAAGGTTCCCTTGGTCTGTTCTTCCCTGGTGACTCTAGCTTTTCATCTCCTGCACAGACTCCCTCTCTCCTGATTTTCTTTATTAGGCGCTCTGACCTGTCTATATAAATTACATAAAAATGTTGTATTATATCAGTATTAGATAAGTAAGTAATTTTAATACGTAATCAATTGAAATGAAATAAGCCTCACCAGTGATCTCAGCTGCTCTTTTCGTTGCCTGATTTATAGGAAACAAATATTGACCTGTTTCTTTCTCTTCATCGCAAAATGCTATTACGTACTTGCTTAATAATATTTCTTTCGCCACTCCGTGCTACAGTATTCATGTTGAGTTGACAACACTGGACTGCAAGTGCAAATAAACTGTCCTGCAAGAAGGCTCGAAATTGTGAGTAGTGGGGGAGAGAAAGGGAGAGAGATAGAAAAGAGAGATATAGGAATGCAGGGAGAGAAATGAATTACCGAGGCTGAGAAGGAATTAGGGTTCAGTTCGCATATCTTACGGGGGCACAGATCCGATGGTCCGACAACAACTATCTGAAGTCGACTACAGTTTAAGATGCCACGTGCCCCTTAGCGGCAGCGAGCCGATGGAGCCCGCAACACATTCCCGCGCTGATAGGCTCCGCCCGTTCCCTCCACCCAAATGCGCCCACTTTACAAATTTCAGAAACGGAATTTAGGTGTGTCGATTACAGTCCCTGTCATAATTGTATTTCTTGTTTGCCTTGTTAATTGCCCTTTCTCCTTTAGCTATTTAGATTAATAACATTAGGCCTAATATAGATATTAAACAAACTTTGTTTAATAGTATACAAATTTATTTTGTGCGAGATCGTGCATATTAGCTTGGTTTCCGCACAAAACCAATCCGCGGAAAGTCTAAAATTCCACATTCAGTATTCCCAACCTAACACACATAACAATTTCCCTCTTCTTACCGCTTAAGTGACATATTGATTTTACTGCTTTAGGCTTTTAACATATTATTTTTAGAGACGTTCAATATAGTAATAATTATAAATTGGAAACTTACCACTGCAATTTCACCTAAATTGCACTGTTAATTATTGTTTTTAAATATTTGCAAAAATTAAGTAAACTCTACAACTCCACTAAAGTTACTGCATTCGTGATGCAAGTAACATTAAGGAAGCCGTGAAAAAATCAACAAGATTCCAGACTCATCATGGCGGCTACTTTGAACGAAGGAGATGTGGATATTGAAGTTGAAGAGGCTTGGGAACAAGGCTGTGCTTCTCTGGTTCCCGACAAATCCAGGGCAAGACTCTGAATAACTGCACAAATGTAACAATTAATTTCAGTGTGCAGAATTAGGAGTCGAAGATATTTTCCATTTATAAACATCTCCTTGACCGGCAAAATTAAACTTGCCGATGTTATTACTGCAATATGTTATATAAATAATATTGTTAAAATATTAAAATGAAAAATAAATCATTACATAACCTTACCGTTTGTTTTAAGTTCGCATTTATAGACGGGGGGGGGGGGAATACAGACGTATATCACGGCCTGCTGGAGTATAGTAAACACAGAAAAAATTTTAAAGCAACAATGTTGAAGATAGATATTTTTCTTTTCCAAATTTGCCGTCATTGAACAGAAACCAAGATGGAGATTTCATTGCAACTAATTAGAAATTCCTCTTTCAGGTATGTAATAAACGATCGTCGCACAAAATAATGTACGATACACGAGCGGTATGTTTTCTTTCAATTCTCGGAAATTAAAAAGCTCAACCACGTTTCGCTTTTTCAAACTTTTCCTCGAACATGAAAACTTCAACATACCGCTCTTGGAACGCATATTACTATTCTTTATGTTTTTACATCATCATTTTTCTTTTATGTTACTGTAATTATTGATTCGGTTAGAGGCATGGAGTCAGTTTTTGTAACTTTCCACGAGAAAGTAGAAACATTATATCGTGAAGAAAACCAAGTAAATTTATTGAATGTTTATGTTAAGCTGTAAAATAATTCCCCAGCCTATGTGAGTGTCAATAGAAAGACAAATTCATACACATTAAAAAAATTATTTACAGAAATTGACTTAGGCCCAATTGTATAAAACTCCCTGACTAAAGATCAACTTTGATCGAAGATCGAAAAGTAAACCGAGTTCAGACACTTCTTCTATTGTATAAAACTTTTCTGCGATCAAATTACCTTGGTTCAAATGCAATCTAAGTTCACGTGAAAAGGATTTGGCAACATCGCATAAACAGGTGAAATACGTGATGCGCGGACCATGTTATACAGGTTTGTTCAGTGTTGCCAATCTAGCGATTTTAACTCTTTTTCAACAACAATTTCTTTTAACTTTTATATTGCTTAAATAGGGATTTAGTGACCTTTTTAGCACCCCATAGTGACAAAATTTAATCTTTCTTTGTTGATAATGAGAAATCTAGCGACTTTACAACTACTTTTTCGCGACTTTCCGTATTACACTCTGTTGGAGACACTGTTTTTTTTTTTTTGCAATGTAAATAATGGCGGACAATAAGAAGAAGGTTGACTGTTCTCCAAGTTGTTATCATGTTATGGTGTTTGTTACTGCTAAACATAATAAAGCTTTATAAAACGACAATTTTCATTTAGTAATACAGTTAATTGAACATTTATGAATGTACCTATCATATTCATTAATGATTAGTGGTTGTTATAAACATAATATAATTAGGCCTATAGGTTATGTTATTTGATACTGCTGAACAGATAGAGCCTTATAAAATATAAGAATGTTTGTGTATTAAGGCAAGAAATTGAAAGAAATATATGTAAATTTACCTAACATATCTATTAATATTAATAATAATGGATATTTTATTTGCACAATCTGTCACTCGTATATTTCAAACAGAAAAGAAATAACTGAACTTGGATCATCTAACTTAATCGGAGAAAATTCTTCAGTCAAAGTTGACTTTAGTTTGAGACAAATTAATCTCAGATTAGACTTTATACAACACAAAATTCCAAGTTCAGCTGAAACAAGGATCAATTTAACCTCTGATCCAAGATTAAATGGTTTATACAATCGGGCCTTAATAATAATAATAATAATAATAATAATAATAATAATAATAATAATAATAATAATAATGATTTATTTTAGCTGGCAGAGTTAAGGCCGTAAGGCCTTCTCTTCCACTCAACCAGCAAAAAGTGTATATACATATGCATGAACTTACAAAGAATCCAACAATTTGATTTAGATGAGAGTTACATGTATACAAAAGTTAATGTTTTCAGCTCTGTGGTTGCTACTCACACTTCATAAATGCTTTACATATCTCAATGTTACGCATTTTGGATGACAGTCTTGTTTTTGTAAACAGCAACGAGAAGATTTAGAACTGGTCACTTCTAGCCCTTTAAGAAAGGGCGACTCTTTGTGAGACCTACCTTCCAACTCGTAATTTTTTGGAGGCAATTCTTTTTTTTAATTGGTTTATTTTACGACGCTCTATCAACTGCGACAGTTATCTACCTTCTGAGTGAAACGAAGGTGATAATGCCAGCGAAATTAATCCAGGGTCCAGCGCCGAAAGTTACCCGGCATTTGTTGTTAATGCGTTGAGGAAAAACTCCGGAAAAACCTCACTCAGGTAACTTGTCCCAATCAGGATTTGAACCCGGGCCTGCTCGTTTCACGGTCACACATGCTAACTGTTACTCCACAGCGGTGGAGTTGTGTCAATTGTACTGAAGTTCGCATAAATTTGATATCCAGCAAGTCACTATCGTGCGGCTGAGTTGAAATAAAAATAAATTGAATACGAAGAGAATCCGCCCAGTAGTTCACGGTACCCAGGCAGGTGGCGCGCCCAAACCACTCTTTCTTGTGGAAAACTCTACGACCGTGAAAATCTCAGGAGCAGCGCAGTGCTTGCGTAGTGAGGAAGTGAGGCCGCGGAGAAGGACCGGCTGGGGAGCAATTGACCGACGACCAAGTTTGCGGAGTAGCTTAGCTTAGCAACTTGGACAATTGACATAAATGTAAAGCAACTGCAGTCCTGAAAGCTACTTGGAGAAACTTTTTGTTGGAAGACATATGACGTTGCAAATTCCGCGTACACTTAGCGCAGCGGTGGCGAAATTGTAATCGTGCGCCGAGCCACTGTGTAACCTGCAACGTGCATAGCACCTATGGAGGGAGGCGGACACCCGAAGGGGAAGTGAAGCAACTGTCTGACTTATTAACGGATTTTCATTTTCCTTACGCCAAGCAATTAAATATAATTTTATAAGTACAAGGCTACAAACTATTGTTTAGTACGTGCAACGAAGAAAGAAATGAACAATAAATTAACAATATCACAACCTAAAATTAACTGTCTTCAGAATGTCTCCACGACAAAGTTTCAAAATCAGGAATTATGTCACTTACTGCCAGTCGTAGTTGATCACGAAGGTATTTATCTGTCAGTCGTGATCTAAATTTGATTTTTACTATTTTAATTGTTGAAAATAATTTTGTGCGAGATCGTGCGTATTTGCTTGTTTTCCGCACAGAACCAATACGCGGTAAGTGTGAAATACCACATTCAGTATTCCCAAAGTAACACACATAACAATTTCCCTCTTCTTACCGCTTAAGCGCGACATTCATTTTAATGCTTTAGGCTTTTAACATATTATTTTTACAGACGTTTAACATAGTAATAATTATAAATTGGAAACTTACCACTGCAATTTCACCTAATTTGCTTGTTAATTATTGTTTTTAAATACTTGCAAAAATTAAGTAAAGTCTACTACTCCACGAAACTTATTGCATTCCTGATACAAGTAACATTAAGGAAGCCGTGAAAAAAATCAACAAGATTCCAGATGCCGATGTTATTACTGCAATATGTTATATAAATAATATTGTTAAAATATTAAAATGAAAAATAAATCATTACATAACCTTACCGTTTGTTTTAAGTTCGCATTTATAGACTGGGGGGGGGGGGGGGGGGGAGACAGACGTATATCACGGCCTGCTGGAGTATAGTAAACACAGAAAACATTTTATAGCAACAATGTTGAAGAAAGATATTTTGGTTTTTCGAAATTGCCGTCATTAAACAGAAACCAACATGGAGATTTCATTGCAAATAATTAGAAATTCGTCTTTCAGGTATGTAATAAACGATCTTCGCACAAAATAATGTACGATACACGAGCGGTATGTTTGTTTTAATGTTCTCGGAAATTAAAAAAGCTCAACTACGTTTCGCTTTTTCAATCTTTTCTTCGAACATGAAAACGTCAACATACCTCTCTTGTATAACGTATATTACTATTTCACAAACGTAAGTTGTAGCGAACATGGCTTCAACAGAGCAAGAGAAAGAACGAAGGATCGGATATTTATTTTTTGGCAAAGATTTGAAAGTTCAACATTTGTCAAGTCCTTACATCTAGCTTTCATTTGACAACACATAGTAAATCAGTGAGTTCAAATTGAAGAGCTAACCGCATTATTCGTACATCTAGTGAAAAAGAGTCGACGTACAGAGATTATGATGATGATGATGATGATGATGATGATGATGATGATAACAACACTTAACCTTTTAATGTTTCGTCGGTAACATGTAGTATAATGCCGTTTTATGTTATACAACCGTTTTCCTCGTAATACTTGTGAACAAATCATACATTTAATATTCTCATCATATTGACAGCCAAAAAAAAAGAAAAAAAGCGTCCTCCCATCCTACTTGGAACTTTCGTACATGGTTTGGAGAGAGACATATGCCACTCGCAGGTCAGAGACAAATGCAAATGGAACGGAGTTTTTGACTCCAGTGAGTTAGAGGGTGGGGTTTGTCGGAGGTTAGAAGCAAGCGAAATGCACAGCTATCACTACGAGCCGCAATCACCCCAATCATTTATAGTTCTATTTAAAAATGAGAATTTACCTACATCTATTTTCTTTTTCCTACATTTGATTTTAAAATCATGATCGTTCCTACCATAGTACGTTGGCTTTTCTAACCGAGCCGTTACGTCTACTCATGCTTTCTGACCTAGATGTGCTCTATACGATGATGTTATTCTAGTTTTCCTACGTCTGTTTTCCAAAGTTTCCCATAAATAGGATAAATAAAACTTTTTTCTTGTCGGAAGTGACCCATCTGTTTCGTGAAATTTTCTGTCACTTGATTTCTCGTACGAATTCTCTCTTTCGGCCAAGATGACTTCACGCTCACCACAATCCCTATCCAAGTACAGTAACAATTATATTCCAAGTCATCAGCTGTCATTTTGCTTTAATAGGCATACTAACCACTGGTTATCTCCCGTAACCGCTGGAATATGATCGGTTAGCGATTACTGTGGCTAATTTCCTGTTTAAGTCCTAACCGAGGTCGATGCACCGTAAAAATGCTTAACCAGGGGTTAGGTGGCAATTTTATCCGTGGTTACACTAACCGAAGTTAATGCACATGAGACTGATGTGCATAGATAGTCAATTATACTGATTACTGGTGACAGCTTTTATTGAACCGAGGAAATGAGCTATTCCATCTCAAATCGACCGAAATATAGAGAAAATTGACCTTACAATTTCTAAATACAATAAAACTTTTTTTGTACGTAGAGAACTGTGATACAATGCTTTGTGCAAAGTTTGAGGCATCAGAACTTCATAGTGTTTAAATTTAAAAATATTTAAATTTATCGTATTTTCATAAAATTTGCAAGTTTAAACTGTTGTAGCTCCGAAACCCTTGAAATGGAGAAATTTAGATTTTTTCTCATTAAGATGCCTTAGCCAAGGAAAAAATATTTTAAAAATATATAGTTAGATTGCGCATTGAAATTACAAATACACACATATTTTTACTGATGGCACGTTGATAAGAAAGTATTGAAAATATCAAATAAAAAAATAAATAGTACGCTGACTGTGAGACGGGAGCTAGCCGAGGTAAGCAAGGCCAGGAGACATAAACACGTGATGTGTCGTCTAGCAGTCATGACTGTGCTAGCTTTATCACAGGTTTTCATAAGCACAGGAGTAAAATGACGCCCAACGCTCGCTTATCTGCAGCTCTCTGCCAGTGCGTGCGGTACTGCGCCGTTCAAGTCTAGGCGTGTGAAAATAATCTATTTAATACCCTCGAAACTTATTGCCGTACCACTAACCAAACAATGCCGAATCCCTCTTAATAATGCAAGGTTTTTTTCTCAATATATTTTTTTTACGTTTTTACAAATTGTCAAAAAGCCTAAAAGTAAGTAAAATCAGATTATCTGTCTCTCTCTATAAAATAAAAATAAGGATTACTTCTTAACATAACCTACCAAATGTCAGCTTCAAAATAAGCTCCGGTTCAATGTCCTGCAGTAAATGGTTCCAGAGTTCTGAGCGCTGAAAGAGGCTTGTTTTTATAAAATACGCTAAATTTGTCGCTCAATAATACGAAAACCGTTTGACTTTCGATAGTATATATTTTTAAATTGCACTCTCCTCAGCACCTTGTATAAATAGGGAAAAATTACAGTACAAAAAAATGCGAGGTTTTTTACTGATCGAGTTCATATGGAATAGCCGAATGCATAATTGAAGTCAGATATTGTAGAAAATGTCATTTGTGCACAGTTTGATCTTCGGCCTTAGATGCGTAGTGAAAGATATCATTATTTATGTTTTGTAAAACCTACTTCAAGAAAATAAACTGACGCACGGCTGGGCACGTGTTGTGTTAGGTTTTCAACCCGATCTCCCGATATTTGATGCCTTTGTACACATTTATGATTTGTTGTAGTCATAGCGACTGGAAAACGCGTTGACTAAATCGATTTCGCTCCCGAGTTGCACTCATCTGTTGCTACACCATGATCTCCTACATGGCAGGTGAGACAGCTGTGAGATGTGAAATAAATATTACGGAGCATGCCAAGCAGAATGGCACGGTTTCGGTTCCATTTGAAACCTGCCGTGAGACACTGTAAGAAAGATATACGACTAGAAAGGATGTACTCGCTATTACAGTGTGTTTATTGACACTGGTGTGCGCGTGTGTATGTATAACGTTCTATTTAAATAATGAAATGTAATAGAACACATGCCTCGCATTCTTAATATTTTTTTTTATTTTTATTTACAGTCAATAAACTACAAAAAAAAATACATATTAAATATAATAGAAAACAAAATACATTTAAAAAAACTGTTATAGTCTATACATAAACCAAGAATGGACATGTCAAATATTTAAACAAAACAGAAATATAAATTGAAGTATTTACCCCCGTATGAACAAGCTAGATATAGAATAGAATTTGTAGGAGTGCGAGAGGTTAGGTTAGATGGGAATGACATATCACAAATAGGCGATTACTTGTATTATGGGGAAGGAAACATTAATCACCAATTAGGAACAGGATTCTCTGTACATAAAAGAATAAAATCAGCAGTAAAAAAGGTCGAATTTATCAGTGACAGGTTATCGTATTTAGTACTTAAGGATAGATGGTGCGATATCGTAGTTATAAATGCTCACGCCCCTACAGAAGAGAAAGACGACCATATAAAAGATAGCTTCCATGAGGAATTGGAATACAATTTTGATCAGTTACCTAGATATCACATGAAAATTTTATTGGGGGATTTCAACACTAAAGTAGGACAGGAGGATATTTTTAAACCAACAATTGGAGAAGAGAGCCTACACGTAAGTAGTAATGACAATGGAGTTAGGTTAGTCAACTTTGCGACATCAAAAATTTAATTGTCAAGAGTATCCAGACGTTTGAGATGGGCAGGGCATGTAGCACGTATGGGCGAATCCAGAAATGCATATAGAGTGTTAGTTGAGAGGCCAGAGGGGAAAAGACCTTTGGGGAGGCCGAGACGTAGATGGGAAGATAATATTAAAATGGATTTGAGGGAGGTGGGATATGATGATAGAGACTGGATTAATCTTGCTCAGGATAGGGACCAATGGCGGGCTTATGTGAGGGCGGCAATGAACCTCCGGGTTCCTTAAAAGCCAGTAAGTAAGTATGAGCAAACGCTCGTGGTCGAGAGTTCAAAACAGCACTGTAGATAAGTAGAAAGAAGAAGACAAAATGAACAATTGATATAAGCAATGAAATAGCACAGAGCAAATGAATTTGATCTTCATTTATCGAACTCTGATTTTGTAAAGCCCAGTTTCAGTCCTAACTTCCACATTGATATTTTCATGTTCTTCTCCTTGTCCTTGTTGTCGTTATAGAACAAGGTCGAACACGGAAGTATGGAACACACACGACATTCAGAAAATAATGAAGCTGATGACGTCAGTGGAAAAAGTTGCATGCAGGAATTTGCGTTTCAGACTGATTCGTGTCCAAACTTACGTACGTGTGGGACAAGGGCTGTCGCCTGCAGAGAAGTTTGTACAGTACGTGGTCATTCTCCCTACTGAGATTTCATAGTCTGCGTTCGCTGAAGAGCGGCAGTGAAGACAACGCCATCGATAAATATATAATAGGATGCGAAACTGCGGTCAGCACCATCTGGCGGCAGGGGGCTGAAATAAGATGATCAGCGCCCAACGTCGTAGGTGGTGAACATTAGAACTACGTGTTGGGTACATTACCCAGAATTCTCTATTTATCCATTCGAGATATTGCTCGAGAAGACAAGATGGCAGACAAACTTGCTAATAAGTGAACATAAAGTGATACTACGTGTGTGTATAAATAGTGATGTTTATGGACGTTGTAAAATAGTGTTGTTGAATGTATTGTGAAGTAATAGTAATATAATAAATTGAACTGAGTAGTTCTTGCAGATTTTTCAATTGCGCTGTACAATAAATACCCAAAGAATACAATCCCAATTATCTAACCTTTTGCTTTATTTTTTGTCTCTGTCTGGTTACATTTTAATTGGGTAGTGTGAAATAGATCGTCTCTTTCATCTTCCTCTTGGCTCCGGTAAGAATTTTCAGTAGAAGATGTTGTGAGGAATAAAAATGTAAATGTTTTATTTTAAATTGGGTTAGTTTTGAATATCGATGAGGGTGGGAGGGAATACTTTCTGCACAGTTTAACATTTTCGTCACCAGGTACGCTGCTAAATGCATGGAGTAATTAGTTACTCTTTTCGCTACTTGGTGCGCTGCTAGATGTAATAACGTCCCTCCTCCCAACAGGTGGCAGCAAGATCAATTTCTACAACAGCGCCTCTAGTATGTGTTACGGGAAACTCAGTAAGTTTCGCATCCTATTATATTTTCATCCATGACAACGCTTTATAAGTATGTGGCATTAGTGACTTTGAAGGCACCGGGAACCTTGGGAAGGTCTCTTGCAGATGGGGACGAGAGCAGCACCTGATTGTAGGGTTGTCCGCCCCCCCAGGCCTACTGTTTTGAGAAATGTGCAGACTTCAAGTTTTTTTTTCCCCCCCCACTATGGCAACTCAATTGTACATGGTTCGCAAATTACTCAAGCAGTGACTTTTAACTGATGTTACATCATCGGATGTGGCTTCTTTTGTTTCAACCGGGCCTCGTCTTTAAAAAAATAATCGAAATACGTGAAAGTTGAAGAATATTAATTCAAAACGAGACTTATAAGATTATTGTAGTCATGTTTTTCATTTTAGATGCCTTCTTTTGAAAGACGCTGCAGTAAGTTGTGAAATATCTGGGAATTATTCTTGATCAGCAATTGAGATTGTATTCTATTTTTTACTTATTATGTAGTACAATATATAAATTTGTCATTTCTCGTCGCATTTTACCCATCAGTATCTTGCATACAGTTTATTTAGATAAGCGTTTCTCAAACTATCGTCCGCGGACCAACTGTGGTCGTCGAGGTCTGCCCTTGTGGCCCTTCAAAAAGACAGAAGAAAAAATAAAATTCAAACGAATTGCGTATCACACTATAGCTTAAAATCTCAGAGTTTGGAGATGACACGTGGCAATCGAATTTCACTTTTTCTCCCAGTACTGACATTTTATGAAATTTATTACCCTACCCGTCTATCGTCTTCCCACTCTACTCTCACCAGCAAAAGAGGGATTTAAAGCACTATATACGTGGTGTTTCTCGACATCTTTTCCCTGCACATCTGGCGCCGCGCCAAAAACCCAGCCAGGGACCACCCGAATTCATAACAGAGGACCAAAGTACCGAACCTTAATTCAATTTTAAAATATAAATATAGGCCTATTGGTATTAAATATGCTACGAAAATGATAAATTTGCTTTCGAAGGGAACAAGAGTAAGGTGGTCCGCTGAACTGTTCTGACTTTAAAAAGTGGTCCCCACTTCAAAAAAGTTTGAGAAACGCTGATTTAGATCATTTTCAGTCCACCATTTAATATGGCATATTGCGTGGGATGGAACTTAAAAAAAAAAAAAGAAAGATAATCGAAATTGTTTAAAAACCTATTGCTTATCCTCTAAAACTGATGCTTTCTGAGTTTAAAATCTTTAAGAATGAACAATTATATAAATACACGCTACTGAATTACCACGAAATCGAATATATTACCGTATATACCATTTACAATAGTAGGCGGGATATTTATTTGTCATTAAGAGAACATATTTCAATCAAAAAAAGGTTAATACAGTTTTGCTCGTTTTTGCTTCATTTTCCAGATAATAATAATTGTTTTATATTAAATATCTTACAGCGTGTTTTGGGAAAGCCATTGATTTAATTTTCAACGTGCTAAGTCAATTTAAGAGAGCAGTGTATTATGAATTGAAAGAATTTTAGTTTTGTTCTTTAAATGTGCAGAAATTTGATCCAAAGAAATGTAACTTTTCGTTCTGCAAATGGCTTTTTCAATGTTACATTTGGTGCATTGGTAGGCCTACATGAGCGGACTGGTCCGTAACATTGAATCTGAATTCTCTCGTATGATCTGGACTCTATGTTGTGTTGTATTCGCGGTGAACTTCTGTGCTTGTTATGATGTTTTAATTGTCAGAGTTTTTGTATAGTGTCAGAAAGCAAAGTTAGGTAGCCCTTCAGATGAAGTTGTATCTTCCGGAAGATGGAGCCTGTATTACTTAGAGTTTCGAACTAGTAAGCAGAACACGCGGTGGAACACCCAGAAGTGTTCTGAACACTACGCGTAATACCGTGAAAGGCTAGGATATCGTATCCAGAATCATTTTCCGGAATTGTTTTATACTTAGGCAATGTCATAGCTCAGTCACGAAATTAAAAGTTGCACTTCGCACCGCGTGATGTGGATCAGAGGAAATTCTCGAAAGCTTTGTTTTAGTTAATTCTGGCCTAAAGGGGGGGAGGATGGTATTTTTTTGGTGAAAAATGAGTCAATTAAAAAAAAAAAACATTATTTAAAATACTCTGATATGTGTGGAATGCAGAGTATAACACTTTGTGGGTATTTGTGCCCTTATCGGATGTTGAGACATCATAGTTAAACTTCCTGCGCTATGGATTTTTAAATCACATGTCCACATTTATCGGTTTCCAGTAACTTCATTTTTTTTGCTACATTACCAGACAAAAATGTATATAATTTCTGAACTATTAAAGATACATGCATGAAATTTAGAACACACATTCTTTAGACTACTAGGAAACTTTTCTCTGTAACAGAATTTTGTTAATTGATTTCATTTTAAAAATACGTCCGTTTGTTTGCAAGAAAGGAAATCAGAAAATTGTTATTAAAATTTAATTCTTTATTTTACAAACGTAGAGACTAATATCAAAATTCTGTTACAGACTGTTTGTAGAATATGCTTTTACAAATACATTGAAAAAAACCGTTTGAATCTATCTTTAAAAACGGTTTAGATATATCGGTTTTAGTACAATCCTGCATTGAGTTTTTTTTTTTCAAATTTGGGCCCCCAATAATTTTTTTATATTTATATTTGGTTGAATTGCTACAGCCATGAGTTCTCTACATACAAAAATTAAAATTTTACACCAAATAGGAAAAAAGTTTTTAAAAATACCATCCCCTCCCCTTAAGCTGTATAGTGTGAAAGGCTGTAACCACCATTCTTTCATAACGCTTAGTTTGAATTCTTGTTTCGTTAGGCGTACTTCTTGAACTCTCTTACTCATCGCTACAAAAATGTACTAGGGAAGCAGGAAGAGGAAACGTCATGAAATGGTGAAAAGGAGTGAAGATGGAAGCAGTCGCCAACCTGTTGATGCAACCCAAGACGCGTCAACGGGTTGGCCTGCTTCTGCAGTCCAGGCTGTTCTTTCTCACATTTCTCCTGCCCTTCCTTGTACAATCAAGAAGTTCCGGTGTGTTGTTCATCATGACAATGCTGACCGCGTTTTATGACGACAGTAAGCATACCTGAGGTGTTGGGATTTAGGAGCTTTCGTAACGATCAGATTCGTCATCGGTATGTTTCTTCACTGTAGATTTTCTAACAATGTCATGTTTTGTCACAGAATTTGTTTCGTCACATTTTTTTTTTTTTTGGCAACGCGTTCCGTCACGGGCAGGGCATAGTTGCGCCCCACGGTCAGGTAAGATGCAGCAGATAAAAAAGAGTCCCTGTTTTGTGGGCATAATTGCGCCCAGTTCCCATCAGGTAGTGAAAAGGGCATGGCATAGTTGCGCCCCGATGAAATAGGTAGAGAAAAAGACATTACGGGAACTCGAGCCTCGTAATCAATCAACCTTATTGATTTCTTATGCGATTTAATATTTATTAAAATGAACACCATGAAGTTGGCCGTACTTTATTAACTGTTTTTCTACTGTTTCTGCAGTGATTATCAATAGCCTACCGTTAAAATGGACACCATGAAGTTGGCAGTACTTTATTAACTATTTTTCTACTGTTTCTGCAGTGATTATCGATAGCCTACCGTTAAAATGGACACCATGAAGTTGGCCGTACTTTATTAACTGTTTTTCTACTGTTTCTGCAGTGTTTATCAATAGCCTACCGTTAAAATGGACACCATGAAGTTGGCCGTACTTTATTAACTGTTTTTATACTGTTTCTGCAGTGATTATCAATAGCCTACCGTTAAAATGAACACCATGAAGTTGGCCGTACTTTATTAACTGTTTTTCTACTGTTTCTGCAGTGATTATCGATAGCCTACCGTTAAAATGGACACCATGAAGTTGGCCGTACTTTATTAACTGTTTTTCTACTGTTTCTGCAGTGTTTATCAATAGCCTACCGTTAAAATGAACACCATGAAGTTGGCCGTACTTTATTAACTGTTTTTCTACTGTTTCTGCAGTGATTATCGATAGCCTACCGTTAAAATGGACTCCATGAAGTTGGCCGTACTTTATTAACTATTTTTCTACTGTTTCTGCAGTGATTATCAATAGCCTACCGTTAAAATGAACACCATGAAGTTGGCAGTACTTTATTAACCGACATATTCAAATGAGTGAGCCGTTGGAATATGGGGCCTTAGCAGTCTTGACATTTTATTAGTGATTTTCACACCGTCTGTGGCGTATAGTGAGGTTCATTTAAAATGAATGTTAAGTTTAGTGAAAAGGGTAAAGAGTTAATAATTCACAATGGTTCTAAGTTTAAATTTTCGAAACCCTGTACCGTAGGGTTAAGATATCGTTGTAGAAACAAAAAAAAAAAAAAAATGCAGTTCATTTATTGTGTGTGATCAATAAAAAAGTGTTATTTTAAATAACAAAATTGATCATATGCTAGGCCTCTGATTTCAGTGCAGCTATCACTGTAATATTTTAAAGTAATTTGTTTATATTATGACAATCAGTTTCGTGTGTACTATGCCCATCGGGGCGCAACTATGTCATGTCCCTTCTGCTACCTGATTTCTTCGGGGCGCAACTATGCCATGTCCCTTCTGCTACCTGATTTCTTCGGGGCGCAACTATGCCATGTCCATTCTGCTACCTGATTTCTTCGGGGCGCAACTATGCCATGTCCATTCTGCTACCTGATTTCTTCGGGGCGCAACTATGCCATGTCCCTTCTGCTACCTGATTTCTTTGGGGCACAACTATGCCATGTCCATTCTGCTACCTGGTTTCTTCGGGGCGCAACTATGCCATGTCCTTTCTACTACCTGATTTCTTCGGGGCGCAACTATGCCATGTCCCTTCTGCTACCTGATTTCTTTAGGGCACAACTATGCCATGTCCATTCTGCTACCTGATTTCTTCGGGGCGCAACTATGCCATGTCCTTTCTGCTACCTGATTTCTTCGGGGCGCAACTATGTCATGTCCCTTCCGCTACCTTCTTTGGGGCACAACTATGCCATGTCCATTCTGCTACCAAATTTCTTCGGGGTGTAACTATGCCATGTCCATTCTGCTACCTGATTTCTTCGGGGCGCAACTATGCCATGTCCATTCTGCTACCTGATTTCTTCGGGGAGCAACTATGCCATGTCCTTTCTGCTACCTGATTTCTTCGGGGAGCAACTATGCCATGTCCTTTCTGCTACCTGATTTCTTCGGGGAGCAACTATGCCATGTCCTTTCTGCTACCTGATTTCTTCGGGGAGCAACTATGCCATGTCCTTTCTGCTACCTGATTTCTTCGGGGAGCAACTATGCCATGTCCTTTCTGCTACTGATTTCTTCGGGGCGCAACTATGCCATGTCCCTTCTGCTACCAAATTTCTTCGGGGTGTAACTATGCCATGTCCATTCTGCTACCAAATTTCTTCGGGGTGTAACTATGCCATGTCCATTCTGCTACCTGATTTCTTCGGGGCGCAACTATGCCATGTCCATTCTGCTATCTGATTTCTTCGGGGAGCAACTATGCCATGTCCTTTCTGCTACCTGATTTCTTCGGGGAGCAACTATGCCATGTCCATTCTGCTACCTGATTTCTTCGGGGCGCAACTATGCCATGTCCTTTCTGCTACCTGATTTCTTCGGGGCGCAACTATGCCATGTCCCTTCTGCTTTCTTTGGGGCTAACTATGCCATGTCCATTCTGCTACCTGATTTCTTCGGGGCGCAACTATGCCATGTCCTTTCTGCTACCTGATTTCTTCGGTCCCTTCTGCTACCTTCTTTGGGGCACAACTATGCCATGTCCATTCTGCTACCTGATTTCTTCGGGGCGCAACTATGCCATGTCCTTTCTGCTACCTGATTTCTTCGGGGCGCAACTATGCCATGTCCCTTCTGCTACCTTCTTTGGGGCACAACTATGCCATGTCCATTCTGCTACCTGATTTCTTCGGGGCGCAACTATGCCATGTCCTTTCTGCTACCTGATTTCTTCGGGGCGCAACTATGCCATGTCCCTTCTGCTACCTTCTTTGGGGCACAACTATGCCATGTCCATTCTGCTACCTGATTTCTTCGGGGCGCAACTATGCCATGTCCCTTCTGCTACCTTCTTTGGGGCACAACTATGCCATGTCCATTCTGCTACCTGATTTCTTTAGGGCACAACTATGCCATGTCCATTCTGCTACCTGATTTCTTCGGGGCGCAACTATGCCATGTCCTTTCTGCTACCTGATTTCTTCGGGGCGCAACTATGCCATGTCCCTTCTGCTACCTTCTTTGGGGCACAACTATGCCATGTCCATTCTGCTACCTGATTTCTTCGGGGCGCAACTATGCCATGTCCCTTCTGCTACCTTCTTTGGGGCACAACTATGCCATGTCCATTCTGCTACCAAATTTCTTCGGGGTGTAACTATGCCATGTCCCTTCTGCTACCTTCTTTGGGGCACAACTATGCCATGTCCATTCTGCTACCTGATTTCTTCGGTGCGCAACTATGCCATGTCCCTTCTGCTACCTTCTTTGGGGCGCAACTATGCCATGTCCTTTCTGCTACCAAATTTCTTCGGGGCGCAACTATGCCATGTCCCTTCTGCTACCTTCTTTGGGGCACAACTATGCCATGTCCATTCTGCTACCTGATTTCTTCGGGGCGCAACTATGCCATGTCCCTTCTGCTACCTTCTTTGGGGCACAACTATGCCATGTCCATTCTGCTACCAAATTTCTTCGGGGTGTAACTATGCCATGTCCATTCTGCTACCTGATTTCTTTGGGGCGCAACTATGCTATGTCCATTCTGCTACCAAATTTCTTCGGGGTGTAACTATGCCATGTCCATTCTGCTACCTGATTTCTTCGGGGCGCAACTATGTCATGTCCCTTCTGCTACCTGATTTCTTTGGGGCACAACTATGCCATGTCCATTCTGCTACCTGATTTCTTCGGGGCGCAGCTATGCCATGCCTAGGTCTCCCAATTGACCCCGGGGCGCAACTATGCCATACCGTCCGTCACAGTTTCGATTTTCGGGTTTTCAAGTAATTAGAATGGAACAAAACATAGAGACCAGTAAATATTTTTGCCAAGCTGTTGCTACATAGTGAGTTATGCCAAAAATATCAGAATACGTCAATGAACTTTGCGCGAAGTGCCCAGCCCAAGTGTCAGGCAATTGTTGCAATTGCCAATCAGCTGCGAATATGAGAACTTTTTCTGCAAGTGCAGCATCGAAGTGTAAAAGCCATAGCTCACCGTCAATTGTTTTCTTATACCTCTCTGCAATATCTTGTATGTTGTCGAAGCTTCTCGGATCAGATGGTAAATTTTCCCTTCTAACTATACCCTCCTGTTCCAGCTTTGGTAGCTTCAAGTTTGTTTCACACAAGGGCTAAGTTTCCTGCCTGCTTCATCGACTGGACGCACCAACTCTTACCCAGTCTAGTGCTCTGATAATGGACCTTCTGTCGTGAGATATTCTAGAGTTGCAACTGGTCACACTCCACACAAAACCACCTGCTTGGCGAACATGTGACCTTCATGGATTGATTTGTTCTTTTCCCGTATATTGTCTGACATAGGCCCTAACTGTTAATTTTGAGATGATACGGGACTGAATTGGTCATGGTATCTAAGGAAGTAACCCATCAATAAATTAACAAATTTTGTCTATGTCGAAAGTCCACACCTGTGGAGTAACGGTCAGCGTGTCTGGCCGCGAACCAGGTGGCCCGGGTTCGATTCCCGGCCGGGGCAAGTTACCTGGTTGAGGTTTTATTCCGGGGTTTTCCCTCAACCCAATATGAGCAAATGCTGGGTAACTTTCGGTGCTGGACCTCGGACTCATTTCATCGGCATTATCACCTTCATTTCATTCAGACGCTAAATAACTTAGATGTTGACACAGCGTCGTAAAATAACCCAATAAATTGGTCACATCTACACGTTAGCTTTTACAGTACGAATAGCACAGGAATGTGACCTACCCTCTTTGTTCTCATCTGTACCGATATCTCTAGTTTTCAACTAACCTGTCTGGTGCTGGTGGTAGAATATTGGCTGCCTATATGATCTCTTTAGGTCCAGTGTCCACTAAGTTGTATGTGATAGCGGGTGATTGTGATTGGATAATAAGACGGGTCGGGATAAAATCACACCATATCTTTTGGCACGTTTGTTAATGTTCACAGTTTCACATGTTTTTCTTACTCACTAATGTTTTCAGAGAACCCGGAGGTTCATTGCCGCCCTCACATAAGCCCGCCATCGGTCCCTATCCTGAGCAAGATTAATCCAGTCCCTACCATCATATCCCACCTCCCTCAAATACATTTTATATTGTCCTCCCAACTACGTCTCGACTTCCCCAAAGGTCTTTTCTCCTCAGGTCCCCTAACTAACACTCTATATGCATTTCTGGATTCGCCCATACGTGCTACATGCCCTGACCATCTCAAACGTCTGGATTTAATGTTCCTAATTATGTCAGGTGAAGAATACAATGCGTGTAGTTCTGTGTTGTGTAACTTTCTCCATTCTCCTGTAACTTCATCCCTCTTAGCCTCAAATATTTTCCTAAGCACCTTATTCTCAAACACGTTCCTGTCTCAAAGTGAGGTCCAAGTTTCACAACCATACAGAACAACCGGTAATACAAGGACATCACTTTATTTTTACTAACATTTTTAACATTAACCTGGCTATACTCGGAAACACTATTACCCCCCTTCCATTACAGGAGTTTGGAGTTGCTAGTGCAATATGTAAACAAATCATTTTACTAGCTATAGGAGGAGAGAAAAGTAGTGTATCCATTTATGTTACAAGGAAATATAGTATTACGATTTTTAGTTTGGTCATTACTTTACAATATTTTATAAAAAAAAAACAGTAGAATAGTAACAATTTTTTTTTTCACAAACTCAAGTCTTCAGGCGGTTATACGAGTATGCATTATGTAATGTCTACTTTATTCAGCATATTACTAACCTAATTCATTCCTGAGAATTTTGTGAGCACTTCCGTAAGAAATCCCAATTTCTACAGCTAACTTCTTGACCGATTTATTAGGACCTCGCTGCATCCTTTCTCTTGCATCTTCTACAGCATCTTCTGTCACCTTTGTTGGCCATCATACACTTTTCTTCCTTTCTGTACACTCTGTTGCTCTAAATTTATCTACCAGATTAATGACATTTCTACGAAAATATTCCGTAATGATAAATCAGGAAATTGTGGGGGGGGGGGGGAAACTGTTGTTCACATTCGGTTATATTGCAATTCCAGTTTCCATCAACGTCCTTCATACCTACAAACAGTAAAACAAAACTCTTGTTTAAATAATGCTGTTAAGTACCGCACCATATTATAGGGTACCGTACTTTCGGTAACTCTAATCTTCACTTGTGCTCAGTCCACACAGATAAATTCAGTTATGCTACACACCATACCTGTGTGAAAATAAACTTCAATAATATAAGCTTTTTCTTGAATAGAAAATGCAACATATATCTGAAACACACTGTACTCTGTACTGTTTATTTCACTGCTAGCAACAGCGGCCGTAATTTTGTGTGACTGACGTTAGCAAGGACATTAGTGAAAGGGGTGGGAGTCAAATACATTTAGAAACGCAGGCACAATAAAAATTGAAGTAAAAATAAAATGATGTCCCTATATAACTGTTTTATAAATTCTAACTTTCAGTTTTTTTAAAAGCAGTCTCGATGACAAAGTTTCTCAACCGAATAATAACAGGCATTTCCCATATTTATTCTGCGTTTAATTTCCTCTTGCGTGTCATTTATATTTGTTAATTTTGCTCGAATGTAAATCCTGACATTAAAATTGTTATAAAATCCTAAATCTTAAAGTGGCCATTTTTAATACCAATATGCTAAAATCTGCTATTCCCAATTTTGAAGTTAATGCAGCGAGTGGCTTGTAGGAAGTGAGAGAGACAAGAAGTGCATGAAGAAGAAATGACCAACAAGAGAGAAGAAGGAATTGATGGGATACAAGGAAGCAGGAAGCAGGAGGTGGCCGATGCAGCCAGTCGCGTGTAGTCTGCAGTTGTGGGGCGCCAGATCGATATGGATGTGGGGCACGGCCCCCTCGTTATTGCTGCTGATAGACTGCGGCACTGGCTCCAGCTAGAGGTCCAGAGTTCGAGGCATATCTTCGCTCTCTCGGCCTCGTTTGTTCTAGACGACGACACCTCGTTTTAATTTCTGCAGACTTCTCCGCCCGCCATGACAGTAGAGTGGGGGGGGGGAGTCCTTTAGAAAATAATTAATACAGTGAGAGCGCAACGGCCTACACGCGCAAGTTGCCGTCCTCCTCGTGTTTCCTTAATGTAGGCCACCATATCAGAACCTTAAGTGTAATTATGTATGCAGCTGTTTTCGTACTGTAAAAAATATAGGCCTATATTTTGAAATATTCGTTGGAGTAGCCTACACATTTTCAACAACAGTGATACCAAAAAATTGGTTTCAGGCCGTCTGTCTGTATACAGCGACATATCACAAACTAGTGGACGATTTCCTTCATATTAAATGTCCACGAGTCAATTTGTTTGGAAATAATGTGTGCGAAATGTAATAGGAGTAATTAGCAAAAACAATGTTCATTCTATTGGGTTGATACAGAATAAATTCCTATATTATAAATAGGGATCAGATAGGGTTTGGGTCCACACCTGTGGAGTAACGGTCAGCGCGTCTGGCTGCGAAACCAGGTGGCCCGGGTTCGAATCCCGGTTGGGGCAAGTTACCTGGTTGAGGTTTTTTCCGGGGTTTTCCCTCAACCCAATACGAGCAAATGCTGGGTAACTTTCGGTGCTGGACCCCGGACTCATTTCACCGGCATTATCACCTTCATATCATTCAGACGCTAAATAACCTAGATGTTGATACAGCGTCGTAAAATATCCCAATAAAATAAAATAAAAATAGGGTTTGGAATTGAACGGGTTACATAAACTTCTTGTCTATGCGGATGACGTGAATATGTTAGGAGAAAATCCACAAACGATTAGGGAAAATACGGGAATTTTACTGGAAGCAAGTAAAGAGATAGGTTTGGAAGTAAACCCCGAAAAGACGAAGTATATGATTATGTCTCGTGACGAGAATATTGTACGAAATGAAAATATAAAAATTGGAAATTTATCCTTTGAAGAGGTGGAAAAATTCAAATACCTGGGAGCAACAGTAACAAATATAAATGATACTCGGGAGGAAATTAAATATAGAATAAATATGGGAAATGTCTGTTATTATTATTCAGTTGAGAAGCTTTTATCATCCAGTCTGCTGTCAAAAAGTCTGAAACTTAGAATTTATAAAACAGTTATATTACCGTTTGTTCTGTATGGTTGTGAAACTTGGACTCTCACTTTGAGAGAGGAACAGAGATAGAGGGTGTTTGAGAATAAGGTGCTTAGGAAAACATTTGGGGCTAAAAGGGATGAAGTTACAGGAGAATGAAGAAAGTTACACAACACAGAACTGCACGCATTGTATTCTTCACCTGACATAATTAGGAACATTAAATCCAGACGTTTGAGATGGGCAGGGCATGTAGCACGTATGGGCGAATCCAGAAATGCATATGGAGTGTTAGTTGGGAGGCCGGAGGGAAAATACCTTTGGGGAGGCCGAGATGTTGATGGGAAGATAATATTAAATGGTTTTGAGGGAGGTGGGATATGATGGTAGAGACTGGATTGATCTTCCTCAGGATAGGGACCAATGGCGGGCTTATGTGAGGGCGGCAATGAACCTGCGGGTTCCTTAAAAGTAAGTAAGTAAGCTAATTTTCATACTACAAAAAAATATAGGCTTGTATTTTGAAATATTCGTTGGAGTAGCCTACACATTTTCAACACTGATACCAAAAAAATTGGTTTCATTGAAACACATTGCAGAAAGCTGTAGTATTTTGTTTGTATATAGCAACACGGAGCATATCACTGTGGGAAATTCCTCTGCATTCAACAGAGCGCTCCATAATTTAATGCATTGCTGATTCTGTGGCGTTGAAAGAATCTTCTCATGATTTAAAAAGATTCTTGTACACAGTAGAAGTCCCGCGCCCTGGCGTCGCGCTCTGAGGCATCCTGCCTAGGACTCGCGTTACGGAGTGCGCGCTGGTTCGAGTCTTCATGACGGAAGAAATTTTCTCATGAAATTTCGGACACTGTATGGGACCGGTGCCCACCCACCATCGTGATGCATTTGGGGAGCTACGATAGGTAGCGAAATTCGGTTGCGAAAGCCAGCTATAACGGCTGGGGGGATCATCGTGCTAACCACACGTTATCTCCATTCAGGTTGGATGATCGTGCACCTCTGCTTCGGCATATGGACGTGAAACCAGCAGCCGGCTGGTCGGACTGGGCCCTTAAAGAACTGTAGCGCCATGGATTTTTTTTTGTGAACAGTAGAAAAAACTTGTTGCCTGACAATTGAGAAAAATACGCAACTCCATCAGAAATAAATGAAGTCATGTCGAGTATTCTTATGTATAATAGGAAAACCATCAACAATAAGCAATTTACCTCACATAAAATAAGTTTTAACAATGTATATTTCGTTACTCTTAGTGCATAAATGCTAGTTTTTAAGTGCATACGTATTGCGCCTTTTTTTCGTGCATGTGAATCCGCCACCTGTCGAAATAGTAATGATATGATCCTTCTCTTCTTCTTGTTGCAGTTCTACTCGCTGCTGGAGAACAGTGCCGTGGCCAACAGTACGCTGCAGTTCCGCCAGGTGACACTGTTCGCGCCCACCAACCTTGCCTTCCAGAAGTATACGGGCAGCAAAGAGGACCTCATCCTCTACCACATGAGTGAGTCAAGCAGTATATCTTAAAGTTAGATGTTTACAAGCAGAGTATATGTGCACGCGTCATTAATGCCAGGGTACAGCTCAGTCAAAAGCAACACAACAGACTAACGACCTGTATGTATGTATGTATGTATGTATGTATGTATGTATGTATGTATGTATGTATGTATGTATGTATGTATGTATGTATGTATGTATGTATGTAGAGCAGGTTTAGCGTGGCTAAGATTGGAGGCATTGAAGGGTAATAAAATTGAGGAGCGTTTTTGCAAAAGTCGGTAGATGCAGAAATCAAGATTTTACAGAAATTACACTAAGGGTCTATCGAGTTTTGGAAAAAATCTGGAAGGTTTGGTAGTCTCTACATAAGGAATGAATCAAGTTTTAGTAAATCTGATTTCATAGATCGATTCCGGAGGTAGAAAACATACGATATCCATATGTAATTCACATTCTAAAATTTCTGCATTTATCGACTTTTGCAAAAACGCTCCTCAATTGTCAACGAAGAAGGGGAGCGTCTTTGTCCGCTTTGCAAAGAAAAGGACTACTATAAGCATATTTTATTACAGTGTGTCGAATTGGAACATGTACGGAGAAAATATCTACCACCCTCGATGCTAAGTCAGAATAGGAGTTCGCTTGACCTCATGGGGAATAGAGAATGGGAACAAAAGACTGGAGTGTTCCTCTTGAAGGCGAGAAAGATTAGAACTTCAGCTGTTGTAGTTTGTGACGCGAACTGAGGAAGGGATAATAGTATCCACCCAACTGTACACTTTTATGTCTTTTAGGTTACGATATATTATATAATGTGTTTTATTGTGTCATTTCCATTTTAATGTGTGTGTTCTTTCAGAGAGTAGTTGGATGTAATCATAGGTGGGGGGGGGGGCTACAAAGGAGGACTTGTTTCGGGTACAAAGCACGTACGGTCAGAAGACCCGTGGATTGGATTTAAGAGAAAATTATGATAATATAAAATCTGCATAATATTACCCAATAAAACCATCGATCTCTAATAATAGATAAGCAGGTATGTATGTATGTATGTATGTATGTATGTATGTATGTATGTATGTATGTATGTATGTATGTATGTATGTATGTATGTATGAGTACCGCGACCATAATTAAGGTAGAGGTTCTAAGAAAATATGTTGGCCAATGTGGACAAAATATGTTTTAATTCATGACTAAGAACTAGTATATTATAAACTTCGCAATTTTCCTGTAATCGTGTTTTTTTACATCGTAAATAATGATTTGGTTATGAACAAATTATCTGCTGAATGGATCCCTTAATGTCTGCGTCCCTTAAGAAATATAGCCTACCTATACTCAGGCGTTCCCACGCTACTTGCCCAGTTGCTTTCCACTTGAGCTAAATCAGTGATGCGCTTCCAAGACGTTTAAGTCCATTGAAACCAAGTCCATATGACTTATGTCCTACAATATTTTTGTCCACTTTCATTTATGTCCACATTTTATGTGCGTCCGTTTTTTGGGTCCATCACCTATGTCCACTTTTATTGAAGTCTACTTTCATTTATGTCCACTTTTATTTAAGTCAATTCCTCTTGTACCACTGGAAGATGTTCAGGCTGTTTTTGATAGCCTTATAGATAATATTAAGCCTGATATAATGCATTTAGCATTGTATATGGAAAGAACTTACATCCGAGGAACACCTGTTCGAGAAAGAAGAAGAGCAATGCCACCTAGATTCGTACCTGAAATATGGAACACTTACAATCAGGTTCCGGCAGGACACATCGAACAGCACTAACGTAGTCGAGGGCTGACACAACCGCTTTCAGAAACATACCTTCATACATCACGCGTCGGTCTGGAAAATCATGGAATTTATCAAGAAAGACCAAAGGAATAATGAAATTATAATAGCTAATCCATTTGTTTGGCGGGCATTTGAATGTGCGACTCCCTATTAAAAGATCGTACCTACAGAATTTACAACCACTACAACGAAGAAGGACACTTCAGAACTTACCTCAAAGCTATTAGATATCATCTGAAGCTGTATGAAGATGAACAGGCAGAAGAGATTGAGTAGGGAATTGACATAATGTATTGTACAATCATGTAGTGGACGTAAAAATGTGGACATAAAGTTTGTGCAATTGGACTAAAATAAAGTGGACATATACTTCATAGGACATATATTTATGGACATAGTGTCATGGACTTTTATGTAATGGACATAATAAAATGGGCATTAGAATTGTGGACGTTAGCCTATAAAAAGGACCTAACGTATGTACGCTGTCACCACTAAAAATTGTATTGTAACTAACACACATCAACAATGATATGTCATTTAGAGATGCATTGTAAGTTATCTCGAAGGCATTTATTGTGGTTCTTGAACTAATATTACTATTCTTTTTCTGACAATTATTTTTTTTAAATTTCTATAGTGCAACTGGAGAAAACTTTAGTTACCCAGCATCATTACTATGGCTCGGATTTAAAATCTGGAGAATATGTGACAAAAAAGGAAAAATATTTTGTGCGAGATCGTGCGTATTTGCTTGTTTTCCGCACAGAACCAATACGCGGTAAGTGTGAAATACCACATTCAGTATTCCCAACGTAACACACATAACAAAATTTCCCTCTTCTTACCGCTTAAGCGCAACATTCATTTTACTGCTTTAGGCTTTTAACATATTATTTTTAGAGACGTTTAACATAGTAATAATTATAAATTGGAAACTTACCACTGCAATTTCACCTAAATTGCAATGTTAATTATTGTTTTTAAATATTTGCAAAAATTAAGTAAAGTCTACTACTCCACGAAAGCTATTGTATTCCTGATACAAGTAACATTAAGGAAGCCGTGAAGAAATCAACAAGACTCCAGATGCCGATGTTATTACTGCAATATGTTATATAAATAATATTGTTAAAATATTAAAATGAAAAATAAATCATTACATGACCTTACCGTTTGTTTTAAGTTCGCATTTATAGACTGGGGGAAAAAAAGACAGACGTATATCACGGCCTGCTGGAGTATAGATATTTTTGTTTTCTAAAGTTGCCGTCATTAAACAGAAACCAAGATGGAGATTTCATTGCAACTAATTAGAAATTCGTCTTTCAGGTATGTAATAAACGATCTTCGCACAAAATAATGTACGATACACGAGCGGTATGTTTGTTTTCATGTTCTCGGAAATTAAAAAAGCTCAACTACGTTTCGCTTTTTCAATCTTTTCCTCGAACATGAAAACGTCAACATACCGCTCTTGTAACGTATATTACTATAATTACGTTTCATTTATTTTATGTGAATATGAACAATATGCAGTACAAATGATGCTGCCTCTCCAACTGCTGGAGAATTACAGTACACAGTGAGATTCATCCACAAGTTGTCCATCACAAATGACTGACGATTACCGCGGAACACTGCCTTGTACTGGGAAAAAGAGCGCCCTGGCCATGAGAAACAACATGCAGTCCCTAGAAACATGTTTATGATTGGAACGAAAACAGAGGCAGGTGATGTAATTGCTTTCTGAATTAGCGTTATGATAACTTGCAAGGCACCCCTGAATGACACATCAATGTTTGTGTGTGTTAGTTAGAGTACAATTTTTTAGTAGTGACAGCTCTTATCGCTTGTGGCCAGAGAGCAGACTGCAGTTCCACAGATAGGCAATTCCGAGAAACAGTTGCCAGCTGTAACGTCTAAGCAACTGCACTGAACATTCGGGTGATGATTAATCTGAAATGGGACTTTTGTGTGTTTTATGTGAATATTTGAGAAAATATGTATTTCCATAAAAAATTAAAATATATGTTTTTATGTGAAATAAAATTTAAAATATATGGCTCAGGTGACCTTGTCCGAAATTTAGAACACAATAATTACGAGCTACCCAGTGACTCGTGTGAGTGCAACTTATGTGAACAAAAGTGCGGCAGATATCACTTCAAACAGTGTAGAAGATGGACGGGGTCGTTGAATGACTTTATCCTGTCCTCGATTCACTCAGAAGTTACTGTAATAACATTATAGCATTATGTCCATTTAGAGAAACTACACTTTCCAATGGTGAATTAATAATTAATTATACAAATCGGTTAATTTAGCTTCCGATATTACTTCATACAAACACAGAAACATTCTCTGTAGGCTATCTTTCATAGCTTTCGATTGTTGCTGTCCAAGGACCCTTATAGACGAAGTCATTTGTTTTTTAATTCATTACACGGCCTTAGATGACAGTTATTTTAATTTTAAAACCCATTTATCTCATTAAATATCAGTCCTATCAAAATTTTTCAAGGAATAAAACTTATCGAAAATTATTTTTAAAGAAACTTTTGTTATGTAACATTTTTCACAAAAATCAATAATAAGCGAGATATTTCGATTTATTTAATTCAGGCCTCCTTATAACCCCCCTTTTAAATAATGTATTTTGAATGCCATGTAGCCTAAAATCTAAGTTACAACGAACATAATTCATATTCCAATTTTCATCGAAATCCGTTCAGCCATTATCGCGTGAAAAGGTAACAAACATACAGACAGACAGACAGACAGACATACAAACAAAAATTTCAAAAAAGCGATTTTCGGTTTCAGCGTGGTTAATTATATATGTTAGGACCAATTATTTTTGGAAAATCGAAAATTACCAGAAAAATTTCGGCTACAGATTTATTATTAGTATAGATTTATTTATTTATTTATTTATTTATTTATTTATTTATTTATTTATTTATTTATTTATTTATTTATTTATTTATTTATTTATTTATTTATTTATTTACTTATTTATTTATTTACATAAGAATTCTAGCCCTAATCATTACTGCCAGTCAAGGTTTTCAACAACACGTATTTGTTTTCTTTAAAAAGGTTGTGTCATGTCTCATGCTTATTAGGCCTATATCTTGGTATAATAATGTGTTAGAAACATTTCTATCTTAACCCTAGGAATACCAAGGTATTTTGAATAACATGTATTTTGTGATCACTACTTCACACATTACTTCAACATAGCTGGAAAATGTTACGAATCAGTTTCTTCACATCGGTCCTCATATTGAACAGACCATAGTTTTACTACAAACGTGTTTAATTTTGAACACTACCGGTATTTTAATCAGCAAATAGCATGCACTATAATAAAAGAAATATCATTGTATTCTTTCGAACGACTTCAACAAGCGGGAATTTTTTTGTCCACTTAGACATATTTTCGTATTTCAGTAAAACTATCGGTGAAAACGATGAAGATAGAATTGTTCATAACCGACAATAAATAATATTTTCATATTTTTAATATATCAATTACTTATTTTAAATATAAATTTTGGACACGGTGGACACAAAGTAACACCCGTTCGTATTGCTAGAGTTAATATATATTACAATAGTGTGCATTAAAATATTGATAAGTATCCGAAACATCCCCAATCGAAGATAGAAAAACTGAAAATGTGAAAAATGTCCGTAATATCTTAACAGAAGGTAATCTATTCCTCTGTACTATACATAAAAACACACTGACAACAATAACATCTTAACACGTAGCAGAAATTAAGCCATTTACCGTTGCGAAGACTATTAAGAAATGTCTTCTAGCTGATGTGACACTTCATTTTCTGACTTTCCAAAATATGCAAAACAGATTACAGGTTGATTAAAGTAAGTCTAACTGCTCGTATTGATATGATCTTGTACAAGAGTAGCAGAGTCCGCCCTTTAACTTCAAAATACCAACAAAATGTGTTTGTTATATTGAAATAATTTAATAATAATAAATAATAATAATAATAATAATAATAATAATATCTTGTGTGTAGGGGTCAGCATGCTGGTATCTTACAGAGGGCCCTGGTTCGATTCCCGGTCAGGTTGAATTTCCTGGTTGAGGTTTTCAGGGTTTTTCCTCAACCGTAAGGCAAATGCCAGGAAATTCGGGCCACAACATCCCTGAATATCACCGGCCTCATTCATCACCGAAATCATATTCATAGCAAATCAGTAATACACCTACAGTCGCCATCTAGTTCACAACAATAGAACCAGTCTCAACAATAGTACATAGGCCTTCGGATTCCAACCAAAGATTAACTCGCGATATGACCAGAGATGTTAAAGCGAATATAAATAACAGCGAGGGGGATAAATAATAATAATAATAATAATAATAATAATAATAATAATAATCATAATTAAAAATCTTTGAGCTTCAATATTGTGAATGGCATTGTGGCTCTCGCCAAATTACTATTTTTGACTTTTGACTCTCCTCTGAAATTTATAGTGAGTGCCGCTGAGCTAAATGAACTTCGTCAGCAGTTCCAAGTTGACTTGTTATACACTCCCCCCGCCGCCGCCGCCGCCGCCGAGATGTCTTGTTCTGCGGAATGAAGTGGAAGCAGCTGTAATTGCACGTGACCTGCGGTTAATTGTTGCGAGGAAACAAGCACAAGGCGCTTTCAAAGGGAAGTCGTGTCAAACCAATTGTTCTCATCGCTCGAAAACCTGAACTCTAAAATGCTTTCTTTTGCACTTTCGATATTAACCATAAACAAAGGTGTCCTGGGTATGAGACAGCGCTAGTTGTGAGGGGACGAGGCTGTTGTTTTGCTCTGCAAATCAATCAGCAATTGAGAGTTCCTAGAGGAAGCACAGACCACAGCACGTAGTCGTTGTATGTGATTTAGGCCCGTAACACACTTGAAGAGTTTTCGCTAGCGAGAAATGTCTTGTGAGAAAATTCAAAGATTGATAACATGGATTCAAATGGACGTCCACACACTGGAAGAGATTCTCGTTCGAGGCAAAAACCTCGCGCGAGTTTCTCACTGAAATCGGTAGCTCAGCGAATTTTCTTGACACATTTATCAAAGATGTTTGACATTTATACTCTTTATGACGATTGAACGTGGAAAAAGATATCACAGGTGGCGATGAATTGTATTGTTTTTATTTGAAAATGAGGAAAGATGGCTGATAATTGCAGTCAGAAACTTATCGAACTTGTACGGTGTCACCCGTAGGGCTATTTATATGATACACGAGATGAAAACTATGAAAACATGGAACTTAAGGAAGAAATCTGGAGACAAATATCAGATTATCTGAAAATAAATAGGGCTATATTTTATTTTGATGAGATTTAATAGTATCAATTAAATATTTGAAATAATGTATGTATACGTCTTAACAGTTACATAATTTTAATCAGAACATAGCAAAGAATCCTCTATCATATCATGAATAGCAAAAAGCTGAGGTCCATTCAACCTGAAATAACGCCTAAACGTAGCATCATTCAAATCGAAACCAGTGTCCAAAACTCGCCCTTATTTTCGTAAGATACAATGTGATTTTCAGATATTTCTGGCTTTAATTTTAGGCCTACATTTTCTTTTCATTAACAAAGTATGTTCATGTAACTCCATTTCCTCATCATCTGAATACTCAGATTCAACAAAGCGTTCGTACGTAATTTTTAAAGTACGACAATATACTTACAGGTTATATATTTAAGTACGACAATATACGTAAATACATAACCTATATTATTTCCCCCAACGAGTGATTACTATAATCAGAAAAATGCTTTCTGCATGAAGGCAGTGCATAGATGATCTCAGCGAGGTGTGATCTGTGATAGCGAGAACTCGCCAAGTGTGTGGAGGAAGGCTCTTCGCCTCTTTCTCGCAACACATTTCTCGCTGGTGAAAACTCGCCAAGTGTGTTACGGGCCTAGCAGTGGATCAGTTCCTACAGGCGCATACCCAAGATTATAATGTCTGTACTCAAATATAATTAGCCTATATTTTATTTAAAAATTAATTCAGAATTAAAAATACAAAATGATCACGAACTCTGCCGACAAACTTCCAGAGGGTTTTCAGGGATGTTAACTGAGTGTGTTGATATAAGGAATCCATGGTTCAGACGCTGCTCTGAAGTATTTGAACAAATGACTTGCAATGGCATTTTATACAAAATACAGAATACTTCTAGTAACAATAATTATGTTGTCCAACACAAGTTATAAATCGGAGGTACGCCGGGATCGAACCCGGGTCCACAGGATTATGAGTCCAATGTTCTAGCAAGATTAATCCAGTCTCTATCATCATACACCACCGTGACGGCCTCCCAACTAACACTAATAATAATAATAATAATAATAATAATAATAATAATAATAATAATAATAATAATAATAATATTGTTTATTGTCAGAAAAGTACAATACAAAGAAATTGTAAATTTACAACATTTTAGCATTCCCCTAAAAGAAAGTGTTCTCGTGCTCAGGGTAGAATTCGATACATAATAAAATGTAGACGCATAAATTACAACATATAGTAATAACATCTAAAAATTAATAATTACTTATAACAAATTGCTTACATACATTTTTAAATTTTAAACTGTTGGAGATAAATTTGCGTATTTCTTTATTAATTTGTTATAAATTTTAGGGCAGATATTAGTACTTTGGTTGAAAGCAGTGCTCGTTAAACACTTGGTTCCAACAAACGTATTGTATTCATGCTTTTGGTTTTGTTTGTGAGTATATGATCTGAAAAATATATGATTTTTATATATCAAATTTAATAATCCATTGATATAAATTTGATGCATTTTTCAAGACTTTAAATTCTAAAAACAATTTTTCGGTAGGATAATATTAACGTTTACAAATTTTGGAATCGGGCTCCACCCGACCATCAAAGCCCATATCTTATTGTGAAATTGTGAGATGGAGGAGGAGTTGAAATGGATACTAATAAATAGACCTCGGACTTTTAGGTCCTAAAAATCTTAAATTAGGTACCTAAAATAGGTTCTATCACAAATCAAAATAGGTTCTAAAATTACAAAAATAGGTGAACAAAAATGACATTATTTCATTTCCCATTACAAATTAGCCGAAACATTCGATATTATTTCATTGTACATGTCCATAATTAGAGCCAGAGTAAACAACTAACGCCTTTTCTAAGTTTTCCATTGAGAAACTGCATCGCTTCTCAGATACCATCTTATATGCCGAAAATGAGCGTTCCACATCAACTGACGACACCAGAGCATATTTAAATGTTGGTATTAGATGCAAGGGAACAGCACATTCATGTTCAGGTGTTTTGCCAGCCAAGATGTCAGCAACTGTGCGGAGAACTGTCAGTCCTGGGTTTTTTTGAAGCACTGATTTGAGTTTTTCAGAAACTTTTTCACCAACATAACTAGGAACCAAGTTGATTTTTTCTGTTACCCCTCTTCTATGAATCCCAGTTGCTTGTAGACCGGTTTGCCTGAAGACTCTAGAGCATTAATAATGAGGACCAGAGATACATAATGTGACTTGATGAATGCAATATCCCGGGCAATTGTTGGGTCCTGCAGAAGTTTTTTAGCTGAAGTAATGCTCACTGCATCCTCCCCCAGTTTCAAAACAAAGTTCTTAATGTCCTCCAAATGCTTGCTGTAATATTCCACGGCCTGTAACCATGTTCCCCATCGGGTAAGAATAGGTTCTGGTGGAAGTGGCACATTGGGAAATTGCTCTCGAAAATAATTGAATCCTCGTAGGTGCTTTAATAAAAACCTTTTTAATTGTGGAAACCAGCTTATTCACTTGTGGATATTCAAGCCGTATCGTCTCAGCTACCTACGCGATTCATGGCATGGGCAAGACAAGCAATATGGAGCAAGGCAGGGTAAAATACTTTAAATAATTTAATGGCAGCAAAAATGTACGGGCTGCATCAGTGTAGAAATTTAGAAAATAAAAAGAATACCTTTTCCGAATTATTTAGTTACAAGCTACTCACTACATGGAGTATCCTACATTTTCTATTATTCTTAACGTAATGCTAAGTGTTACACAAATTTATAAAATTTACTCACCTCTTTATGGCACACATCGCAATGAATAATTCTTCCATCCGTTGAGAAATTAGGAAATTCTTATATCCATTGCCGAATCAGAGATAATCTGCTACTCGGTATTTTCGGCATGTTTTACTTTCCACTAAATACAATGTCTTCTCTCTGAAATCTCACGCTGTAATGAATAGAGGAGACGAACTATGCTGCGATTGTTGTCAAGGCAGGACTGGCATACAGAATTACACAGCGTTTCCATATTACCAACTGTAGAAATTGGAAAATGTAAAATTAGGTAAAAATAGTTTCTAACGTGAAATTAGATATTTTTAGGTTGTATAGGACCACCATTTTCGAACATATATTTCCATAATTCGTATATATATACAACTTTTCTTTTGTATATATAATGAGGAACAAAATAGGTTTTTACCTAAATTCCGAGGTCTACTAATAAAGGTAAAGGTAGCTCATTTACATGCCATAAAGGCACTTGGGAGGCATGGAGATAGAGCCCCAAGCTTTCTTCATCTCGGCACTTGAATGAGGTGGTGTGAAATGGATACCAATAATAAGTAACTTTGTAAATGAATAATTGATATTTTACAGAAAGTGACCATTTTAGAAGCAATATAATTACCGGTACTGACCTTTTGGCAATTAATACATATTATTCTGTCAATGCTCTATGTGTATCGGAATGAATTATATGGGATTTAATGAAAGGGTTTTATTATGACGCTTTCCAGAAAAGTTGAATTATTTACATGTTTACTTCCGTACTAAAATAAAGTAAAATACGTTTAGGAGAACCTAGAACACCAGTGTAATCCATCCTGGCCCTTTTATAAATTTGTCACGTGTTTTTGACAGTTTGAAAAAGTTAGAGTAAGGTTCGTTACAGGGCCGATTTACAGGCACAAACAAACCCCGATATTTACGTTTAGCCTGACCTGTAATCCATTCTGCCCAGCTTTTATCAATTGCTATTGTTTTTAAAGAGATTTTGAAAAAACAAATAAGGTCAAACATTGGCCAGGCAAACAAGCTCCGTCTTGTACAGCCGACTTTCTGCCCAGCCACCAGCTAGGTTACGAGCGACCAACTTGGTAACGAACCAGGCTTCGTCTTATGCGTACCCTTAGTCACCAAGAAACGAAATTACTAGACCCAACTGCTTCCTACTTCAAACTACTTTATTTTGTCAATCAGAATAAAACGCACTACCAATGTCAGTCGAAAGATGTTCCTAAGTACATTTACAATAATTTTTACTAGTTATTCTAGTTTTTTTTTCTTACCCCTTCTGATTGGTTGGATCCAACCATGACATTCATTAACATACAATAATGAATACATCTAAGTACTCAAAATGCACTCAAATAAAAATAAATTGGGTCGATGAAATAATAAATCCGTCATTATCTGTAATATCTAAGACTCTAGAGTTCCTTTATAATGAGAATTGAGACGTTAACCCCCATCAACAATTAAAATAATTATGTATTGATTTTATAGCACTGACAATGGAAAAACAAATCTCCTATGAGAAGGAAAACCATTGGCCTTATATTGCATACAGATATTAAACAAGTTTTATATATAATTGTATAATGTTTTATATTATTTTGTAATATAATTTATTATATCTGTGGCTTGGTTCTAAAAGGGCCAATGTCATTTTTTTTGCACTTTTGAGTTATATACACTTTCGAGCTTATCTCGGCCTGTTCTTCCATATACTAAAAGGGCCAATGTCTGCTGCAGTTAATGTGGAAGGCACAGAGCATTCACAAGCCAATGTCATAGGTTCACTGTACAAAATAAGCAAACTTCAAACTCATTTATCTCAAAACTAACATTTTTGACATTGGCCCTTTTAGAACCAAGCCACAGATATATAAAACATAAAAATTATTACAGCTAGTTTATCACTGAGGGATAAGGAAAGGCTGATAACTTGAATTTACTGGAAGAAAAACTTTTATTGGATTAAGCAACAAGGTAGGCCATGTTTGGATCCTCTGTCTCACAACTCTAATATTCAATTATTATCGAGGAATTCTAGTTTCAATGTCATGTCGTGCTAAAATCCACTACATTCGAAGTTCGTTGTTAGTTCATCGCTAGCAGACTACATTTTCCATCAGAAATCCCAGGTATCGTTCCGTTTGTGCACATGGGTGCGTGCGTGTATGAGTGCGTCAGAGCGTACATGCAACCCCATCGGCCAATATTCCCCTTCCATCCATGAAACCATTTTCCTGTTTCGTGGGTGAAACGCTAAAAACCATTTTATCAACGAGGTGAGCAAAGCAAATACTTTTATTCGGCGTAAATTACAACACTGGAGGTTACACTGTAACGTAGTGTGCCAGATTCTGGTTAACTAGCTCCTAGAATCTGCTAAACTGGTGGGAAAACCTGCAAGAAAAAATATTTTGTATTTTAATATTCCATTACTGTGCTTACTGTGAAGAATTAAAATTTTGAGTCAATATTATATACTGTATTCAGTTTTTGACCTGTTTATTAAATAGCATAAGGAATTAGCAAAATAATAATAACAATAAAAAAATACAAAATTACAAACTCATTGTTGTCTCTTCGAATAGATCCCTATTAAAAAAAAAAATTTTATAATAACTACATTAGGATTATACGACTTTTTTTTAACAAAATAAATTCCTGTTAACTTTAGCTAGAATGAAAAAGATCTTAAGGCACTTGATTGCTCTTTCTGAGTTTGTTCTGAAAAAGGTCCCCCCTTTTCAAAACCTGAAAATTCAATGTTAGCCTGATAATCATGCTGAAAGGGCTGTAAGAAAATCAAAATATTTTAAAACCGTTATTTTTCTTTCTATAAGATGTAATTGTAAAGTATGTATTCAGTTTTCTTGAAGCACTGTTTATTGATAAACCATTTAATCTTAGATCAGTTTAAATTGATCCTTAGCATAGCATAACTTGGAATTTTGTGTTGTAAAAAAATCAAACAAACAAACAAACAAAACAAAAATTTCAAAATTAGAAATCCAAGTTCAGTTATTTATTTTCTATTTGAAAATAGCTATTTAAAAAAAATATCCATTATTATTAAGTATTTAGATAATTACAGCATTTAATATATTTATTTAATTTTTGCCTTAATACAAAATAAATCTTATATTTTAAGTTTCTCCTTTTTCACTTCAAATAACATAACCTATAATTGCTTATGTTTATAACACTGAATTGTTCTGGAAATTTCCAATTCATAAATTTTCAATGAACTGTATTAGTAAACAAAATTGTCTTTTATAATAAGCTGCATTATACATTTTATCAAACACCATCTGATAACAGATGAAACAGTCAAATTTTCTTATTATGAGTCTTTTACTTCTGGTCTCCAGAATAAAAGTGCCAAAAAGAGCTAGTTTGCTCGCTAGATTCTCATCTATCATTACAAAGGTATGTATTAACGTTTTGGAGGAAAAAAGGTCACTAAATTTTTAACCAACCTAAAAGTTAAAAGATACTTATTGAGAAAGAGTTAAAGTCGACTAACATTGGCAACACTGAACAAACTTCATCATTTTTGATTCCTTAAAAATAATTAATTAAAAATTATTCTATTTCTTCAAAATGCCAAATTTTCACGTAAACTTACTCAATTTTGACATTTTTTCATCGAGTTATTGCTGTTTATGCAATACAATGTCTGAACTAGGTTCATTTTGATCTTCGATTATTACAAAGAAAATCTTTAGTCATAAAAACGTTTTCAAACATTAATACTTACCTTAAATTAGATATTTTCTTAAACTTTACTTGCGTAAGTCTTTCAATGTCTTCAAAAAAGCGGAAAACTCGAGTTAAATGAAATAGAAATTTCATGTCATCACACCAACTACAGAGTTATAGAAAGTTCCAGAATGTTCTTCAAGGCTCTAGAAGGTTTTACAATCCAGAAACTTGTAGAAACATCCTGAATATTCCTGAATGTTCCAGCATGTTCAAGAAAGTTCTAGAAGCTGCAGAAAGTCGTAGTGCTACTGCTTGCTTAGCCTATATAATACTTTTCTCATTTTAAAAACTCATGTTGGGGGTGACTTTTTTAATAATTAAATATAATTAAAACCTTCATTATTTTTTAGCAAAAGTTCATTGATTTATGATACAGGAAATCAATTATTTTGCAAAAAGTAAAAAAGTCATAACCCTAAGCTACATATTGCAAGTTACTTTACGTTAGTGACCATCCATTCCGATTTTTCCGGGACAGTCCCAAATTTAGACCTTCTGTCCTCGATTTTTGTAGAACTTCGGGCTGCCAGTTTGTCCCGAATTTTGCCAAAATATCATGATTTATCCTGAATCAGATTTTTCTACATTCATGAGTAGTGATGTTGATATTGAGGAAATGGATGAATGACGTAATCAGGCTTGTAACGTATGCCACAACTGGGGCTCAGTTTTGCATCCCTGATAGTAAATATTCAACACCAAACTTAGTTTCTCATATTTCCCGTGTAATCTTTTTTTAACAAAGCTTTAGAATATACGAGACTTGTTCCTTCATGTGTCGCATTGAAAAGTTACTCCCGTTACATCCAAAATAATTATTTTCAAAATTTCCTTCCATCGTTTACTTTCCCCAGCGACGAACCTGTTATAGCTACAAAATTACAGATTCTCAAATCATACCCCACCGTTGTTGATCTTCCATTCTGCGCACGCAAAGCACGCGTAAGAAAGGAAAGTACTCAAGACATGATAGCTGTTTGACACGTGTTGCAGCGAACCTGGCGAAGCCCCTGGACAAGCTGGAGTCCAAGGTGCTGTCGGAGCTGGAGGGCAACCCTCCGATCTGGGTGACGCGCGTGAAGGGCCATCACAGGGACGACATCTACGTGAACAACGCTCGGGTGCTGCAGGACCGCTCCAACTACGTGCAGACCAACCACCACAACAAGCAGCAGGTGTTGCACGTCATCGACCAGGTGCTGGTGCCCATGCGCTCCGCCAACGAGGACACGCCCCAGATCTACAACCCCGACGCCTTCCAGTTCCTCAACCAGTCTGAGAACCTGGACTTCGAGGACCATCGAGTCAGGTACCAATTAGTCTTGTGTACGTTGGGTTGAGTTAGGATACCTGACCTTATCATTCTGGACAAAATGTATCATTGTGTGCACAATAAATGTAATTTTGGCAACTCAACCTTTGTTACCATAGCAACAGGCCACCACGCGATGTGATATTCAGTTGTTTTTCCGATCGCAGCGCTAATGTCACGTCCCATCTTAAAAAAAGAAATGGGTATAGATTACACCATTGCATATTTCAGCTTTTTCATTCTGGTAAGTTGAATTAGTTTGGGTTAGGTCCAGTAGCGGCCCGCGGTTATAAAGGTTGGCAGTTCTGCATGAAAAATAGTTTATTTAGCAAACGCATGCTGTTTATTGCATTTAAATCGGATAACGCGTGTAATTACAGTCCCTTCTCGAAGTTGTACTCCAACAATCCGTGCGCTACTCCCACCTGCACAACTAGTCACCTAGTGGAGATATGCCCCTCATGTTGATACCTGAATGAACAACCATCAGGAACTTTTTATCGTCCGAACGCTTTTAACTCCTACCGAATTTCTTTACGTCAACTTTTCTAGCCTACACCCGTACCGGCAGACGGAATTATAAAACAGAGAGCTGGGAGTTCCTACAGATTTGCAATAAAGTATCGTAACTTGACCAGTTTGTGAACATGTTTGTTGCATTATTAAATTTAATTCCTTGGCAAGAAATATGTTGTGGAACACAATACAAATTCTCCGTGTTTCCCACTCATTACTTAACCAGCACAATTAATTCATGTGGTTCAATTATGACTGAATTTCCGTTAAGCCTAAATTCCATTAAGATAGTTTGCACCAAACTTTCAGCGTCATGTCTTGGTGGCAGTGAAGAGAAATTTCCAATAATTTTATTGCTATCCAGCAATTAATTTTGAATTGTTTTCGCAGTTCCTTTCAATTGTGGCGAGCCCTATAAATGATCTTTGAAAGTTTAATCTAAATGTGGAGTAAAATCAGTCAAACCCCGAAATATACCGCGGTTTGTTGAATCTTCTGATTCAGCAAGTCCTCGCATCGCTAATTCAAATGCGGCACAGAATTTCTCTTTTTAGAAACATTTCCTTCTTGTTTCTGAATGTTAATCCAATACGCAGAATCAAGCTGTGTTAGAATATTTTAATATCGTTAACAGTGACAAATCTGTTTGACTTGAAATGAGTTTTCGAATTTTCATGCTCTTATAGTTTTTTAAGTCAAATTAACTAAATCCTTTACTCCGGTCTTTGTCCATGTATTTTCTCCTCTAAACAGAATACGCGGGTGGGGGAGAAAGCGTTTTCATGATCGCAGCAAAAAACCAATCGTTTCCATTACACATTTCGGTATTAAAATGACTAGTAGGCTACATGATTTCTTGGACTTTTTCCAGAAATTTCCAAGTTTAAATTTGGTGTAGGATGTCCTAATTTCTTAAGTTAACGTGCAATTTCTCTTTTAATTTCGAAAAGGCTTGGTCGATTAGATTTTCATTTCATTCATTTTTAATATAAAATATTTTCTTAGACACACTGACTAATCATCACACCACCCACAGTACTGTAACACACTGGAACTGTAATGATATACAGTAGTCCAGAAGCCTGTGTGTTCTAACGCAGGTCATAAAGAGATGAGGGTGTTGGCGGTTCTTTTATACACTCGAACAGATCTGCTTCGGTTGTAGCTCTAATGCAGTCTTATGGGACGGTGAAGAAAACCAGTTTTCTGCTACTATTTGAGCTTCAGGAACTGCCGAGCACAGATCCGAAAAGTACACTACAGATAAAATTCTCCAGCAGTTCAAGGCTCCTACAGACAGTAAAATCTCGAATCGAAGGAGAATGAATTGGAAAAATAAATGAAACAATGAACTAGATTACATAAAAGCACATTTTCCATTTTTAATTTTACAGGTCCATTTAAATGGCGGTTCTGCAGCTCTGCAGTTCTTATTGTAGAGCCGCCACTGGTTAGGTCATTGCATACGTCGAATTACTCATTCTGGTGGGTTGGCTTAGGTTAAGATAGATTAGGTTACACCAGCGTTTCTCAAACTATGGTCCGCGGACCACCTGTGGTCCTCGAGGCCTGCCCTTATGGTCCTTCAAAAAAGACAGAAGAAAAAATAAAATTCAAACGAATTGAGTATCACACTATAGCTAGTTTGAAAATGACACATGGCTATCGAACTTCACTTTTTGTCTCAGTACTGACATTTTATGAAATTTATTACCCTACCCATCTACCGACTTGCCACTCTACTCTCAGCAACAAAAGAGGGATTTAAAGCACTATGAACGTGGTGTTTCTCGCCATCTTTTCCCTGCACATCTGGCGCCACGCCTGTAACCCAGCCAGGGACCACCCGAATTCATAACAAGTACCAAAGTATCGAACCTTAATTATATTTTAGCATATAAGTATACTGGTATTAAAATATGCTACAAAAATTATAAATTTTCTTTCGAAGGGAACAAGAGTAAGGTGGTCCACGGAACTGTAATGACTTTAAAAAGTGGTCTCCACTTCAAAAAGTTTGAGAAACGCTGGGTTACACCATTGCATACTTCACCTTTTTCATTCTGATAGGTTGGGTTAGCTTAGGTTAGGCTAGGTCATTGCATACGTCGAATTACTCATTCTGGTGGGTTGGTTTAGTTAAGTTACGTCAGGTTACGCCATTGCATACTTCACCTTTTTCATTCTGGTAGGTTGGGTTAGTTTAAGTTAGGTTAGATCAGATTATTGCATATTGCACCTTTTCATTCTGGTAGGTTGGGTTAGATTAGGTTAGGTTAAGTTAGGTCAGGTCAGGACATTTCATACTTCACATCATTCGTCGTGGGTATTTTTACACATTAATAAACAATACAAAAGTTCGTGAGCGCCAGCCATTTGCGTTTCTCACATCATTAATGATGCATGTGGCAGTACACAGGAACATCTGAAGGAGTTTGTAATTGAATTCAGTCCAAATGAATTGATGTTGCAGGTCATTCCGGCAGCGAGTGAACCAGAATAACAAAGGAAATGTGTTCCTGGCAGAAGGCAAACACACGTTCTTCATCCCTGTAGACGAGGGCTTCAAGGTGAATCGCTTTGTTGTTGGTCATCAGCACATTCTTGCAGTCCAGGGTCTGGTAACGAACTCTGTTACTTCAAGGTAGTAGTTACACAGAGAGGCAAACATGGAGGTCACGGCACTGGCGAACTTCCAAGGAAGATGGTGAAAGAGTGACATAAGTTAAATAATTTTCGAAGACCATAAAGTAAAGTAAATTTATGGTTAAACAAAATTGTACCAAAATGTTCATTCAATATATAACAATGAATTTACCTAGCTGTAACTGTAAACTGCACACAGTTACATCTCTGCTTACTCTGTATTTGCTGGACAGAAGTGCCAGCTGCACTACTAATCAAGGAAAGTCAATGACCTTGTTCTTATCATACTACAGTCATAGTCTACTATATACAGTCGCGAAGCTCAATATGTAGTAAAAATGCAAACATGGGTAGTTGCCCACCACTAGGATCGCTACTATCGCCTCATCATCGCAGATCTCTCTCCTAGCAGACGACAAAATATGTTACACTTTCGTTGTGTTCTTTTGGAAAAATTAACACCTTCCTTCCATTATTGAAATATTAAATGCATAAAGTTAATTTATTATTTTAATGAAGTACTACTAGGTTCAAAAAGTTCCCGGAATTTTACTACCATTTTTCGTATTTATATATAACAAGGGATATTATACATTTGTTTTGTTGGTAACATTCATGATGTCATTTCCTTAAAGTTTGTTGATAATGACAATTATTGGTTTTGAGTTGTAGGCAATTGTTTATCATAGTGTTTTGTTTGTTCGTCGCATTTTGTAATTATGTCCACAGAGCAAAGTACAAACATCAAGTTCTGTGTTTTGCTGGGGACATGATCAGTATGGCTGATGAAGATGGTGATTTCTTGAACAAAATGAAATTGGTGCTACTTTTACGACCCAGTCCCTAAACGACAGTCATCTGAGTGGAAATCGAAAACATCTCCTCGGAAGCAAAAATTTCCTAGGGACACTTCCAAAGGCAAAGTTATTTTAAATGTTATGTTTTATTTAACGACGCTCGCAACTGCAGAGGTTATATCAGCATCGCCGGATGTGCCGGAATTTTGTCCCGCAGGAGTTCTTTCACATGCCAGTAAATCTACTGACATGAGCCTGTCGCATTTAAGCACACTTAAAGCAAAGTTATGTTGGAAGTTTCTTCGACTCTCAGGGTCTCATGCACCATGAGTTCATTCCAGAAGGTCGTACTGTAACGAAAGAATTGTACGTAGAAACCCTCCGTCGCCTCTGGGACGCAGTGAGAAGGAAACGTCCAGAAAAGTGGGTAGAAAACAACTGGTTCCTTATGCATGACAATGTACCTGCTCATCGCGCAATTATTGTAAAGAATTTTCTTGCCAGGCACAACATAACTGCTTTGGATCACCCACCATACTCTCCTGATCTCTCACCACCTGATTACTTTCTGTTTCCCCGTCTGAAAAGTCATCTGAAAGGACGGAGATTCAATGCTGAAGAGGTTATCGCAAACGCGACGAGAGCACTAAGACGGGTTTCACAAAATGACTTCCAGGCCTGCTTCCAGGAACTCTACACGCGTTGGCAAAAGTGTGTTGTTGCGGAAGGCAACTATTTTGAAGGGAATGCTGTAGAATAGTGTTTAAGGTACGTTGTTTCTATGATGCTAGCAAATTCCGGGAACTTTTTGAACCTAGTATGTATATTAAATTCCACCATAAACTCGAAGATACCTGCAAGAAATAAGTTAATATAATTTTTGTTTGTGCAAAACGAACTGAAATTTACTATAATGGCTTCACTCATTCAAGATTATAGCGATAATTAACTATGAAACCAATAAATATTAATTTGCATTTCCCTTTACAACAATAATAATAATAATGGAAATATGAATTAATGGAGTAACTTAAGTGTACCGGTACTTGTAGTATAGGCTTACGTAGTTAACAAAGTGGGATGAGGTTAAGCAATAATAATCACACCAGAATTGGAAATAAAACGTGATCAATAAATTTTATTGTAACAGACTTTTTCTACGTCTCTAGTAAAGCAACAAATAAAAATAACAAAATTAACAGCTATAATTAAAAACATATCCTTTGAAAAAAAAAGTAGGCCTAAGCAAATGTAATCTTCATCTTACGATAAGCAATAGCAATAATAATCCCACCAGAATTGAAAATAAAACATGATCAATAAATTTCATTAAAACAAACTTAATTGTTCTACGTCTTTAGTAAAATAACACATAAAAATAATAACAAAATTAATAGCTACAATTAAAAATATATCCTCTGAAAAAAAAGTAGACCTAACCTTTATTTCTCTGGAAATTTAGTAGCCTAAGTGACAGAACTTTAACCGGTATCTAATGTCCTTTCGGTTAGACAAACATTTCATTGTGAAATTTAAGGATATAATGTATTCTAACAGCCACAAAGAACTTCAAAATTAAGAGTTTTGTTTCTGCACAGCATTCTTGTGGAAACCCAGGAATCTTTCGGAAATCGGAAAAAGGATAACTCTGGCCTCTTTCTCTTACTGTTGCTACAATTTATAGCACTACAAACGCCTCCTCCTTGTCCCATATTATTCCAATTATTATATTTTAGCCATTAACATTTTCATTATAACCAATACGAACATTTCACAAGCATCAATGTGAAATACGCAACGAGCTAGCACTCGATAGAAATACGACACAGTCCAAAGTCGACCATGGACAGTCTATTGTTTCTAGTTGCTAACGGCTTGGAGCGCTTTATCACGAGATTTGCAAAAAAACACCTCAAGCTTCGCGACTGTATATAGTAGACTGTGCTACAGTCGTAAAGTATGCAGCAGTTTACAGTCTAAGCCCTTTGTAGTCATTTAATTAAGTTTCAGATAAGCTCTGTTGCATGGCTTGGATTATTTTGAGACCAAGAGCGACCTCAAGTTTTCATCTCAGTAAGGGCAAAAGTTTCCCTGTTTTCATGGTGTTAATTTTTAAAAGCAATATTTTGTGTTGATTTTTTGCCCCAATATCTGCAGTGCTTGGGAAAAGTGGCATAAGTCAGGTCAAGGTCATGCCACTGTAACGAGAAGAGAGTTCATTAGGAAATGAATCCTGGTGCCATATATGGTTGTCAGGCATCCTGGATTTCCCAGGATTGTTCTGGATTTTAATGGTGTGTCCTGTGTCCTGGATTTGTCCCGAATGTAAAAAAAAAATTGTGAAAATGTAATTTTTTGCTCATTTCTATAAAATCATTTTAAAAGTTCCCTATTCATGTTTCAAGACCCTGTTCAACCAATCTTCAATGTCGTCATCGTCACCTGACACTTCCTAAAGTAGTATGTACTCGTATTACGTATTATGCAATAGGCTTATCTTTATTCTTTACTCTCTTTGGAAGTTAATGTATTATCAATAGGATTTAAACTCTATATTATCGTGCATTTTTTTCTGTATAGCTCAGGCTGTAATATGACATTATTTTTCCAGACTTTATCAATAATTCAAACGAAATTTCATAACCTAGCAAAAATGTAACAAAATTAAAAGTATGGGTCCTGTATAATTAGTTGATGAGGCACACTCATTCTGTTGAGATATGCATAACCAGGCTAATTTCCCGCACATTCAGTCGACAGTCATTCAACACCATATCGTGAATTTTTTTCTATGATTTTTTTGCTTGTTTCTGTTATTGGATATCCACTTCAGGGGTCAACTTCCACACTCTCTCGGTCATGTTTAGTGTCGCTCATTCTTTCATTGTCTAAAACACTTTAATTTTTGTTGGACTCATTCTCATTTTACGAAATATTTAATGACAGTACGACAGTCCATTTCTGCCAATCTGTTTGGCACCCCAAATTCATAATAATTATTAAACTACACAAAATGTAGTGAACAGAAAATTATGATTTTTCATGCTTCAACTAATGTAAAATAACCACTAACAATGGCGGCATTGCTGATCTGTTTTCAGTGCCATCTATATGTCAGGCCATGAATTTTTCAAACGCACCTTTTATTCACGCTGAACTGTGTTTATGACGGGGAAAAACTGCTACACAAATTAATTTGTTGTGCACTTTCTTCCCTCTAAAAAAATTAACATGTAGACAATACACAAGATTGGTTCTTGCCCTTGGATATCGTGTTCTTGTGTGTAATTAGGACACTGTAGGAAGATAAGTGCTGACCCTCGCAATACAAACTGAATGAAGGGGAATTACTCGATGTACCAAGTGGCGTTTATAACAAGTATTTAAAATTAAAATTAGCTTGCGGCAAACAGACTCGGTAAACAGTAACAGGAGTTCATTGCTGTGATTTCACAAGTCTTCGTTCCAATTTCGTAAAGATGTCAAAATTGATGGCATTATCGAAATCCTTGTGTACAATTACAAAACGTTTCACTTCACATGATTAAACAGTGCTGAGCGATTTATTATATTCGAAGTTAGAAAATTGAAGTTATTTAGCTTGATTAATCGGAATTAATTTAACAGAACTCTTAATTCCTTCAGATAAAGAAACATGTTAATAATAAAATTCTTAATACACTTGTAAGTTCTTTGACAAAATGACTGGCTTCCTCTCGCAAGGCACATAGTATATAGTTGCTTGAAATGGTGGAAGTATGCCAGTGACGTCTCGTGATAAAATATATTGTGTCTTGACAATTCTGTGTTCCAAAACCAAAGAGAACTAGAAATCATTAATTAAAATTAATAGGCTTAATATAAATGTCATGATTCTAACATTACATCCCACTATCGAAGTTGTAAATATATATTAACGATGATGATGATGATGATAATAATAATAATAATAATAATGATGATAATAATAATAATAGAATTTAATTAGGTCAATCTAGAGCATCCAACAGCCACTAAACGAATATAGCACACTTTTATCACTGCCAATGTGATGCTATAAACTAATTTTCAATACTGTTATCACAACCACAACACATTTCAAATCTTATTGTACCATATATATAGAATTATTACTACATTAACACATTTAGTATATCACGAAACATGTGAAATATAATTATTATGAAAGTCACTATATTCTTCTTAGAATTAGTATGGTCCACTTCCACTAGATAGCAACCGACACGATTGGCAAAGCCAGCAATACTTGAAAACGTAATGATATTAAATGTGAGGAATGTTACTACAGATGTGTAGTATTATGTGATGGGTTAAGTTAGGTTTGATTAGATATATATTATGTGATAGGTTAGGTTAGGTTTGATTAGGTGTGTAGTATTATGAGAGAGGTTAGGTTAGGTTTGATTAGGTGTGTAGTATTATTAGTATGTTGGTGGCACTGAAACCCACTGTCACATTAAAGAAATATGGCAGTATTCTTTGTTCACGCACGACGATTTTCATATATAAGTAAGGTACGTATTTAGGGCGAGTTGGGTGGGCTTACAGCTCTCCCAGTGATCACATCAATTTCTACTAATCAATACTATAAATCCAAGGCATTTTGAAGCTATTTTATCAGGTTTCTATAGTGGCTCGGACATACGAAAGATTTACCTTATTATTATTATTATTATTATTATTATTATTATTATTATTAACTATGCAATTATTTTATTAACTTGCAATCAACTTTTCTTGGCCAGGACATCATATTTTTTTTTTTTTTTTGTGGTTTTTGCTGCCATAATATTTTCGAATCCCATTGGTCTATTTCTTCGAAGAATTGTCAAGTCTTTGATCAATTAGAACATGTTCTTATTTACTTTCAAGATAATGAAGGACTTCTAAAAGTATTATAAGTGATTTATAGGGCTAGAATTTTGATGACCTATAAATCATGAAAAAATGTCCTAAAACAATGCATTTATGACCTAAAAATCTTTAAAAAATGCCCTAAAAATTGATCTTACAGGTTTTGTACTACTTAATATTTAGACTAGCAATTAAATTAAATTTTACATAATTTTTTCTAAGTAGTACAGTTTAATTATTTTACCTGATGTAGTTTCCATGTATGATCGTTCACCTCTGCGTCAGCATGTGGACGTGAGGTCAGCAGTCGGCTGGTCGGTCTTGGCCCTTCATGGGCTGTAGCACCATGGATTTACTTTACTTTTAGTGTCCGTGTAGTCTACCACAAGGCCACTCTTATCTGGAATTAGCAGGTATAGACGAGTCTATAATGAATGGGTGGTTGGACTGATCCATTACGTGGGGTGTACTACGTTAAAATGACAATATTTGTGTAGAAAAACGATTAAAATACTATTATACAAATTAATGAGTATTAATGGACAAAATATCAAAGGAAATAGAGATTATTTTACATTAATAACAGGGATTTATGGCCAAAATTAAATGAAAATGCCTAAAAATGACCGAATAAAACGAAAGATGCTCTTATGAGTTGAAACAGGCAAATATGTCTTAAAACACTCAGTTTATCACATAACACATAAATACTAAAGCAGCTATGTTTCTGGCTTACTAGAAGAAAGATGCATTTTCATCAAAATCCTAGCCCTAGTGATTTGACAATAAAACTTGTAAAGTATTGGGAAGTCTTGAAGTCTTGTGAAATGTTGTATTTTACGAAAATTTAATAGTTTACAAGCAGCTTGCTACAGTACAACATAGTCACACTTCTACGATCTACTAATTGCATTCATTCGGTCTTCTGATCATTCCTGGTATCTGTTAATTCTGTGAAATAACAATGAAGAGATAGGGGAAGATAGAAGGAAGAAAGAAAGAGGTGGGAAAGATCCCATGTGCAGTGATACATCTTCACAAGTCGAGTGAGATGTGCCTTCACATCAGGTTGAAATTGTAACTGCTAGAATATCCGTGCATGTTGGTTATGTGTCACTCATGATTGACTTGTGCTCTGTCCACAGCCCACTCCGCGTCCAGAGAAGATCGACCAGAAGGTTATTGACGGACACGTAGTCCCGAACCACGTCCTGTTCACAGACGCCACCCCGAAAGACCACGACTATGAGACCCTAGCGTTCACCGATAACATGCGAGTCACCATCTCATTCACCACACAGACCGACGGGAAGAAGACTTCCTGTGAGTAGAGAGCAGCTCTCATGAGATATAGTGGCAAGGCAAATTGTACCCTCTAACTGAATAAGGGAAGTAACTGGAAGTCATTGCATCCAATTTTGAATTTTTTTTGTGCATGAGCGTCTTGTAGAAAAGTACATACAAATTACAAATACGTAACAAAAATTTGCTCATCTCACTGACAATGAATGTGAAAGATGTTAAACATCATTTCAGTTTAGCCTGGCTTCGAATTTCTATGTTGCAGTGCGCGTGTGTAGGAGCAAATATAAATGACACTCGGGAGGAAATTAAACGCAGAATAAATGTAGGAAATGCCTGTTATTATTCAGTTGAGAAGCTTTTGTCATTCAGTCTGCTCCCAAAAAAAGCTGAAACTTAGAATTTATAAAACAGTTTTATATTGCCAGTTGTTCTGTACGATTGTGAAACTTGGGACTCTCCCTTGAGAGAGGAACAGAGGCTAAGGGTGTTTGAGAATAAGGTCCTTAGGAAAATATTTGGAGCTAAGAGGGATGAAGTTACAGGAGAATCGAGAAAGTTACACAATGCAGAACTGTACACATTATGTCCATCCCTTGACATAACAGAAATGCGTATAGAGGGAAAAAGACCTTTGATGAGGCCGAGACGTAGATGGGAGGATAGGCTAATATATTATTAAAATGGATTTGAGGGATGTGCGATATGATGGTAGGGACTAGATTAATCTTGCTCAGGATAGGGAAGTAAGTAAGTGTGTATTTTAATTGAAAATTATTTACATTGTGAGAATGCTTCAGGACATGTTAATAACTTGTCAGTGTTCGCCATGGTTTTTAATACCCTGCACATGACAGCTGCTGAGCTCACTGGTTGGTCTGAGATTAATTGGTAGCCATTTCATTTTCTCCACCTCGTACTGGTACATTGGCGGAATCATTATTGAATACAAGTAAGTTTTTGAATTCATATGTTCCCACTTTTCCCCACTAGGGGCTCTCCAGTAGTTATTGTGGTGACATCTGTTACCAAGAGTTGTGAGCGTAATAACATAATAACATGCAGTTTTTAAAGTAGAAAAATCTTATCAGTCAGCTTTGGATAGGCTGATAAATATAACACTGGAAGTAAGAAATTCTTTACGTTTTAAATTAATTGTTGTTGAAGTTTAGGTCATCATATTTGAAAATTAACCCGAAACAATTTTCTGTGGTTTGATGTGTTTGAAACCCAAGCGGTTGGGGGATTTTCTCTTGAGCTACTACAAAAAGGATAATAGCAACAGACACTCGAAGTTGCCCATCATTGTATTGGTCTCTATAATCTTTTCGCTGTAAGAAAAATCCTAATATAAACAATAGCACGTGACTGAAGTGAGGCTTCATTGGCCGCTGTTTGGCGCCATAGATTCTCAGTACGTGTTCCCGCCTACTGTTGTACATTCTGCTTCATGTTAAACATTTCCCGTTACTCGTCAAGTAGGCCTAACCTCACTACTATGCATTCGTTTGCTTAGGAAACATTCACTTTATAATTATGTAATTAAAACTCACATAACTTATTAGCTATATACATTTAAGACTGTTTTTTTCCGCTTTTGAGAGAGTTTTCACTCTTATGTTTAATAATCAAACACACAGGATGCAGAAGCCATACTTCAGTACCACGTGCTTACATGAACAACTACGAGTTCGAGTGATGCCACCTTGTTACAAGAACAGACTACCTCGGTATTACTGTTTGTATTCATCCGCGTTCATAGTAACTAACGAAATATATTGTTGTTGTTTTCTAATGCCAGGCATTTGACAATAAAGTCATTTGACCTCTTGCACTCCAATATTTTTCAAAGATATTATCATGACTAGCCACTGAAGCACAGATTTTGAGATGTTCCGAATCCATTTCTTGGTTTGAGTTGCACAATGGGCAGTTAGGGGACTGATATATTCCAATTCTATGCAGGTGTTTGGCCAAACAATCATGGCCTGTTGCCAATAGGCCCATTCACAATGAAAATTAAACATAAACATAACGTAAGCATAAAACCTTGTGTCCATGTTATTTAATGAAAGCATTCACAATGAATTACATAAGCATAAACTTAATCTTAATCATAAGACGTTAACATGAAAGTTTGCAAACTCCAAACTTTCATGCTTATGTTTATGCGATTTGGAAACAGTACACAAGCGGAAAGCGTGTTTTCACTTTTTGTTTAACATCTCATGGGCTTTGCCTACAGGCAATATTTTGATCTATTGGCCGTGATGATAGCTAGGCGCGCAACATGGAATCATATGACGAAAAGTTGATTATTTTACATCTCCGTTTCTTTGATTTCAAGTATTGAAAGCCATATACTGATGCCATTGTAGTTATTAGAAACCTAAATTGAATAGCTACATCGTCAGTCATTGTGCAATTCTCCATTTTTATGTAATAGATTCTGTAGTTTTGTTGATTCGGTATGTTTGTTTCCACACACGTGTTATGTTTACGTTATGTTTAATTTTCATTGTGAATGGGCCTTGGCTACTTAAGTTTGTGGCATATGTTTATGTGCTTATGTTAATGTTTACGTTATGTTTAATTTTCATTGTGAATGAGCCTTAAATGCAGCTACAGACGATTTTCGTGGTAAATCGGGAATTAACTGTGGATTTTGATGCAGAGAGTTCCATTTTTTCCCTTGGGATTGAGTTATCAAGTTTTACTAACGAAATATAAAAGTAGCTTTTCTTTTACATATCGTTTTACATATGAGCGAAGTTATATTTTCATTGTATTTAACAACTAAAATTCAATTTTTTATTTTCAAATAATACAAGATGATAGTTTCCAAATACGGACTATATTTTCCTGTGTCGTGTGAGTGTTTCGACTGTGAGCCAGTGACAGATATGACAGCCATGTGCTTGTGTTTACATTAGGATTTTTCTTACAGCGAAAACAGTATAAACTATTTGTCTGTCATAACTGTTAGAGTGACATGTTTCCATTCTCCCACAGACTACGTGAAGAGCAATACAAAAGTGGGGGACCCGAACCACACGGAAGGTGTGGTGCTGGCCGAGATCGTGAAGGCCAACATTCCTGTCAGGAATGGCGTGGTGCACCTGATCCACAGACCTCTGATGGTTGTGGACACGACGGTGAAGCAGTTTCTTGAAGTAAGTACAGATCCAGACTGCAGGCTCTTGTTGTTTCCTTGTTGCCTGTTTGTCAATCCATCGCTGCGGCTTGGCACGTTGTTAGTTCCGGAGCAGCCATGCTGAGCAGATCCCGGGCTTAGATCTTGATTGTGTGGATCTACGGAACTTGTTGTACGACTTCAGTTCTGGATTTTATTATTATAAATTTAACTAACGCAGAACTTCTACCATATGGTGGTCTGAGTTCGATTCTTGATTTGAAACTTCAATTAAGATATCTAGTTTTCTCTTTAGGGAGAGCGACTTAACACAGCCCAATAGGCTTTTCTTCGATCCTCAGTTAAGAACACAGGCTATTTATCGCTCCATGCTATGCTGGCTGCCCTTCTCTTAATTTGCGAGCAAGGAAGGACTCTGTCGTGCAGAAATATCTTTCATTATCTAGATAGAGAATATTTCATTTTATTTAAGTACTGTAGCAAAAACAAGTTGAATTTTTTTTTAAATTTACATTCCTTTGACGTGTGCAGAGCAAATTGACCTGAGTTATTTGAAAAACCTCAGTCTTGTTGTTGTCTTGGAAGGGAAATGGTACTGTCACATGTTGAAACCACCATTTCAGTCAGAGATAAATTCTGTCCAATTTCTGTCTGCAATTAGGATAAGCTAAATAATTAGTAGGTAATTTATAACGGACAAATAACTAATACAGTATTCTGCTTTCTTGATTTGGACTGTTCATCATGGCTGTTTTTTTTTTAATAGATAAAACACGAAGTGCCGTAGTTAAAGAATGAGCTCAAGTATTATTAGAAGACATATTGGAAGTGAGTGGAACCAACAACTGGTTAAGCTGCAATTTGATGTGGATGGGAGAACACTGTCATCTCGTGCTGACGAGAGAGAGGCTTCACAATTCTGAGAAAAGCACATGGACACAGCCATTCACTCAAAATAGATATTACAAGTGCAGTCCATATAATTCAGTACAGTTACATCAATATACAGTACAATACAGTGCTGCTGGTGATGGAGTGCTACGTACCCCCCTGAATGTATTGTCACGTCTCTTTGTAATTTCGCTGCTGTGTCTTTGCAAAACAAAATTTAGATTTTTTTTTTTTTTTTTTTTACTTTCTCATTATATAAAATATAGAGGAATTATTATTATTATGATGCACGTCGATTTAAAATTTTGCCATAAATTACATTTTCACTCTTCTTACTATCGATACAATTATCTTATATTACACGAAATAATGTTAAATTTCTTCATTTTTGTTATAATAGTGAAAGTTGCATATTTGGAACCACTAAAACAAAAACATCACAAAAGCTTGAAATTAATTCTAACAGTTCTTTTCTATTTTTGTGCTTTTTCATAAATTACTGGTTGAGTTTTTTTTTTTTTTTTAATTTGTTCATACATGCTTTATCATCTCTGGTCATATTGCGTGTGTAGAATCTTTGGCTATGTCAGTAGGCAGTTGTTACTATTGTTGTTGACTTTGTTTCTATTGTTGTGTGTTACAGATGGTTTATTCATTTAACTAATTTAAGTTTGTTTTAATATTTATGATATTGGTGATTAAGGCAGTGGTGAATCATGGTACATAAATTTCCAATCTGGCATTTACCTTACAAAATCTGTGTGAACAGTGATGAGTAAGTTAGCGAAATTAGTAGTATGAAAATACTACATTTATCTCAGTAAACATATGATACAAATTACTTCACACACGCACGCACGCACGCACGCGATGACTCGTTAATAGCCATTCCATAAAATTATATAGTGAGAAAGTATATGCGGTTTACATTGCTCCATTAGCTGTTGAAGGTTTGTTTGCTGGTGTGCATTCCATCCCTAGCAGCTGTCACGTATTGCACAACATAACTGATATTCATTAAGACTATTTCATGCACAAACCACTAATTATGATTCTTCTTACTTGACTTTCTTTTCATAATACTTCGTCTTCTGCAGTCATTCAAGGTAAACTCACTTTTTCCACGTTTTTACAGCATTTTTATCTATCATTACATTATAGTTGCTCCTCATGTTGTTATACCACTAATACATTGCTTGAGATTAACATCTTGTACGTTTGTTACTGTTACTGAGATGCTTCTGTTGCAATCGGTGTCAGCTGACTGAGCTGCGGCTTTCAGCAAGGATATGACTGGCTGCCTGGAACAGTAACTTGGTTTAGTATTCAAATAACGTAAACTCAGGTAATTAATTCAAAGCTGGGTGTCTCACCGTCCAAAAGGTTTTTCTCATCGTTCGTTTTAATTATAGATTTCCAAAAGTATTTTTTATTGCCGTATTTGTACAGTTGATAATAGACAGGAAAGCAGTGAAGATGAAGCCCGGCTACTCAGGGTACATTTGGCTGTGGTTTTTGTAACATTTTGTTAACTGATCAGGTAGAATATTCCTCTCTTCGAAATCATGATAAAATGTTGATGCAAGATGTGATGACATTTTATGGAGTGATTCACCCAGTTACAGCCCATATTTCTGAATAAGGATTTAATGAAAGCGTGGGTCATATCCATAGTAATTGTCAAACTGATTAATTTTAACGCTTGCTTGACTGTGAGATGGGTAGCCAAAACAAAAGCTATATGATGAGATCATAGGATTACAAGGCCTCAAACAAAGAATTGTACAGTACAGAATGTTGGAAGTTTCTTCCTTGGAGTTGCACAGTGTAATTGTTTATTTTAATTTGAAAAAAAAAAAATATATATATATATATATATATATATATATATTTTTATTTGACAGTATAAAAGAATAACCATTGCTCCGTGAGTGACATGTTTGTATTTAGTACACTTTGTGCATACCAACATTACTATGGATTTCTGTATTGCTCACTTGTCACTTCAGTGAATGCACAAATGTGAATTGTGAGTCTGGATGACTGCGCCAACTAGCTGATGTGACTGTGCATTGCTTATATCTGGGCAAGTTAAGTTTGCTAAGGCTACAGAGACACAAGACTTGCTTGATAACTATGCAATTCTGAAACTTGGCCTTTGATCTTTTTCGCTGAAAATGGGGGAGGGGGAACTTGTGTAACTCCTAGAAATATACCCATGTCCTTAGAACCCATGTCCTTAGATCTCTTTCACCACTGAAAATGGTGGAAAGAAAAAATCTTGTGTAACTATTGGAAATAGACCCATGTCCTTGCATCTCTTTCACTACTCACCACTGAAAATAGTGGAAGGAAAAATCTTGTGTAACTATTAGAAATAGACCCATGTCCTTAGATCTCTTTCACCACTGAAAATGGTGGAAAGAAAAAATCTTGTGTAACTATTAGAAATAGACCCATGTCCTTAGATCTCTTTCACCACTGAAAATGGTTGAAAAAAAAAAATCTTGTGTAACCATTAGAAATAGACCCATGTCCTTAGATCTCTTTCACCACTGAAAATGGTGGAAAGAAAAAAATCTTGTGTAACTATTAGAAATAGACCCATGTCCTTAGATCTCTTTCACCACTGAAAATGGTTGAAAGAAAAAATCTTGTGTAACCATTAGAAATAGACCCATGTCCTTAGATCTCTTTCACCACTGAAAATGGTGGAAAGAAAAAAATCTTGTGTAACTATTAGAAATAGACCCATGTCCTTAGATCTCTTTCACCACTGAAAATGGTTGAAAGAAAAAATCTTGTGTAACCATTAGAAATAGACCCATGTCCTTAGATCTCTTTCACCACTGAAAATGGTGGAAAGAAAAAAATCTTGTGTAACTATTAGAAATAGACCCATGTCCTTAGATTTCTTTCACCACTTAAAATGGTGGAAAGAAAAAATCTTGTGTAACAATTGAAAATAGACTCTTTTCCAAGGAGCTTTTTCACTGAAATGAAAATAGACTCATGTCCTTCGATCTTTCACTGAAAATGACAGAGGAAAAAAAAAAAAGCTTGTGTAACTGTTGGAAATAAACTCGTGTCCTTAGATCTCTCTGACTGGAAATGGCCTCAGGAATGAGATGAACAAGTGCCAGTAAAGATTAGAGCAGTATGCTGTCTTGACTATCTATAGGTGAAGGTAATCTTCCAGTCTAATGAATCACTAATGTCCCAGAAAAGAATCTTTGATTAAATTGTTGCTGTCTTCAATGGTTGTGCTGTAATTTACATTATTGACCAAATTCATGCACCCTAATCTCGGCAGTAACTTGACTCAGATGTTTTCTGTTTCCTCCATATCTTCCCTTGCAGTAAGTGGTCCTTCCTTCCTCTGATGCTCCTTCTATCATGTCCTTTCACACATATTTTATGTATATTTCCGTATTTTATTTCGCGAAAAATACAGTGAACTGGATATCTTAGAGTAAGATTTTCTGAAACAGTTCAGTTTATTAAAAAATCCAATCAAATCCATCACTTTTTGACCATGCTGTCCCCGGTGGTAATCTGGGATTAGAAGTCAAGACCAGATTGATGTTAAGACATTTCTTTCTCGTGGTATAAATCATCTATCACTCCTATTTATGTCCTAATGTTTTTGCATATCATTTCCATCATGCCTATATGTGTATGACATTTTTTCTGAGCATTAAGTAAATATGACTGTTATACAGTGGCAGCTATTGAAGGAGGACTCTGGGGCATTGCTTTCTCTGTAAAAATTAGGAAACACATACAGTGAAACCTCTCCTTACGGACACCCCCAAGATACGGACACTCCTCATATACAGGCAGATTTTTATGTCCCAACTGAAATAATGTAAAAATAATGATGAATTTAACTCTCGTTTATGGACACTCTTAGACACGGACAGCTGTTTCAGTCCTAAAGCTTGCTTTACCTCCTGAATGCGGACAGAACTTTGATTTCAAGACATAATGTGTTACAAAAATGGAAAATTTAGTTTTGAGAACTTACAGACATTCCTTAACATGAAAGAAGACAATAAGGGTCTCGTAGGCTACCACTAGCCCAGCCGGCTACCCCTTGTTAGCTGGAAGCGGGTGGATAAACAAAGTCATAAAATTTAACCTGTCTGATGGATCCAAGGTTTCCGTGATCGTGAAATTTTATTCGACACATGATAAGGTTAGTAGGAATATTCCCTTCACTTCAATCAGTTGTTTTGTTTCGAGAGACATGGCACCTGAACGTGAAGGTTAAGTTGAAAACTGTAAATTACAGTACTGCATAACTGTAGACCTAGAATAAAATTGCATGGCACAGTACTGTATTTTCCTTTTTCGGCCTTATCTACTGTAGTTCAAAGTTGCAAAGAATTTAATGTAATACAGTAGACTGTATTTAGAATTAAACTACAGTAATACATTTCATTTAAAGCGTGAAGGGATACATAATGCATATTATAAATTTACTGTTAGACTGGGGAGCCTCCCTCCCAATTAAGGACACCTCCCAGATGCAGACAGATTGTTACGTCCCTTCACTGTACTCTATTTGCATTTGCAGAACAACTCTAATTTGATCAATATTCAAGTTATGTTTGTAATGTTCAGCTATGTAGAGGGTATTAGGCAGTAACACAGTAACACTTGGACTGAGACTCATCGTCCGTACATTTTTCAACCTGTGCAAGTGCACTGCTTCCGCCACTCCATCCATGTCAACGCTAGTGGACAGACTCAACTCAAAAGAGTCCCTCATGACAAATATTTTGGAGTGGCTGTATAAAATACTGCTTCTTTTTTTAAGGAGTTACTTGAGTATATATTTGTCCAATTCCTTTCCTTCAGAAAATAAAATACTGAATGCTGTGTACATCATAATTGTCCCAAGTCGAATATAGCTGTAATAAGCAAGATCTTAAAGCGTGGGGTCCACCAAAAAGCCACCAAATCATGCATATTATCTTCCACGTAATTTCAACCGTGTCAACTCGGTAGCGTAGGCAACACTGCTGGTCAAAAACACAAACTATTAGTTACATTGTCAGTGACCAGCTCCGAAACTGAGAGGTGTTTTTCGACCTTAGAAGTGATAAATACATTATTTTTTAGGAATTATATGGGTAGGGACAGATTAAATGTGCTTGGAATGTTGTCAATAGTAAACACAATATTAGTTGAAATTCCTGAATGCAATAAACAAGTCATTGGCAAGTTCTGTGAGAAGAAATGTCATATGAAATTCCACTTCGAATAAATAAGGTAAGGGCACGTTGTAATTTATTGTTTTTCATTCGAAAATGTAATATTGAAATTGACCGTTTAACTTTTATGACTAATACTCACGAGCCGCCACTGCCATTATTCGAAACTCACAGTTGAAAATACGCGCTTGATGGAACAGTGGCACAAATTCAAGATCTAGTTGCCAACATTGAAATAAGGAAGCATTGTTAAGACATTTCCAGGGAATGTTCGTACTTCAGGTGCCCCGATAACAGCTTGAGGAGTAGGAGTTTGCGAGAGCTCAGGAAGTGAAAGTTGTGTACAATGCCAGCCATCAGGTGAGTCCCACTCATTCGTTTCTTTTCCCACTAGTATGTTGTGCTGAAGAAAAACTGAGTTAAGGAGCACGTGCTGGTAATTAATTGTAATCTGGCCCTTAGTATTATATCCTGGGCTGCAGTGTTGGTCCTGCAGGATGGGAAGGAATAGGTGATGGTAGTAGGTTTTAACAAAAGTTACATTTTGTGCTCTCTTTTCGCTCAGATGCATATTGCCTTTTCTTCTGAGCTCTTGGACGAGTTTTGTTCATTCTCAGAAGAGAACTTTGATATTCAGGCTGTAATGTAATTGACTTGCGCAGGAAATATATAAGTAATATGGAAGAATTTTATTTTTAAGTCCTGAGCAGAAACAGTAGAAGGTGTAATGATTTTTTCTTTTAACACGGAGTATTCGTGAATTTCTAGGCAGAACTTTCTGATCTAGAAATTACATAGACACAAGAGGCAATGTTAGCTACTTAAAAATTGCATTTATTTAATTAATTCCAAAATACTTTCACCAGGAATTGCAGGTCCTATATGCTGTTCTCAATCATTAGTATCAGTCTTAGTTTTTTTCTCTCATTTTGAATGAGTCTTAATGTGATTAGATGTTGTCAAATATTCAGATCCATATGCTGACCGACTTCCTGCACAGAAGGTCCCTCAAGTTTCTAACCCTCACATAGTACAGTTGAACCTCGATACAACAATATTCTGGGGACTAGGCAAATTGTAGTGTTATATCGGGTTGTTGTTATAATGAAGGGTTACGAAATTTTACCCATCTTTATGTTCTGAAAGAGAATATAGTAGAAGTAAGTGGAAAACAATATTACATACTATGAAGTAACATTTACTCACTATTTGATTATCCTACCTCATGTACATATTTATATAACATTCAGCCATGGTTTTTTGTATCAGTAATATTGTATTCCCAAAGTGAATTTAGACCTGGTAAATCAACAATTAACCACATCTTTTATCTTAGAATGATTTTGGAGAAATTTTATGAAAGTGATATAGACCTGCATCATCTATATATTGATTTTAGACAAGCATATGATACCATAATAAGAGAAGAAGTTTTGGAAGCAATGCACTGGCTGGGAATACCTAAAAAGTTAATATGGTTAATAAAAATGACTTGGAAGAGTACTACATGTCAAGTGAAAATAGGGAGAGATTTATCGGAAGAGTTTTATGTGTAGCCTATAATGGTTTACGACAAGGTGATCCACTTTCCCCAGTCATATTTAACTTGGCTCTTGAAAAAGCAATTAGAGCCATCAAAACAAACCCTGGAGGTACGATATACAATCGCTTAACTCAACATCTAGCATATGCAGATGATGTGGCCATAATTGCAAGAACAAAGGCAGCACTATCAGGGTCACTACAAGAATTTGAGGAAGAAGCGAGAAAGCTTGGTTTGGAAATAAATGAAAGGAAAACCAAGTATATGAAAGCATCCAGAAGAGAGGTACAGAAGCAGGACAATGTGGTCTTTCATCACCATAATTTTGAAAATTGTACAAGTTTTAAATATTTAGGTACAATGATTACAAACAATAATGATATATCCTCGGAAGTAAAGACAAGAATAATGGCCAGTAATAGGTGCCTGTTTGGGCCTGGAAAACTATTTAAACTCGGTTCATTATCCAGATCTGCAAAGAAAATAATTTATAAAACTATTCTAAGACCAGTGGTTACATATGCTAGCGAAGCTTGGGTTTTAACAATAAATAATGAAAATATGCTAGCAGTTTGGGAAACAAAAATCCTGAGAAAGATATATGGTCCCCATTTTGAAAATGGTCAGTTTAGAAGTAGAACAAATAAAGAACTAATGGAACTGTATGGAGAACCGGGTATAGTTTCCTTCATTAAGAAAGGCAGACTTAGATGGTTGGGACATCTTGAACGTATGCCAGAAGGCCGATTACCTAAACGGGCATTATATGGACACCCAGGAGGATTAAGGAAGAGAGGAAGACCAAGGCTGAGGTGGCTTCAGGATGTGGAGGATGATCTGCGGAGAGTTGGATGCAAGAGATGGAGACAACGGGCTCAAGATAGAGATGAATGGTTTCTACTGATTAAGGAAGCCCAGGCCCTTCAAGGGCTGTAGTGCTAATAATGAATGAATGAATGAATATTGTATTCTGTCTTTTGATTTTAAGGTTATCAGCAACAAATCTGTTTCTTATTGCTTCGAGCACAATCAGATGATCTGGTAGTACACTAGGGACCACTTCAAGTAGCAATATCAACATCATCATCTGCCACAGTTTTTAAGCACTTACCATATGTTTAGAATTAATTTTATCACTTGCAATACTGTCCTCTATTTCCTTGTTTTTTTATGAATGTTGCTAGTGTTGACTGCGCAAACCCATACCTTTTTAGCAACTTTAGTCTGCTTTAGGCCCCTAAATTCAGCTGATTTATTTTCGTGTTACACCTGCCATCATTAACAACTAACATTTGAATATGAAAGGCACCAGTAGCAGCAAATCCTGTTAAGGGTCACGTGGTTTTGAAGCTGGTAGAGTTCTATTGTAACACTCCTTGCACAGAAAGCCGAGATCAGTCGACAGAAATATGAAAGAGAGTGCACAAAATAACGGAAAACATCTTTAAGAGGTGATGACAAATGGAAAGTAAAATATTGAACATAAAAAACCAAGCAAATTACAAGAATTATACTGTTTTTATAGTTCTATCAGAATTTATTCAAGATTTGACCGTCGGTAATAATGGATAAAACATATTGGAAATGCAAGAAATACTAGTGGCTTGTGCAGCAAATGCTGCAAACTAAGTTCATTAGACGTTCAAATAAAAATTTTTCAGATTTATTTTCAATGAACAATACCAGACATTTTGAAAGTTATATGCTTCCATAATAATGAAACATACTCCCTCTGAATGTTTTTTTATGCCAAATACTTTTTCTCGAACCTATCCACCTTGACTTTCTTGAGTTTCAACGCGAAAACGCAAGTAACAAAATGTGTGTGTATATATATATATATAGCCGCCACTCAGTAAATTATAGAAATGAAGATCTAATTTAAGATATTCTCTACATCTACTTATATAACCCCAAAACATTTCACTTTCATATCATCAATATAGCATTAATATGTATAATTGATGAAAAATAGTTGCATCATGGCATTAACTATAATAATATTTTATTTCTAATGGTAATTATGTCATCAAACTACTTCAAGTTTTGTAGATTTTAATATCCAATACACCAAGCTGTACTCAGCAAATTACACACCGCAGAATCAGACCTGTAAATTATTTTTAGTAAGTCTTGAAGTTTTTAATAACAAATTGAATTTGAACTCTAAATATGTCAGCAATCCTGCAGGTCATGGCCTTCTGTAATATCCTATTGTTTATTGTATGTTTTGTTTTATTCTGAAATGCAATTAGTTCTCAAAACTGATGAAAGATGGATTTTGAAAAATAGGAAAATTATGTAGGAAAATTGACATTTCACTAAAAACTACTATTTTTCTGAAAATTTTTGGATGCCAAGCTTCAAAATGAGGGGTCACTCATTAAAATCCGTTCAGCCATTTTCCCATAATTTCCATTACCAGTTCAAATTATATATATATATATATATATATATATATATATATATGTAGATGCTTATCAAATTTACCATTGCAACAGGATTTATCATTATATTGGTTTTCGTTGTATGGAGGTTCAACTGTATATCAATGATATTTGAGCACCTTCATTATAGCTGCTTTGAAAAATGTCGTGCACATATCTGGTTTCCTCAGTTCGCATTTCACTTACCCCCCTTTGTTCCTGCTTCCTTGTAACTGTGTGTTAGAATACAGTAGTGCTCCTGTCTAACCAGAGTCTCTTGCAATGAAACCTAGACGGAAAGAAACAAACTGGATGGAAAGGCAGACAAAGGAAAGAAGAAACAAACAAACAAATGAACGGTTGTTTGAAGAAGAGCTCAGTCCGCTGCCACCGATTCGCTGCAGACTGATGGGTTTTCTTCTTATTGTACTGGTTGTAGTCTTGTTCAGTATGTGTTGTACTTGCAAAGGGTTTTCCTTGGCTGGCATTACATAATTTAGTGTAAGACTGCCTCACTGACGTCAGACTGCACCTAGGTTGACAGTGGTAGTAACATGTCAGTAAGCTACCTTCAGAAGAAAGCAGCTCGTTCGTTATTATGAGGAGGAGAACTTGCGAATTAAATTCATGCACATATCCGTAGTGAATAACATTCATAATATGTTTCCATGGGAACAGAACAATGTGTCCCTCTCAACATCTTTTATCTTGGACAATGTATGTTAGTATAAAGAAGTTCATCTTGTACACAGAAGTATTGTGTTTGTTTATCTTGAGTCTAAATTTTTTTACTCCAAATTTCACGTGTAAAAGTCATAAACAAAGCTCATATTTCCATTGTTGCTTGTGAATGGGAATTTTTACACATCACAACAAGACAGACGGGAGCATTTTTTAAAACTGAAAGTGGTTTTCCTCTTTCCAACGATTCTTATTGCAGCTGGAATTCACTTAATTGTGATTGCAGTTTTCTTGTGTTTGTACATTTATACAAATAGTGCCACTGCTGCTTTACTACAGATAAAAGGCACGTAGTTACACAAAATCTCATTATTAGAGATACATATTTTTCGCAAACTATTTTCGAAGTACGGTTTTTCAGCTGATAAAAGCAAGAATTTTATATTTCAAACCCTTCCAAGAAAAAATTTCCTAAGTTTATAATCGGGAAATAACGCGAAATTTTTGTTTTCAGCACGAATTTATTCGAAATTACTGGTTTTTAAGAGATATTTATTTAACTTTCTTTACGAAATGTTAATTTAAGGTGCCCAAAAGATAAATTTATTGAAAGTCGTATAAATAATGTGCGTGAATTTATACAATAAGCTTTGATGAAGATAAGTTCCCTGCCTGCTACTATCTGTTGGCAAGCATGGCAATGACTGGAGTTAGCTGAATTTACAATTTTGTTTTAATTAAGTAGTGGAATTTTCTTAAAAATTGGAAAGTGATCGAAATGTAATCTGTTTTGCCTTGATATTTATGTACAAAATTTTTAATTTAATATTCAGACCCTATTTGAATACAGAATTTGGAATATAATATTCAAACCAAATTTCGAGTAACTTCATTTCTAAATGTAAAGTTGAAATAGTCTGTTTTGTGGTGGCTATTATTACTTATTATTATTTACACAAAGTATATAAGACTGTTACTAATTTATCTATACAACAGGTTAACAGCCAGTAGAAAACTATAAGTATTGTTAAAATATACAAAGATCCTTAAGAATCCCTTGATGATATGGTCCCCAGGTCTTTGTAGGAATATTCAGTAATGTATTTTGTCCGAGATTGTGCGTATTTGCTTGGTTTCCGCATAAAACCAATCCGCGGAAAGTCTAAAATTCCACATTCAGTATTCCCAACCGAACACACATAACAATTTCCCTCTTCTTACCGCTTAAGTGACATATTGATTTTACTGCTTTAAGCTTTTAACATATTATTTTTAGAGACTTTCAATATAGTAATAATTATAAATTGGAAACTTACCACTGCAATTTCACCTAAATTGCACTGTTAATTATTGTTTTTAAATATTTGCAAAAATTAAGTAAACTCTACAACACCACTAAAGTTACTGCATTCGTGATGCAAGTAACATTAAGGAAGCCATGAAAAAATCAACAAGATTCCAGACTCATCATAGTCTGGAGGGGGGGAAGACAGACGTATATCACGGCCTGCTGGAGTATAGTAAACACAGAAAACATTTTAAAGCAACAATGTTGAAGATAGATATTTTTGTTTTGCAAATTTGTCGTCATTGAACAGAAACCAAGATGGAGATTTCATTGCAACTAATTAGAAATTCCTCTTTCAGGTATGTAATAAACGATCTTCGCACAAAATAATGTACGATACACGAGCGGTATGTTTTCTTTCAATTCTCGGAAATTAAAAAAGCTGAACTAAGTTTCGCTTTTTCAAACTTTTCCTCGAACATGAAAACTTCAAAATACTGCTCTTGTAACGCATATTACTATTGCATGACGAGAGCAAAAAGTAACATTTTTAATTACGAAATAACAATGAATTTATATGTTTATTTATTTATTTGGTGCAAAATAACACAGAAATTAATCAAATTTTTATCCGAAATGTAAGTTTTTATTCACTCCAAAATAGGATACAACTTATTATGCAACTTTATAGATATTTTGCTTTTCCTGGTGATGTTTACTGTACATAAACGACAACTTGGAATATTTATAACCTGCATTTCTCAGTTAGATTTGAAATTGCTTTATCTGTCATGTTTCTTCTGAAGGTAGCGATTTGAAGTGCTCGGTTACTAGCCACAAGCTATGCTTGGCTCCAGGACAGCCATTATGCATGGTACCAGCCTACATACAAATGACGGAGACTTGTTGCTATCCGTTACTCAGGCATATAGGAAGTCCAAGCTAGAGATAATAACTACTATTGCACTGGGTGCTTGCCAGAAATACCGAGACAGTTTCTGAAATGATGGACTGCGTATGGATGTTGATTCTGTATATACACAATAGCGTTGACTGTTGATTTGTCAGCATGTTGTCTTTGATGCAGCACATTCAGAGTTTGGAAGTTAATAGTGAAGTACGGTTATTGCCCTATTTCTGCTATGTTTTAGTGGGTTGAAATATTTTGACTTTTATTAACAATTCTCATATTATCGAACATTATATACTGTATATAATATATATTATATATATTTTGGAAGCAAAATATATTTTATGTCCATTCTTTCCATTATTTAATTTGTTTCGTGTATTTCTATAGATTCTGTAAAGTATTGTGTGTTTGTAAAGCAGTGATTTTCTGCAAATAGTAGATTTTTCTGTATATATTATAATCTGAATGGAAACATTTTTATTCGTTTTATTTATTTGGAGATGACATTAGTTTTATTATACTGATAAAAAGCCGCAAATAATGTGCATGCAATTAACATGTTGCTGTTCCTTTTACTTCGAATATTATTAAAACTGTTCTGAAACTGTAAAATTGTCACCTGGTGGATGTTGAAAACAAGTTACCGGGGGGGGGGGGGGAACAAATTTATTGGGACTATTGAATTGAACTTGAAAATCAGAACATTTCTAAATTTTCAGGCAATAAAAGCCACACACATATTACTAGTGTTATAAATGTTCCAGCAAATTTAATTCCTTAATCTTAGCCTATTTAGCAGAGACTGAACCTGTTTGAAGAATGACACAGTTTATTCAAGGAAATGCAAAAACTAGAAGAGATGAAAATGTCTTATGATGCAAAGTGCAAAGACTACTTAAAGTGGTTGCCAAAGATAATATTATATACTGAATGCGTTCCTTTGGGAACTTACTAGTTCAGAGGTAGATTGTGAATGCAGTTGTGTACAGTTACTAACGAGATGTGATATTTACTTTCTCATTATACTGCACATTATCAGTTTAGATATTTTCGCAGAATGATACAGTTTTAGCATTTGATATTAATTTTTTGCAGGCATATTCGCTCCTCCTAAACTTTTGAGGAGTCTTAACTAATCTACTTGTCTGGGAAATCAGCATATGGAGTTTGGTTTCTGTAGTAGTTTACTAGAAACCATTTTGATAAAGACAGGAAGAAAGAGTGGTTTCTACAAAACGGGCTGATTTTTACGAGTAAATATTATACACCATATGTTTCCAGAAAGAATTTAGTTCTCAGTATTAGCCTACTTAACTACGAAAATTTCTCGAAACAAAAATTGTAAACTTTATTAACCTACTGGCACAAATGAATGTGATGTTAGCTGTTGAAGAGAGTAAGAAATGCCAAGTGGACATTTTGTTTTTTATCTCGCCCTGCTCTCCCAGCATCATTGTTTGCGTAATTTGTTTGACTCGAATGTCAGTAAAATGGCTTACAGAGAAATGGCTGTTTTCTAATGCCTCATAAATGTATAATGAGGAAGTATGGTAACTTACATCATTACTGTCATATTTCAGAATATGCTGTTTGGTACTTGTGTTGCTTCACATACGAATACAAGTTGATGAACACTTATATTTATGTATTATTGCAAGTACGGTATGATGGACTTCCTATGCCTGGAGTATGTTGTACATAATTATGTATGTTAGGGCAGATTAGTTTGTGTTTAGAATAGGTTAGGACAATAAATTGAAAAGTGCAATGTCTGTCGGAGAACTGCATGATGTCCTAACATATGAGACATCTTTTAACTTATGTAGACTAGCTAACATTTCTGATTCCAGGGCATGATATTAGAGAGTAAAGTTCAGGAATTACAAACAGTTCTGCTTTGCATAATTGACTGTACAAACAAGAGAATTTAATTGGATATAGATATGTCTTGGCGTGACTTACCAACTTGAGCATTGTACATATTTCTTAGAGAGTGTGTGAACGTGTGAAAGAGAGGGTTGGGTGTGTCTTTTGTTAATACAGTTTTATGCTAATTAGTGAATGCTTTATATAACTTTAACCAGATAAGCAGCAAGTTGCAAGGGATTTCTGGACTCGTATCACCCTTTTACTTTTGCAGTGTCTGATATCAGAAATTTGCATGTTTTTCCTTATGTATTGATTACTTCAATATTTTAAATTGAAAACTTACAGATACAACTTCAGAATACAGGCAAAATAATTTGCATGGGTGTGTGAGTGTGTGAATTTTTCTATTTGCTTCATGCATGTCTTTGTATGGCTTATTATTATTATTATTATTATTGGTATTATTATCGTCATTATTATTAATAATATTTTGTCATTATTTTTATTTTTATTATTATTAATTGTAGTACTACTACTGATAGTACTGCTTATACTGTCACTGTTTTGTTTTATGCCATAGTAATTTTTGTCATCATCATCATGGCCATTATCATCACACTCATATTTATTACCTACATGTGTAAGTTGCAGTGTTGTCATTCTTGGGTCCTGTGTTGAACCTTTCAGCTCTATCTTTCGTTATTTTTCTTGTTTCGCCTGATGATGCACCACACCATCAGCCAGCCACCATATTGAATCGATTCATTCTCATAAGGAACTTGCACAACAATGGCACCCACGCTTGCACTGTCTGTTTTATTTGTGACGTACATACAAGTCCCTTATGAAGAATGAGCCCCAATATGGAGAGATAAAGAAATGAGTCCCCGCCTGGCTGCTAATTTGTCCAGTAAAAAATATTGCCCATAACCTTCTGCTTCACAGGCAGTAGTGGAAGGCCAGGTGATAATTTTTCACTCGTGAATTAGCACGAAGGACCAACTTGAAGAACAGCTGTGCGGTGAGACGGCATCGCACCCTGTGTGCTTTCTGTGTGTCCTGTCCCTTCGAGTTCTAACAGTGAGGTGTAGGCATAGTTTCGTCCATTGTGATAAGTTTTGGAGTAACTTTCCAGTGTTTCTTTCAATCTAGATGCTCTCACATGTATACTGCTGTTACATTACCATAATGTACCATATTTATATGAAGTTGTTACTGTTTTGAGTGTTCCTATATGTAATTAATGTACGTTTTTTCCCTTCTTCATTGCTTTGCATGTGACGTTCGTTCATCTTAATGGGGGACTGCATGGCCTCAATAGAGTACTCGTATTTTTGTAAGTACTCCGAGATATCTTTCCATTTGTCAGATTGGTAGAGACAGTCGGTTGTTGTAGGATAGCCACCTGTGAGGCGTTGGGAGCCGGCACGTGGCGCGCCATCCTACATCAGTCGAGGTCTAGTAGACTTGTAGGGTCCAGAAGTCCCTCGCCCCCTCGATCCACCTCCGAGCTGCACCCAGACGGGTAGTGTGGGAAAATTGAAAGCTTGTGAGCTATGAGTACAGTTTGCCGGTACGCTGATTTGGGTGCGCTGGGTGTTGTGGTGATCGGCTTCTATTCTGTACTTGCTGAGCATTTGACTTCATTTATTTGTTTATATTTTATTTCTCTATGTGTATATCAGTTCCGGTTTGAAAGTTCTGTGAAATGTGTGTATATATTATACATTTTTTTCTGGGTGTGTTCCACTGACTGAATTCTGGATGTATATCAATCAGTTCTGTACAAATTCCTTTCTTAAAAAAAAGTATGAAATAGAAATTGGTAATACGGGAATATCTATAGGCATTTGGCCCAAGACATAGATGGATTTCTGGGCCCCATCGTCTGTAGAGTATATGTGTTTAGTTTATAGACTTGTGTTACTTAGAAACATGCTGTAGTCACATGTAGAACTGACAGAAATAAGGTCTAACAGGCATAGTGACAGAGAATGCAGTATTATTTCTAAAACATTGTTACCATTAAAGTTTAAAAAATAAATTATATCACAGTAAGTTTTAACAATATTGAAAGGAAAAACACGGATTATCACAAAATATCATGGCACTGTGGTGTAATTTTGCACCTTTGTTCAGTTTGATCCACGTTAGAATCCAGATTGCATGAATTGCCGAATTGATTGAGGTTTAAGACCATAAAGGCATTTCAGGAAAATATTGCCATGTTGCCCCATTTAATCGTACCTCACCTCTCCTTGCGTGTGTCACTCCTAACCTCTCTGAACTAGTAACTGCGTCATTAATACGTGACTCTGTTCGAATACAGCAACACGTGTCAGTTTCCTTCACAAGCAACGTCACATGAAATGTAATTTTACCTTGAGAAGCTAGCGGATCTTCTTACTTTATGAAGTGATCGTATGGATTTTATTTCGCGTTTATTAATTTCATATTTTGAAGCCAGCATCATTCTCGCCTCGTTGATGGTTATGCTATATCATTGGCACAGTTGTTAACGTGCTTGCCTGTTGAAATCCAAGTAGTAATGATAATGCATTTCTGGAACTTTCATTGGATGACAAAGCCATTCGTGTTACGTAACATAATTTTAATGCACGTTCATGAATAAAGACAAAATGTTGTTAGGTACCAGTAAGAGATTTGGAACATTTTGATTCAGAATTTCATTATCCACATGTAAGGGGTGTACAAATTTGCAATGGATATTGATTAACCCAGGGCCAGGCAACTGAATGCTCTTTGGAGCAGTGTAGAGCTGCTCTTGCTAAAAAAATACTACTGCCAGCTCAACAGCTGTGCAGAGGTGGATTATAAATTACAGATATTTATCACACATGGATATCATAGGAATCATAGTCACTATCAACAAATAACAGGCTTTAAAAGAATTGAAATCAACACTTTCCAAATAATTAGAACGTTTGTATTTGCAGAAATAAGCTGACACAATCGGTACACACAGCATTTAATGAGTTCATATCATGTGTTATGAATATTACAATAGTTTTCAACTAAATGTATGCATACATGATGTAGCTATTTTGTATGCTACAACCACCATCAGACTTCCTCTTGGTAACATACAATGCAACAAAATAGAAAACACGGAGAATAGTCAATATTTTTTAAATATCCGCGGTGTTTGTTAATGACGCTTTTCAACAAGTGGGTTATGTAGCGTCAAAATTAACTTTTTGCGACATTTAACATAAATTTTGCTGAGAGACACCTGTCGTGCCCCAGGGGTTCTTTTACATGCCGCAAATCACATAATATTTCTACCACACGCTGTTCAACTTTTTCTTTCTTTTTTATTCTTCTTATTCAAGATAAGGTGGCAATGCTAAAATTAATTCCATTTAGCTTTGTTTCTCTTCAAGCAAGGGGGAGGGGAGGGGGAGAACCTAATCTCTTTTGTATCTTCTAAGAGCTTGCAACAAATGTACATACTTACAATAATGAACTAAAAGGAATTCGTAAAAATATCTCATTTTCTAGTTGAACAGGATAGTAATCAAAACCATTATTATATGAGTAGTATCAATTTTAAATTAATAATTCTCATAATAGTGACTAGTAAAAAGGTAAATGTATCCCTGTAACATGCCATGAAGGCACTTCCCATGGAGGTGAGCTCCATGCTTTCCATGACCTCGGCACTAGAATGAGGTGGTGTGGTCGGCACCACGCTCTGACTGCCTTTACCCCGGGAAAGACCCGTACTCAATTTTATTCAGGAGGCTGAGTTTAACCTCGGGGCATTCTGAAAGTTTGGCAATGAGAAAAATCCTGTCACTACCTGGGATCGGACCCCGGGGACCTTCCAGTCCGTAGTCAGCTGCTCTACCAACTGAGCTACCCGGCCACCCAATAGTGACTAGTACTGGCATAAATTCACGAACAACTAAGTGTACACAAAGCTTACAGATTTTTTTTTTATTTGGAGAAGCCTGACCTATCCCAAGAATGTGAAACAAATATAGACATAAATATCTGCTATACCCCAAATATTTACAATAATTAATGTATACTGTATATACTTGTAAATATGTGGAATAAAAACACGAAAGGAATTCCCAATTTGTAGTGGAAGAAATATTTATTCGCCATCAATTAGGTATTTTAAGTCGATCATTTTCGAATTGATTAAAAAAATCTATTAAATATTTATTTGGTTCATTTACCAATTTTTTTTTCATGCTAACAGTTTTTTTCGTGCACAAATGGGGATGCAGTATTAATTTTATTTCTGTATGAATGCAATCCAATCTACTGTATATTTGTATAATTATTTGTGTAAATTTGTATATAATATCCTAACCATTTTTACAACAAAAATGTTGCCATTTGAATGAACATCTGCATATCATTGCGTGACTTGTTTCACAATCAAAAAGTGACAAAATTTCATAAATAATATGTTACACTCGAAACTTCTATAAAGTAGCTAATTTATGCAAGGGTTTAGGCCTACATCTTTCAAGTGTTAATCTATATGAACAATATCACCTTTACATAAAATACAAAAAAACATAAATACTGTACATCCAACTTTAAACAACACATAAAAGGACTACATATGAGGGTTTATATGCATAAATACACTAATTTATTGCCTTTAACATACGTATGTTGTATTTAAAAATTAATACACTGAAAATATGATGGGAATAGTACCATAGACAATAAAAATTTCGTCTAGGGAGTGATGGTAGCAAATGTACCCATCACGCTAGCAGTGTTACTTTGTTGAATGGCAATTTATATATGCTGTCACAGGAATTCGGCAGAACGTGAGTTTGCAGTAAGAAACTTCAGTTTACTGCCATTATCAGATATAAAAGCTTTGGCATTAACATAGTTTGTACTGTGAAGACAACGAAGTTATAGTTACCGAATACATGTTTATATTTATTCCTATTATTGCGGACAGCTAATTCTGCAGCTGAAGTATGTGGCAGATGGGATATCGACAGCATCCCATGAGAGAGGTTTTCCTTTACTCCATAGGACTAAAATTAAGCCGCCAGGACTAATATCACTGGATTCTAAGATAGTAGGCATAGTAATAGATGTTAATGCCCTTTTACACTCTTAGAGTAACTTAGAGCATGATGGTTCTATAAACATTGAAAATGGCACCACATACGCATTTATGGGACTGAAAGATCTTGTATCCAAGTCGAGAACTTCTGCAATTTAAGGCTACTGGGTAGAGCTGTTTGCAGTATTTTCGGCATATAAATATGAATATATAAAATATTTCTTTCCTCTGTTTCTATCAAACACAGACTAATGTCCTTTGCACCGTGTGATAAAGAAATGTTGGTGAATTGAAATGTAATTCTGGGCTTAAGATTTGCATAGTCTACTGGTGAAGATATTCCCAGACGTTTCGTCTACTACTGCGGCAGACATCTTCAGTGGTTAGATGACCTAGGTCGAAGCCTTCTGCTAGGGGTACCTGTGGCAACTGATACCCTGACTGGTTGCCTGTCCTTATTTATTGAGCCATTGGCCTTGGTGTTCCGTTGTTGTTAATTGTCCACACCTTTTGGATCTTGGTGGCCTTTTTACTGGTCGTTGTGCTTCATTGTCTCAGCAGACCGCACTTGCTGGATCTTGGTTTCCATCTGTCATACCATCGTTGCATATAGGTTTAGTCCGAGTCCATTTCAGGACAGGACTAAACCTTATAGCTGTTCAGTTCAAAGTGTTCATTTTCACTGTATGCCGTCACGTGGCTAGTCGATGAGCCTAGAGAATTCAATCTTCCTACACTTCCGCAGAGGCGTATTACCTATGTGCCAGAGAAGTTGCCTGGCAAGTACACTACAAGTTCATTCTGAAGAGTACTTTACCGATATGCGTACGGTAACACTGGTAGTGGCAGGAATGTGAACTGTTTCGAAACATGTACTGAGGTGGGTTTTTTTTACTGTCGGGATATGGGGAGAGGGTTAAGACGATTACTTACGTATTTGTTGACATTAACTTCGACAGTCAACATGGACACGAAGAGCATTTGATTTGCATTGTGGAATGTTGCGTCTGGTAGGAGCAACAAATACCCTGCGTACTACTTGGCCGCGCAAAACACAGTTCGAAAGAGGTTGTGATAGCACACAGACCATACAGACCGCCATCTGTTGCTACGACGTTCAAGTTATACTGTACACGTTCTCAAGTTCAGATTGAACGCCTTGATTAATAGGCAAATTCTCCGACACAAAAGCTGAAACTATTTTCAAATCGCTGACTCATCAACAGTGACGTCATGACACACTTTGAAGTGAACACCCAGTATATGCAACGACGGTATGACAGATGGAAACTGAGATCCAGCAAGTGCAATCCACCGAGACAATGGAACGAACGACCAGCCCAAGGCCACTGAGATCCAGCAGGTGCGGACCGCTGCAACAACGGAACATCAAGGCCAATCCTTGGCTCAATAAATAAGGACAGGCAACCAGTCAAGGTATCAGTTGCCACAGGTACCCTAGCAAAAGACTTCGACCTAGGTTACCTAACCACTGAAGATGTCTGCCGCAGTAGTAGACCCAACGCTCTGGGAATATCTTCACCAGTAAACCACGGCATCTTAGCCCAGAAGCACAGTCTAGTATATACAGTCACGAAGCTCAATACGTAGTAAATATGCATCCATAGATAGTTGCTAACCACTAGGATCGCCTCATTACAGACAATGCGAAATAGTACCGGCACAGTCTTTTGTTCCTAGCAAACTCACAACTCAAGCTTCGTGACTGTATATACTAGATTGTGCCGGAAGCTCCATTTCAACTAGACACCGGCCATGAAAGCCTACATACTAAAATGTTTGTGAGTTGTAAGCTGGCCATAGAAACAAATTTTCTTTCATTGTTTTAATATAGGCATGGCAGAAGAGAAGTCCATTAAAAACAAAAGTTTGCGATTGTCAACAGTTAGGAACACCTGTTACAAAAAATTTTTAGTCTCACACTTTTCAAACTTTCCCCACAGGTGAAAAAAAAAAAAATTGAGAAAATGAGTGGAATAAAAATAGCACTTTTTCAATTATACAAGCACATTGTGACAAATCCCCAAACGTTTATTTTGTACCATAAAAAATTGCATTTCTCTGCACATTTTCACTACTTGAATTAAATATTTTAAAATAGTAGTCCATTCATTTTGAAGAACTATTATATTATTTTACTTGAAGCAAGTAAAGAGATAGGTTTCGAAGTAAATGCCAAAAAGACAAAGTATATGATTATGTCTCGTGACCAGAATATTGTACAAAGTGAAAATATAAAAATTGGAAATTTATCCTAAAAATTGGAAATTTATCCTTTGAAGAGGTGGAAAACTTCAAATATCTTCGAGCAACAGTAACAAATATAAATGATACTTGGGAGGAAATTAAACGCAAAATAAATCTGGAAAATGCCTGTTATTATTCGGTTGAGAAGCTTTTATCATCCAGTCTGCTCTCAAAAAAGTTGGAAGTTAGAATTTATAAAACAATTATATTACCGGTTGTTCTGTATGGTTGTGGAACTTGGACTATCACTTTGAGAGAGGAACAGAGATTAAGGGTGTTTGAGAATAAGGTTCTTAGGAAAATATTTGGAGCTAAGAAGGATGAAGTTACAGGAGAATGGAGAAAGTTACACAACACAGAACTGCACGCATTGTATTCTTCACCTGACATAATTAGGAACATTAAATTCAGACGTTTGAGATGGGTAGGGCATGTTGCACATATGGGCAAATCCGAAATGCATATAGAGTGTTAGTTGGGAGGCCAGAGGGTGAAAAAGACCTTTGGGGAGGCCTAGACATAGATGGGAAGATAATATTAAAATGGATTTTTGAGGGAGGTGGGATATGATGATAGAGACTGGATTAATCTTGCTCATGATAGGGACAAATGGCGGGCTTATGTGAGGGCAGCAAAGAACCTCCGGGTTCCTTAAAAGCCATAAGTAAGTAAGTGTTATTAAAGACGGAAATAAACTGATAAAGTGGCTGTTATGACTTTAACTGTGTTTGAGAAATGCTACAGTCTGTCACAGTGCAAGTGAGTTTCGCCATGACTGAAGAATTTATCAGTGATCGATATGTTGTTACTTTCACGTGATGTTGCCTGTTGCCTTATATGGAAACTGGTGCTTGAGACACGTCCAGACAAACAATAAACATTTCGTGACTTACGTTTACTCTTCTGTAAAAAGGATTTTGTACATATTTTACTTTTCTGTATTGGTCAATACGTGATTGGAAATTGTATTCTGTGTTCAGTGAAGTGTTTCCATACTGTCCACTCCCATGAACTTCACTAGTCTGTGCTTATACACGTTAATATAACACTATTATTATCTTTATTCGTTATGTACAATCATAATATAGTCTAAACGTATAGACAAGAATAGGGTAATTATCTAGATTACGTACCTCAATATGACTGAACTATTTACAGAGTAAAAGTGTGGAGGACTCTGCCTCCATTAGTTATGCACAGGAACAAACGTAATCTATCTTTTTTTATCGCGATGTTACTAAATAGTTCTATGCAATCTAGATACTTGCCGAGTGGTGAAGAGTGTGGAAAGAAGCATATTTTGAATTTCGTTTCTACCGTGGTGTCCTACAACCACAACTATTTTTCTGTCACAGGTTCCTATGTACTAGTCATTATAAAATACATAGTCTTTAAATAGACGTTCATCCGTGGGTGTATGGCTGTGCATAGTGGCTGGAAGCATGCTGTTTGCCGAAAGAGTCGGATATTCATACCGCTTAAGACAAATGCATAGATTGAATAATTTCAAGGAAAAATTGTTCTGGGGCCGGGTATGGTTCCTGGGGTAGCTCAGTCGGTAGAGCATTTGCGCGCTAAGCGAAGGGTCCCGGGATCGATACCCAGCCCCGGAACAATTTTTCCTTGAAATTATTCAAACCTGCTTTACAGGGAGCTACTACCTGAAAGTCAGATTTGTATAAATGCATAGATTTCTCATGCAAATTACAATAACCAGCTACCTTTATCATAAAAGATGTTGGAAATGATGTCCTTGTGCCGTCACACATCTCTCAAACCTTTTAAGAAAATGTGTAATTCTTCTTCTGAAGTTGTTGCACATTCCCTTCTTATATTTTCTTTCAGTTGTTCCAGTGTATGTGGGTTATTCTGATACACTTGATTTCATTCATTTTTTAAGTTGTCCCATAAATAGAAATCGCATATGGTTAGGTCTGGGGATCACGCTAGCCATATTCCCTTACTGATCACCCTATCTTCAGAAATGTCCACAATTAATGGCTAACGATAGAACAGCTATATGCACTGTAGCAGAGTCTTTTTGAAAAAATGCCTGTGTACATTCAGTACGGGATAATTCTTCTGGGAATGGTGTGATTATGTTATCCCTGTAGATCTGTGCATTCACGGTAGTAAAAAAAAATATTGGCCCTATAATTCTGTAAGCATTCACTGCACATCCTGCACCAATTTTTTGGTCATGCAGTGGCATTTTGTGTACAAGATCGAGTTTTTCTGCACTCCAGTATCTGTTGTTATGTGTCACTACATGACATGTAAATAAAACCATACTTCAACCGTGAAACAAATTAAATATGGATCAGTAGAGTCATTATTAACATTATCCATCACATTCACATCTGTGGGGTAACGGTTAGCGCGTCTAGCCGCGAAACCAGGTGGCCCGGGTTCGATTCCTGGTTGGGGCAAGTTACCTGGTTGAGATTTTTCCCAGGGTTTTCCCTCAACCCAATATGAGCAAATGCTGGGTAACTTTCGGTGTTGGACCCCGGACTAATTTCACTGGCATTATCACCTTCATCTCACTCAGATGCTAAATAACCTAAGCTGTTGATAAAGCGTCGTAAAATAACCTTATCCATCACCCAGTTGAAAAAATGTACTCTACTTACATTATCACATGGCTGCAATTCCTGAACAAATGAAGTGGTAGATGGCTATGTTTTATTACATACATTAATTTCGTGATCTTACAGTGAATATTCTTGTAATACCTACCATATGCGATTTCTATTTATGGGGGAACTAAATAAATAGAATGGCGAAGACTTCTTGGGACAGTCAGGACCTTGAAAGAGTTGTCGAGCTGATGATGAAAAAATGAATAAAATGAAGTAGGCCTATATCGAAATGACCTGCGTATGGTGGAAGAACTGACAGACAGTATAAGAAGGGAAATTGCAGCAATTTCAGAAGAAGAACTGATTTCATTGAAAGATGTGAGAGATGTGTGGTGGCACCAGCGAATAGGGATTATAAAGAATGAACAATGAGCGAATTTTCCTGTGTTTTGTTTCTCTGTGCGCCAACGTTTAGTTCCACTTTCAAGCACTAGAGGTTAGTGTAATCGAGCATAGGCTAAGATAATAATTGAGAAGAGAGTTGAGACACAGGATCCAAACATCGCCTACCTTATTGCATAATCCAGTAACGCTTTGCTTCAAATAAATTAAAGTTAACAGCTTTTCCTTATTTCTCAGTGACAAACTAGTTGTAATAATAATTTTTTATATTTCAGATATAATAAATTATATTATAAAATAATATAATACATTATAGGTAAGGTAATAACTGCCTCCCATTGGAGGTAGCCCAGAAGGACTCAGTATACTCTCCTACATGAATTTTGCAATATTAAATGTTTACATAAATTTTGTAGAAAGAAAATTAAAATAAACATATATGAATAGAAAGTGAATAAAAAAAATTAAACAGATTACTTCAAAACAAAATACCAGCTTGAAGACATTGAGGTGATTGGTCTTCTTATTGGAGCTCGTGGTGTGATTCCCAAGTTCTTTGAATGCTTCAGGAAGACTTTTGAACTACCACAGACACTTAACTGCTGACATCATAACTTCAGTTTTGAAACGCTCTTGCCAAATTCTGAGTCATCATATTCACTCTGTTTAATTTAATATTCGTTTAATATTTGTATATAATATAATATAGGTATATGGTTTTACTTCTCGTAAGAGTTTTGTTTTTCCATTTTCTGCACTGTCAAATCATTACATATTTTAATTGTTGTTGGGGTCAACATCTCAACTCTCTTTATAAAGGAACTCTAGAGTCTAGACATTACAGTTAATGACGGATTTATTATTTTATGGATCCAGTTTATTTTATTTGAGTACATAATGTACCTAGATGTATTAATTATGTGTGTTATATTTCCGCTGTGTCGACTGCTAGCTGGTGTGATGTCAGCGCCAACTCTAGGGAGAAAGCAGAATCTCACGCTCTAGCTGGCTTGAAGGTCATTGAAATCAGTCCGGCTACATCAAAGGTACCAACGCGAAGTGTCCATTCTTTATAATCCCTATTCGCTGGTGGCACAAAGACATCATCTGTGACAAAGATAGCTGGTCATTGTAATTTGCTTGAGCAATCTATACGCTTGACTATGAATATCCGATTCTGTCGGCAAATAGCATGGCAACACACTCGCAGATGAACGTTCATTTGAAGACAAGAATAAATTTGTGTATAAATGAAATTATAAAATATTTAAATGATATAACAAAATATAAAGGAGTATCATTATAATTTCTAGATAATAATATGAAATTTTTAAGAAATAGTAACTAAGAAAAGCTTGACATGTTCGGAATACGAATCCTCTGCTAGGGACCTGTTTCTGTTTTAAGTTCCGGAATATTTAGACTAATTGTGGTTATTAGATACTTCGCCAGGTTGACAAGAGGCTTCTCTCTGGTACAAGAACGTACCCCACCTGCTATGCCAACTTCAATCCTGGCATAAACATATGCATGTGTATACTGGGTGTTCAGTTCAAAGTGTGTCATGGCTCGCTGTATGCCGTCATGTGGCTAGCCGATGAGCCTAGAGAATTCAATCTTCCTACACTTCCGCAGAGGTGTATAACCTATGAGGCAGAGAAGTTGCCTAGCAAGTACGACGTTCATTCTGAAGAGTATGTACCAATACGTACGGTAATGCCGGTAGTGGCAGGAATGTGAACTGTTTGGAAATGCGTACTGTCGGGATATGGGGAGAGGTTAAGACGATTACTTACGTATTTGTTGAGACATTAATTTCGACGGTCAACATGGACACGGAGCATTTGATTTGTGTTGTGGAATGTTACCGTACGCAACCGATGATAACAAATACCCTGCGTACGACTTGCCGGCGCAAAACACAGTTCGAAAGAGATTATGGTAGCACACAGACCGTACAGACCGCCATCTGTTGCTACGACTTTCAAGTTATACAGTACACGTTCTCAAGTTGAGATTGAAGAACGCCTTAAATAATAGGCAACTTCTCTAACATATAAGCTGAAACTCGCTTCAAATCGGTGACCCAACAAAAGTGACGTCATGACACACTTTGAAATGAACACCCTGTAGTGCCTTAACTTGAAGCATTTATATTTGAAGCAAAACTCTTGAACGTTTAAACAGAAATGAGTGGTTTAATGATAGAGTGAACTAACCCAGAGCCGAAATGATCCAATCGAATTCTTATAACTACCATATTTTCATTATTGACAGATAAACATTTTCATGCCACTATATGAAATACAGACTACAGAAATACCTGCAGTTACAATATTGCTGTACAGAAGTGTGTTTATTGTCTTACAGGTATAACAAAATTGAATCTGGTGACTGTTATATTTATTTAGCTCACTCTTTCACTAAACCTACTGTAGAATTTTAAGTCATAGTCGTCTATAATAATAAATGCCGATGCCATCAGATGAGGCCCGTGCTGCTTCCTTCATATTAAGTTGAGAGAAGCAATTGCTTAATGTATTCATCAACAATGTTTACACTGGGATTGAACAGATGTTGAGTCACCAGTGGATGTTGTACCTTTGCTAATGACTTTCAGAAGTTTGTTCAAATTATTCCTGCCATAAGTAGGAAATCTTACTGTGTGTGGGAAGGGTTGTAGTAAGGTACCTCACAAACTGTATGCTGCTGCTACAGCAACAACACAAACACGAAATCGGAATGGAAACAACACACTGAGCAGACAGACAAAGATGGCTACCACATGACCAGTTATTAACATGAATACATGTGCCCAAACGAACACAGATATTGTTACAACACGGTAAGCCACACCACAACTTACAGAATAGTGTGCATGTGAAGATGAGGAGGTGTACCTACATTAGAGAACACTGATGAGACAGACAGAGGTTTTATACATATCAGATGCATGTTTTTTTAATAGGTTATAGAGGCATGGTATCATTACATGATTGGTATAACTGAGTGTCGTACTGTTTTCACTACTACGTTTTATAAGCAATAGCTGAAACAAATTTATTTAATTTAATATGATTCAAACTCGCAGATAAATGTGAAATGAGTGCTGCAAATGTACACTATTATGAAGGCAAAATACTTGCATAATCAGATATCGAGAAGAGAGTGAATCCAATTCATGGAGTCGGTCAATTGGCCTAGTCACTTGTAGTGTCTCTTTGAGTTGCATTCCTTTCCACATGATGGCACAAATAGGTGAAACCTCTGTAAAGCTGGGAACTGGTATGCACGGGCCACATAGTAGACAAAATATAAATATGAACAAGCTTGGCTTAGTTCATAAAATGAAAACCAGCAACAATGCTACTACGTCACAAATCAGAACAGACCGTGATTTGTTGTTGCCATAGCAACCATGGTAACTTCCTGTGAACACTTCTGGTGCAATCACAAAATCGAAGTATGGCATTCAACAATATATTGAAGCTTGTTGATGATCATTTCGAGTATTTGTTACAATTTAAGGTAAGATTAAACACTGTGATATAGTTTGATTACACTCTCAGTCCTGTAATTTGATCAAAGAGCATTTTCTGTATATAGGTCTTGTTATGGCAGGTGAAGGGCTAGCTGGTGTGTGTTGAGGCTACTCGAGGTTGGAAACTCTGTAACTATTAACATCATCACTCATTTTGGTCTTAGGGATAACATGAATTATCTATCTAATCAATGTAAGAGATCATGCAGTTGTATGTAAAATCAGGGCTGGTGGCAATGAACTGAGACTAATGTTGAAGGTTATGTCATATTTTTCTTACATATTTCATTAACGGACTAGCATTGATATGTAATGTATTAAAGGGTTTATGACTTACTGTGACGTCATGTGGAGAGAGGAAAACTATAAAGCCTGAAGGAGAAATTGCAAATATAAATCTAAAGGAGAATGGACAATTCAGTTTGCTGTATAGGGACTTCCTATAATTTTATATAAGTTTTAGTAATAGATGCTACTATTCAGGGGCTGCGTACATGGTGACCCTTCAGTATTTCGGGAATAAACATGAATAGATTACTGAAAACATACAAAGGAACCCCAAAAACAAATTTTATATTAAGAATTATTGTAGTTTCTTGTAAGTCATAAGGGCTGTGTTGTATAGCCGACAGTGAAACAGTAAAACACTCAACAGAAAAGTTTGATTGCAATCTGCACAACTTGGAATCTGATCAGAGCATGAAAACCAATGTGAGTTGGAACTGTGAAAAGAAAACACGAAGACTGTATTGGTGGCGCCATCTTTTGTTGAAGCTGTTCCATCGTAATCACGACCTCTGCTCAGATTGCCAAGTTGTTTTTGTATTATTTATTCTTAATACATTTTATTTGATATTATCAAGCATTCGACACTGATTGTATGCTTTTTAATTCATAATGTGTGTATTTCATCTGTTGTGAATAATTTTGTGCCCGAGGTCAGTATTGTTGCTGTTATGGCATGTAAACAAATACAATTGCAAGGAGGAAAATTTTTGGTACCACTATTGAAACTTCTTTTTTCGCAAACCACGGTTGTGGTATTTTAAATGGAGCAGCTGTTTGTTTACATGCCGTGGCTGATGGACGTGTGTTCACTGAGCTCGTTTGCTGCACAGGACCAGGAGGATGGCCCACTGTACAGGTTCTATAACAAAATTCGCGACGAGGGCGGAGACTTCATGCAGGAGATCACCAAGATGAAGGACGTCACGTTATTCGCGCCCTCCAACATGGCATGGGCTGCTGCCAACATTGATAAACTGTATAATCGCGAGAAACTGCGCGATATTCTGAACTTGCACCTGGTTCGCGAGCGCCTGTCCATAGAGACCATCGTGGAGCAGAACATGAACCAGGTATGGCTGTGGTCTTGGTACTGTCAAATAACTCTCTTATGCATGCTGCAGTGTTCTTAAGGTAAGGGTTCACTACATCGTATCGCACTCATCTGACGAATCGGAAAAAGACTATCTTTGCTGTAATTAATAATTACTGCGTTCACTACATCGTATCGGACGCATCGCCTCTCGGCAAATCCGTCCACATTAGAGTTGGGTCGATTCGTGAACGAATCGTTCATTCGAATGACTAATAATAAAGAATCGTAAGAATCGATTCGTGGTATCAACGAATCGTCGTTCAAAAGAATCGTAACGAATCGTCGTTCAAAAGAATATTAAGGAATCGGCATGGTATCGTAACCCACGATTCTATTAGTTGTTTGATGTAACCTGTCAACGGACATTTCCGAACCGTGTCGAATGCTCCCGAGCGAGAGTGAAATCAAAATATGTACTGCATTTGTTAAGTATGAAAAATAATGAACACAAACCTGAAATTTGCATAGTTAAATAGAGATGTAATGCAAAAAATGTACTTCATAATAAGGTTCAGTTGATAAATTATAATTTAGAGACATTATCTTGGGTAATTTTGTAGACTAATGGAGGTCATACTGAATGGTTCCAGCCAATGAGAAAGAGACAATCCAATGTCTCGCCTCTTATGCCATCTATGCGAGAGATGTAGAACGTTTTTGTTCTACGCGTGGTTTGCAAAGGAAAGTGTCTTGCGACGATTCAAAAGAATAGTTGGAATCGCAGACTGGGAAGAATCGTGAACTCGTTGACGATTCAAAAGAATAGTTGGAATCGCACACTGAGAAGAATCGTGAACGAATCGTTAGAATCGATTCGTAATGTGTGATTGAATCGTTGGAATCGACTTCTGAAAAAGAATTGTGTTGCCCAACTCTAGTCCACATTTCTCGGATGCAGGGTTGCCAGATAAATGAATCGAAACAGTCGTATTAAGTTATGAAAATTGTCGTACTACAGCATAAAATTGTCGTACATTTCGCAACTTCCTAATATATTTCTAGTCTATCACTGTGTAGTAAAATCAAATCTTGATGAGACGAGTTATTTGGTTGAGACTGTTTACGGGTTTTGCCTCAACCCATGAAGAGCAAATGATGGGTAACTTTCGGCGCTGGGGTCATTTCGCTGGCATTATCACCTTCATGTCATTACACAGTTGATAGAGAATCGCAAAATACGTAGACTATATATATATATATATATATATATATATATATATATATATATATATATATATATATATATATATATATATATACTGTATAATATGTCTACCAATAAATTTTAGTTCCAATTAAAAATACTAATTATTGTTCACATCCACAATGACATTCAACACTGAAACAAATCACCACCCATTTCTTCATCATCAATACTGTCATCGCAGTAAGGCGTGCACGACGACGCTTGGTTAGAAACAACTTTGTTATATTTAAAATCAACAGAAAGTTGATCTTTGGCCAGCGCGGCGGAAGATAGGCCTATTTTAGTATCAATGTGGCGGCTGAAAATTATATCAAATTAATTCAGCTACAGTCAACTCAAACCCGACACCTCTATAATGTCGGCGCATTAGGACTTCTTAATGCTACTGCGGTACCATTTCATTGATAAAAGACTTCCTTTGTCGAACAAACAAGGAAGTTAATAAAATTAAACCTGTATTACTTTGATATAACTGCGCCGTATGCGTGAAAACTAGAGCTCAATATGACAAATTGTGACTTGCATGGCAAGCATAGTTATCATATCGATTTTCAAAGCATTCCCCCCCTCCTTAAAAGCATGTTTTTTCACATTAATCCAAGACATACTAAATGAAGAAAACTTGTCTAAAAGGGACGAATTAACCATCAATCTTATGTTAATTATAAACCAACATTATAAATTCCCAATTATTTTTCCCTTCAGTAAAATAGTCGTACAAAATGGCGTACGACATAGAGTGCGGTCGTACCTTGTACAATTAGTCAAAATAGTCGTATGCGTACGACTATAGTCGTACGTATGGCAACCCTGCTCGGATGGGCAACTTTTCCGATGCGTGCGATCATGGCCTTCTTTAATGAATCAATTTTAATTGGTCAACTGTTACTATTGTGTTGTGCCATGTTGTGTCGCGCCAAAATGGCAGACGGAAAACTCATTTCGCGTGTAGAAAATTGTGAAGAATTATATAATTTGAGGCATTCTCATTACAGTAATCAAGTCGTTTCTTGCAAATATAGTATGTAACCAATATTTCTTTCGTTTCTTCCTCTTCAATTAAGACGCATGAAGCAATTACAAATTCTTATTCGCTAACAGATGTAATTAATAGACCTAACCTCAACTCCCCTGTTTTCAGTAATGTCAATATCGTACGACGTCATGTTTTAAACAGCTGATAGGGGAATCCGATGAGGCGATGAGGTGGAGCCGTTACAGTGAACGCACTGCACTTAAAATATCCGTTGCGTGCGATTCGTACGAGGAGTGCGATACGATGTAGTGAACGCTTACCTTTAGAATGCTCTCAGGACCACTTACGCAGTAAGTTCCATCAAACATTTCCAGTGGCAGCCTCCCCCCCCCCCTCCACTACCACCACTGCTTGCATCTGTGAACTCACTGCACTTTGCCGGATTAAAACTTATACTATTTTATATTAATACATTTTATAAGTTCTCAAAATTGGACATCCCTGTTTTATGACTAGAACTGGGATTTATATACGCAAAAAAAAATCCCAAATATGCATAATAAAACAAAAAAAAATGCAAAAACATGCAAAATATAAAGCCTGGATTTCCATGCACTATCTAATCTTAAAATATGCATGCATTCATGCACTATCATATTATGACAAAACATGTTTAATGAACATAATACGAATATTTATTTTCAGTCAATGACTTTACTATTATAAGGTGCAAGCCCTTACATTACATGATTTAATATTGTATGAACGTTTTCGTCGGTTTCATACCAACATCATCAGATACAACATTCTATATAGCAATATCATCTCTAACAGGTACATATGTCTCTACAAACCAAAATACATCAACATCATAAGACAATGGCGAGTAATGGTGGTATAACCACACCATCAGAAATAGAGAAAATGCTATTTCATCTCTTACGCTGGCCTGCCACGGCGTAGAAATGTTCCACAAGTGGTGCTTGTGAGAAAGGTCGGTGGACTCTAAAACTCCTCCCGGCCAGGTCCGATGGACCCATTAACCAACGACAGGTGTGGCCCTCCAGTCATACTGGGGGTTTACATGAGTGGGTGATGTAACCACCATTGCAAACAAAAAATTGGTGCCCACTTAAAAAACGGTTACACTTATGCTAATTAACTGAAGATCATCTGCAAACCTGTGAAGTTCTACCTGATGTATCCACCACAGAGAAATATTGAGAGCAAGAACGCTAATGGCTTCGTTGCCAAAGCCCGGCATTAGATAACAACATCATCAACATCATAAGACAACCTAATATTGAAATATATCGTCGGATACAAATGATATCCATAACAACTGTGAATAATTAGACTCAAGGCACAACCTCAGTCTATATATTATGATGTACATACATTAGAAGGTGAAAAGACATGCAGTACTGATAAAACAAGAATACGGGCACGAACAAATCAGTTAACATAGTTCAAAGACTGTAATGCATCTCTTCACACAATATAGTATACAGATTTCATTTTATTTTTTACTATTTTATCAGTGAAGACCTGCAAACTTATTTGTACAAGTATTGTAATCACACGTGTGCTTTTTAACCATTTGACAGTAGGGTGCAGTCACACAAGAAAGACACATTTATGTCCTAATTATGTTGGTTTTTATCATGTTTTTATCATATTGTTGCTTATTATATATTGTATTTTGGTTGTAGAGACATATGTACCTGTTAGTGATATTGCTATATAGAATGTTGTATCTGATGATGTTGGTATGAAACCGACGAAAACGTTCATACAATATTAAATCATGTAATGTAAGGACTCGCACCTTACATATATTAATAGTAAAGTCATTGACTGAAAATAAATATTCGTATTATATATCATAGATTTTTCTGAAAATTAATCAAAATGAATTGCAAAATGTTTAATGAAGCCAAAAACAGTAAAAAATGCACTATCAAAATTGAGTTCTACTTTATGTTACATTCGTGTTTCATTTTGAAAGAACATACTACAACTAATTTATCGGATTTTCGTCACTTGAGCTTGTGTGTTTATCTAAAGTACTTTCTTGAACACAGAAAATGATCTTTCTACGTCACAAGAAGTAACAGGTGCATACTTCAGCGAACAAATTTGGGACAAAATGAGGTCGAATTGTAATTATTTTGCATTTCGACATGACCATGACCCCATCAGTAATCGAACCTGTGACCTTCTATCTTCGCAGAGTTACACCTTAGCGACGATGCTATTGCACGCCCCAAAATACAAAAATACTTACATGTTTAGAAATTCCTGTCTCTCAGTCCATTTTTACACAAGAGCTCTTCTTGCAGTTCTAACAGGAGCTGTAACAACACTTCAGAATTCGACACAAAAGTGTACTAACTTGCAGTTTGCAAGCATGCTGTTTCTTTCTTTCCTTCAGTATTCTGATTCCAGCTTGTAACAAGCGAGTTGGAGGTTGGAAATTCCAATATAACAAAGGGAAGGACACACACACACACACACACTTTATTTCTCTTTTTTACTTTTTTCTGAATGCAAAACACAGGATAGAAGATAATAAAAGCCGAAGTTTTGGTTTACGTTATTTGTGCATGATTTTGATAGTATGGCAATGCTATGTAGAGGAGTTCAGAAATAGGCTGTATTACTGTATGAAGTATATTTTGAATATTTAATTTAGTAAATTTAATTATTTAAATATAGTAAATTACCCAAAATAAACTGCGTTTCCATCTTACAACAAACTGCCAGGCGACGATAGAAAGGAAAAGATGTCAAACAAATGAATGAGATTTATAAATAATTGAATACTCTTTCAAATTTAAGTATCAAAATATAAGGATGCCATTTGAAATTTCAAAGAGGGGTGAGGGGGTGAAATGTGAAATGCAGTTAACACTGGTTTTAAACTTATCAGTATCTAAATTTACGTGTTTTTTTGTTTACATTAAATTTAATTGAAATAAATAATTACTTACATTGGGGAAGTTTTTAAATGAAAGCCCCATACATTACTTTATCTGTACTTCCAATAACTGAATACATATTGTACTGCTGTCATGTTATATACGTAACTTATTACAATCAGTGGGGATGTCCGCTATATGGTTGGTGAATCCACTTCCCTCAAAATTAGCTGTTTCAGTTTGTAATAAAGGCACGCAGTGACTCAGCTAAGAATAAGTGCAAGTTATTACGTTGTATTATGTTTTGCAATGGTTACATAATCAGTGCGGGAACATGTACACATTTTGAAAAAATAATACAGAAAAAGAAATCTTCTGGCAGAACAAGGAAAAACTTTAGACGTAAATTTCCTGATCGCCTAGTTCTGTGCAGAAAGCAATACTAAGTTTAGTGAATAACTATTAATTTGAGAAAAATTCGTTTCGGCACTGGAAATCGAACCCGGGACTTCTCAGCTCTGCTCCCTGAATGCTCTTTCCATCTGAGCTATACCGGAACATGATCCATGGTGCTGGCCGAACTATTCTCCTTCATGATTAATAAATTTAGTTAAACAGGTTCTGTGAATAACGTAATGTGAATTATGTATCACACAAGATGGGAAAAAGACCACCTCTGTGGTGTAAGGGTCAGCATGCTGGTCTCTTATGCGGAGGGCCCAGGTTCGATTCCTGGTCAGGTTGAATTTCCTGGTTGAGGTTTTTCAGGGTTTTTCCTCAACCGTAAGGCAAATGCCAGGAAATTCGGGCCACAACATCCCTGAATATCACCGGCCTCATTCATCACCGAAATCATATTCATAACAAATCAGTAATACATATACAGTCGCCATCTAGTTCACAATAATAAAATCAGTCTCAACAATAGTACACAGGCCTTTGGATTTCAACCAAAGATTAACTCGCGATATGACCAGAGATGTTAAAGCGAATATAAATAACAGCGAGGGGGGGGGGGAAAGTTGGGAAACACTTGAGCAGCTGCCGGTACTGTGTGGAGAGTGAATTTAATATAACATAGTACGTAAATTTTAATGCAGTGAGTAGCAGTAGTTGTAGTTGGAGGGGGGGTGACAACTGCCATTGGTTGGCTGACAGAAACCCGGGGAATGTTCACTGGGACTCACTGTCAGTATAAAGACAAGCTGTAACCAACCTATCCAGTCATTCTCAGTGGGATAGTGCTTGACCCATGGGACTGCTTGCTCTCTGTGTAGGGGGCTTGAATCTGTGGCGTCTTCTTAACCCTTCTCCGGGCAACCAGGGTCTGTCGGGCCCTGGCACTATTATTTTTGTGAATAAAATTAAAACTATAATTTCTACCTACTTGAAATATCATGACTTTGTTTATTTCTGTATTTTTATAGTTAGGGAGAAGGAAAATATTGTAGTATATTGCACAAATGTTCTAGAACACATTTACTTCTTTGAAGTCTTAACCGGGCATGCAGGGTCTACTGGACCATAGTATATTTTATTGGTTTTTCTCACTTCGTAACGAGGTTTCACTCTTTGAAACCATTCAGTGATAATCTGACGGCAATGGAATGTTGGCAAAATTAATTCCGAAGCTCAACAACAATGATATTTAAAAAAAAAAATGGACTAATTATGCATTATAATAAATATAAATATGTTAGTGTGAAGTTATGCTAGCCATAATACGGTGTAATTTATAATAGAAAGTGTGACAATCTCTCACCTTTACTTTATTTTTATATGGGAAGAAAGTCGAAGAAAGAAAGATACGGTCTTTAGATGTTTCAGTATATTTGAATGCATCTTAGTTATGCTGTTATAATGAAGAGATGTAATTAGGTCAAATATCTGGCAGACTCAGCGTAAGTACTTGTGTGAAGAATCCATTCAGGATTTGCTTAGAGAACCTGACCTAAGAAAAGACGATCCAGACGATAACGCCGATAATAGCAAATCTGATCATCAGAGTGAAGCATCAGAAATTAGTAATCATCATTTAGAGCCACCATATGACCCTGAAACCCCTCATGATGAGGATCTATCTATCAATGAGAAAAGCAGTTATCACCAATGTGATCCACAAGAGATTAGCGTCAACCGTCTAGAACTAGGATATGGGGGGAAGCATTTGTTCAAACTGCTAATTTCTTTGGTAAAGATGGCACCATGTGGAACTCTCAGCCTTTTCCGACAAGCCGAGCTAGGGCTCACAATATTATCAAAGCGTCAATAAATAAAGTCACTCCTTCACCTGGGAAATCAATTTTTATACTGATTCAGTTATAAGTGACATAGATAATAATCAAGAGGCTGAGCGGCTGTGTTTAGAAAGAAATGTTGCACACCCATGGAAGTGTTGCAACGACACTGAATTGCGGCCATTTTTCGGTCTACTAGTAACTGCAGGACACCTCATAGCAAATTACACTAATTATGACATTCCATGGAGCAGCTTGTATGGTGTGCTAGAAATGAGAAAATCTAAAATTTGTGTAAATGTGTGTGAGTTTTACGACGAAAGTAAAAAAAATTGTAGACCATACACTAAACATGTTTCTTTTATTTCATGAAAAACCTACTACAATTATGATTTATGTATATTATCATGGATATTTTAGTCACTATAATAATATTATTATTAAAGAAGATTAATATCGTGTACAATAATATTATTTTCTTCTGTCAATGTATTAAAATGGCATGTGGGTCCGACGGACCCTCCTTGCCCATTAACGTTACAAAAGTAGGTTGCCCGGAGAAGGGTTAATTGCACCTACTGTTTGGTATTGTTAAAGTTTGCATCTGAACTCAGAGAATTACACGTAAAAAATTAGTAATTGCACATTTACTAACAATTATATCATTAATTGAAGCTATTTTCTAAGGATAAGCCACTGCATGGAAAAGGGTGCAAACTGAAAGAGTTGCTCTCAAATCATGCAGTTTTCTGGCTGGCTCTTAAGTTTTCTTTCTTAATAAAAAAGTGTACTTAATAAGTTCGATGCATCTCATATTTTATCATCCATTTCATAGATTTGTCAGTGAATATATTATGTGAACTAATTGCTTGTCGTATTATTAAGTGCTGTACAGTTATTTGGGGATTCTTCCCGGCTACAGAAGACATATCACATGCTATCATTATGGTTGTTGTTTGAAAAATGTGTACTCATTCCTGCCAACACATATTTGCCACCTTTCCAGACTGCCCTTCGGTTAAGACTCTGCTCTGAGAGTTAATGTATGTTGGACAACATTGTCTCTTGCCTCACGTTGGTCCCTTATACTTCTTACAGTCAATAAAAATAAATTTTAATTACATTTATGCATTACATTTAATTACATTTAGTGCCAACATACTGCTAATGACTTCAGGTCTTTCTTAATTATAATCTCCACTGAAGCCAGGAATCAACGATCAGTCATACAGAATAGCTGTACGTAACGATCCCAACAGTAGGTTTTTTCTCTTCTTGCCTTCCTTCCACCTGAAGACGAAGGGACAACCACCCTTCAAAACGTTGTCTTAATTTTTGATTGTGACAACCAGCAATGGAAAAAGTCCGAACCCCTCACCTAAACATTACATTTATGAAGTCAAATGGTTGAGTGTGTGATGGGTAGAACAGAAGTTTCGTTTCAGATTCCTCTGTCTTCTCCATTAGATCTGTGCAGTGTGGGGTCTTGCGTTATCATATTGAAAAAATATTTCTTCCTTCTTTGGATATTTTGTCAGGCAGTATGTTGATTCTCTTTCAGTGAAGATATTCAAAAAGTAATTTACCAACTGACTGATTAACTTGATGATAGGTCGGCAGCTTGAAAAGCTCATTTCTCAGTATGAGTTGTACTTGCAGATAATTGTCCATATTATTATTATTATTATTATTATTATTATTATTATCTGCATCACAGTATACTTAATGTAATGGGAAAGTGCAGAATGCAGACTGTGATACTGTCTTCCTCCGACGAGTTTAGCGCTGGGGCCTGAGGTATTCTTGCCATCAGTGCAGAGGGTTGCAGGTAGATTCTTTTGTTGCTACAGCCAAGCCGAGCCGAGCGGAGTGGGAAGTATTAATCGTCCAAAAATATGCAGTCTTCAGTCTTCTCCCTGATGTTAGCTATGTTAATATTATATAAATTACTCGTATTAAATATTTCACTGTTACAAGTCATTTTTATTAAGGAAACATGCTGTGGAAAAGTTCTTGGTTTTATTCTATTGGAATTTTAGAATATGTGTGATTGGTATCGTGAAAAACAGATTCCTATAATGTCATGCGAAAATCATTTGTTGGTGATATCTTAAAATACAAATCAAGTAGTTTTACTTCTCAAGTGACTTCACCGGTACAGTATATTTAAATTGATTACTTTACAAATTTAATTCAATTCTACTAATCACTAAATTTTATAGTATGATTCTTCTTTTCATTTATATTATTATAGTTTTATTATGATTTTTCTTTTTATTTATTTTATTGTATTTGTATTTCTGGTGGTGTGATGGCCTTAACTTCACCTGATTAAATAAATAAATAATAAATAAATAAATAAATAAATAAATAAATAAAATTTTCTACAATACTTTCCTTCTCTGAACACGTAAGTACAAATGGTTGTATCTCTATGTCGCCAAAAATACATTATAAAACTAATAGGCATACTGCTCTCGTAAATTGGGCGAATGTTTTCAGTATGATTGTACTTCCTTCCAGACTGCCGCTGTCACTGTTCCCTCCCACTCCAGTACCGCGCTAGGCTAGTCGGAATCGCATTTCTCTCAGCACTAAACTCCTCAGAGGATGACAGTATGTGTGCATCATGTGTGGAGAACTAAATGCGTGTAACAGTGAAGCTGCGTGAAACCGTTTCTCTGCATTAGATCTTGTCGCCCTCAACAACGTGCTTTTATTTTCACTGTGACCTTGAAATTATCATACAAATAAATAATGCAGCCTATCTTATGTCTGTCATTTGAAGCTTCAGTTTGGGAACTGTTGTGCGTGGCATGTGGTTGATAAGGCTCTGTCCTGACCTGGACAAGGTGGCATGTTTGACTGCGTAGTCAGTGGGTGCTTATTCATGGGAGTATATATAGGGTGCTCTGCTGACAATAGGCCTGGGAGTGGGGCCGATTGTCAGCAGAGTGCCCTTATTGCATGCGTGCGTTGAGCCGAGTGGCGTGCTGACTGCAGATATTCCAGGTGCCCACGGCTGCCGAGCGCAAGAAGCTGTACTTCAATGTGATAAACAACGGCTTCAACACGACGCTGACTGTGGAGGGGGGCGGTGTGAATGCCACCGTGCTGCAGCCCAATATCGCTGCTACTAACGGGTTTGTTCACATCATAGACCGCGTTCTGGGCGTGCCGTACACGAACGTGAAGGAGAAGCTGGAGTCGGACCCCATGCTCAAGTAAGTCAACCAGTGTGAGTTCAATGTCTTGTTCATTAGAATAGTACAGTGTGAACAGGTCTTGAAGATTATGTTGCTTATGAATATTACAGGGCATATCAAAAGTCCGGTAACACTTTCAATATTTTATTACACAAAAACTACTAATGATAGCACTTTCAAACTCTCAAAGTTCGTTTTACACCTTACAGAGATTCAATGTGTGAACCATGAGTGACTCGGCAGATGTCCAAACGATAATCAAACTCTTCCCATACTCTTTTCAACATATCCTCTGTGACCGTGGCGGGAGTTTCTCGAATTCTGGTTTTTAGTTCCTCTAAATCACGTGGAAAAGGCGGTACAAACACACTGTCCTTTAGGTACCCCCATAGAAAAAAGTCACATGCAGTCATATCGGGTGACCTTGGCGGCCATGTCATGAAACATCTGTTCCAAGCACATCCTATCCAATGATCAGACATCTCCATATTCAGGTAAGCACGAACTGCATTGTGGAAATGTGCCAGAGCCCCATCTTGCTGAAAGATGAAATCGTCATCGAGATCTTGTCTAAGTTGAGGCACAAACCATTGCTCCAACATGTCCAGATATGAATGTCCAGTCACAGTAGCCTCAATGAAGAAGAAAGGTCCGTACAGTTTTCGTTGTGACAACGCACAGAAAGCATTCACCTTTGGTGAATCACGCTCATGTTCAATGATTCTGTGAGGTTTCTGTGAACCCCAAACACGACAGTTGTGCTTGTTAATTTTCCCACTCATATGGAATGTCGCTTCGTCACTGAAAATTAAGCGGCTGAATAAGTCATCGTCGTCTGCTACGATTTTTCTTGCCAGCTACAACAACAGGCAGCAAAGGTGAATGTTAGATAGGACGTGCTGGAGTAAGAGACAGATGTTTCATGACATGGCCACCAAGGTCACCCAATATGACTGCATGTGACTTTTTTCTATGGGGGTATCTAAAGGACCATGTGTTTGTACCGCCTTTGCCACGTGATTTAGAGGAACTAAAAACCAGAATTCGAGAAACTGCCGCCATGGTCACAGAGGATATGTTGAAAAGGGTATGGGAAGAGTTTGATTATCGTTTGGACATCTGCCGAGTCACTCATGGTTCACACATTGAATCTCTGTAAAGTGTAAAACGAACTTTGAGAGTTTGAAAGTGCTATCATTAGTAGTTTTTGTGTAATAAAATATTGAAAGTGTTACCGGACTTTTGATATGCCCTGTATATTTAGTTTGTACTGTAACCTCAGAATAAAGCCCTCTCTAATACTGTCGAAACATCGCAATCTTCTTTTGACCTGTGTATTATGCGTCTAAAATATTGCTGCTAACCATTTCGTCTATTGCATTGTGCTATGACTTTAAACATATAAGTCTGTTTTTAACGCAGCTATGGGGTCTAGTGGTTCTTAGGAAAATATTTGGGGCTAAGAGGGATGAAGTTACAGGAGAATGGAGAAAGTTACACAACGCAGAGCTGCACGCATTGTATTCTTCACCTGACATAATTAGGAACATTAAATCCAGACGTTTGAGATGGGCAGGGCATGTAGCATGTATGGGGGAATCCAGAAATGCATATAGAGTGTTAGTTGGGAGGCCAGAGGGAAAAAGACCTTTGGGGAGGCTGAGACGTAGATGGGAAGATAATATTAAAATGGATTTGAGGGAGGTGGGATATGATGATAGAGACTGGATTAATCTTGCTCAGGATAGGGACGAATGGCAGGCTTATGTGAGGGCGGCAATGAACCTGCGGGTTCCTTAAAAGCCAGTAAGTATGGGATCTAGTTTCTTGCAAGATGGTTAGGTTTTCAGAGACTTATATATATATATATATATATATATATACAGCGTGAAGTGAAATAACCTTGGAGATTGAAAGGGGTGATAGGGTACACTGAAATGAATAGAAAACCTATATTACTTTTTGTGATTAAATGCACGGTTAATTAGAAAATTAAATTTAAAGTTTCAGCAGTCTGACAACATCGTCGCTAAAACACTCTACTCGTGATACAGATGTAAGAGGTCAACGAACTCGTGTCTCGCTAGATGAGCTGTTCTCCGATGCTGTGCTGCAACCAACTTGCATGTGCAGGGGCTTGAAACTAGAGGTTTTTAAAATTAAATTTACACGAAAACCGTCCACACTATTGAAATATGCTTTACTTACTTACTTATTGGCTTTTAAGGAACCCGGAGGTTCATTGCCACCCTCACATAAGCCCACCATTGGTCCCTATCCTGAGCAAGATTAATCCATTCTCTATCATCATATCCCACCTCCCTCAAATCCATTTTAATATTATCTTCCCATCTACGTCTCGGCCTCCCTAAAGGTCTTTTTCCCTTCGGCCTCCCAACTAACACTCTATATGCATTTCTGGATTCCCCCATACATGCTACATGCCCTGCCCATCTCAAACGTCTGGATTTAATGTTCCTAATTATGTTAGGTGAAGAATACAATGCGTGCAGTTCTGTGTTGTGTAACTTTCTCCATTCTCCTGTAACTTCATCCCTTTTAGCCCCAAATATTTTCCTAAGCACCTTATTCTCAAACACCCTTAATCTCTGTTCCGCTCCCAAAGTGAGAGTCAAGTTTCACAACCATACAGAACAACCGGTAATATAACTGTTTTATAAATTCTAACTTTCAGATTTTTTGACTGCAGATTGGATGATAAAAGCTTCTCAACCGAATAATAACAGGCCTTTCCCATATTTATTCTGCGTTTAATTTCCTCCCGAGTATCATTTATGTTTGTTACTGTTGCTCCCAGATATTATTGAAATATGCCAGAGAGGTAAATTATTCTTTATTAGATTTTCTACCAATATGGACAAAAATCACGATCCTGCTCGCAATAGTTATCGAATAACAGGTAAAACATTTTATTATTCTGAAAAAAAAAAACTATTAACTTTCCACCAATATGATATTATAATTTTTGTTACATACAACATGAGCTATTCACTCTGAAAATCTGCAAGGCTACTTCACTTCTACCCTGTATATGCAGGTACTATTTGACTAGTAAAGATGTATGAGAGGTGAACATAGCTAATTATTAATTCTCCAATGCCCATGTGTTCTGCAAATAGAGGAACAAACGATAGAGTACGAGGCCTGTCTAAAAAGTATCCGACCTTTAGCCAGAAAAAATATTTCAAATACCTGACGGGGTTGGGACCCTAATCCCCTTCAAAGTAGGCCCCTGGTGCTTGCACACACTTAGCCCACCGATCCTTCCACTGCCGTAAACATCTCTGGAAGTCTTCTTTTGGAATGGTGTTCAGCTCCGTCGTCGCGTTCCGCATTATCTCTTCTCTACTCTCAAAACGGGATCCTTTCAGTGGTGTCTTCAATTTTGGAAACAACCAGAAGTCGCAAGGAGCCAGGTCTGGAGAGTAGGGAGGTTGGCGAACGGTTGTAATTCCATGTTTGGCCAAGAAAGTGTGGATCAATTGGGATGAATGTGCGGGGGCATTGTCGTGATGCAAGTGCCAGTTGTTCGCCGTCCACATGTCTGGTCTTTTGCGCCGAAGTGCATCACGGAGTCGCCGGAGAACATCGTGATAGTACTCCTTTGTCACCGTTTGTCCTTCTGGTGCGTATTCGTGATGCACAATTCCACGGACATCAAAGAAAACAGTCAGCATCACCTTGATTTTGCTTCGCACCTGCCGCGCTTTCTTCGGCCTTGGAGACTCGGGATGCTTCCATTGCGACGACTGTCTTTTTGTTTCTGGGTCGTACCTGTACACCCATGACTCATCTCCAGTTATCACTGTGTTCAGAAACCCAGGATCAGTGTTGGCGGTGTCCAGAAGGTCCTGTGCAACGTCACGACGGAGGTCTTTTTGTTCTGGGGACAACAACTTGGGCACGAATTTTGCAGCCACTCGGTTCATGTTCAAATCATCACGAAAAATTGCATGTGCAGAATCTTTACTCACTCCAACCTCTTCGGCAATCTCCCGCACGGTCAAACGACGATCTGCCATCACCAAATTTCGCACCCTCTCAACAACAGCTGCACTCCGAGCAGTTTGGGGCCTGCCACAACGCTGCTCACTCTCCGCTGATGTGCGGCCATCTTTGAATCGGTTGAACCACTCCTTAATTTGTGTTACACCCATCGCATCTTCCCCAAACACCTGCTGAATCTTACGAATTGTTTGACTTTGAGAATCACCAAGCTTTTGACAAAATTTGATGCAGTATCTTTGCTCAATTCGTTCAGTCATCTTGCGAGAAAACTAAATCCGACAAACACTTAAAACAGCAATTTACTTGGCGACCACCAGCCAGTGACTGGCACAAGCGAATGCGGTGAAAAAATTCAAGCATGCGCATTACGGTTCCTCCTTCCACCGTGCACAGTGGCGCCGCCTTAGAATCACTACTTTGCGCGGGAAAATTTAAGGTCGGATACTTTTTAGACAGGCCTTGTATGTTACACCACTTTCTACGTAAAATGAAAAATAAGCAATTTCTGTGGCTGCCAGAAGCTGATTGAGCCATAAAAAAGACACGAATTCAGATTTATTTGTCCTTTTATTGATGTATTTCTTTATGTATTTTCTGCAGAGTACGAATTAATCTTCTAGACAGTTTGTCCTCTATCAACATGCTTTAAGCACTGGAATTTCAGAATTAAACATAAATAGAATACCATTCTAAACTCAGTTGCTTAATCAAAGAAATAATTTTGAGATACATATTTTTGAAATTATGAAAAGTAAATCAAAGAGAAAACTTACAACTGAGAAAGTGCATTGCTCTAAGTAAATAATTTGCTTGCATGAGATGTTGTCTTTGAAATTTCCTGTCTACTGGATTGACAATAATGAACACACTGATCTATAACAGCCTTTAACAAAATTATACAATATTGCCTACACTCATGTTAAGAAAACACCTTATAAATGCCCACTGCTTTCTTGAGATATACCTATACTGTATAATAAATAAGTGGATTGTTACGTCCCTTCGTTGTCTGTAAGTGAGAGGTTTCACTGTATTATGATACTCTTGAAAACTGTTCCTTCATTCTGTTTCCTTAATGTTTTCTGCAGGTGAGCTGAAAATTGAATAAATCTTTAGGTTATTTATTATTTACTATAAAAATAGTACTCTCAATAAAACAAGGCAGCTACTAAATTAGAATCTACCAAATTTTTTAACTTGATACATTCTAGGATCAGGCTATCATCATATTGGTAATACATTATATGTACAGTACACTGCGTAATGTTTTGCCCAATATGAGCTGATCAAGCAGCACTGTTATTTTGGTGCCATGTTCATCCAGTAAAACAGTATTGAGTGCCCCCCTCTGTTTACATGCTTGAAGTAATAGACAGTGGAAAGTCAACACCAGGGATAGATAAAAACTACGTCAGAATGCAATTATGGCACATGCCACATGGAGAAATAGTCAAGTTAGTAGATGTCATCGTGATTACAATAGTATATCCGACTTGAAATATTCACAGACCAGGCAATAAGCAATATTAAATATACCGTAATTTATAAGTTAGGACACGAGTGGAGGAAAATCATTTTCCCTGGCAGGAAAAATATTGTTGTCATCAGCCAGGAAAAAAAAAATTACAAGCTGGGGAATTCCCCCCCTTCTCCCCCTTTAATCTGCACTCTGATTTTTCGTCATCAATAAGTACCCAGATGCAGGTCATTGAATCTGTTTGATCTGCTCAGTCAGAAGGTTTATATTGTTATTCCTCAAAATCCATATCTATCTATCTTTATCCAGCCGTTTATCTGGTTTTGTCCTGTCCTATCCTGCCCTGGCAATTGAGTCTTGTCTTATCTTGTCTGTCTTTTAATATTTACTGCAACCTAGAAGGAGAATAGTTCACACTGTTGTCTGTGCCAGGAGCATAATTTTATATTTATTTTACAATGAAAGTAAAACAAAAATGGATTAAAGGTGTAGGTTACCAAAATAAATGCAGGTGTTGAGGTTATTTTTATCTAGTATTTAAAGCTTCTGAATATCCTGATCTTTTTTTGCTCATTATGAATGCAGAACAAGTCCTTCAGTCAGACACTGATTGTGGTTCAAACGTTTAATTTCAGCAACACGTTTCACCTTGGTCAGCAGGACAACTTCAATGAAGAGCTCGGAGACAAGACCAAGAGGTTCACGTACTTCGTGCCCAGGGACTACGCCTGGAAGAAGGCTGAGATACACTTCCCCTCAGCGCACAAGAAACTCTTTATGAAGGAATACAGTTACCATGTACGTTGCCTACCTCAGATGGGTGGTGGGATTGATCAGGAAAAGACTCGTCAGAGGGAGTGTATCAAGCACCACAGATGTCACATAATTGGTTAGATACATGCCCTGTTGGTGTTTTGTCACATGTGAAATGATACCTGAAAAGAAAAAGATAAAAGTCTCTCTGTCTAATACAACACAACTGAATTGTTGCAACATACGTATTTTCAGTAACGCACTAATTATTTTCACCACCACCACCTCTGTATGTGTATGTGTCTGATGGGTACACCATATTTTACTAAAGGTAGACCATGAGTAGTTATGTCACATCCTCTGCTGACCTCTCTGTAAAGGCTAGTGGCTAGGGTGTTAGGCTCTTTCCTGATAATATTCGCTCTATGGAAATGGAAGTCTAGGTAATATTATACAACTGTTTAATAGTACATTATGCAAGAGCCTATAATGATAGTAATTAAGACGCAAGTATGTTTGCTTATGAAACGAGCGCAAGTGAGTTTCATAATTTTCATACGAGCTTCTTAATTACCATTATAGGCAAGTTTCATACGACTTTTTATGCTCGACCATATTTCTAACTTGAAATTATTCAGAAGTATCATTTTATTTGTATCTGACTCAAGATCGGAAGTGACCTTGTGTATAGCTCGTGTGAGATGTGCGCAGACGCGAAAGTATTGATTTTTTCCGAGGAACAATAATGTCATTGACCTTGATGTAGAGAATAACATGAACTAATTTTGCTATAACCTGGAAATTGATTTAGAATTGAAAAACGAGATGACAAATTGAATTTATTTGAATATTATTTACAATTAACGCTAATTATTATAGTAACAGAACATAACCTTCTGCGACAGTATAGGATTTCCAGCCTCCGTGACGTTTCCCTCGTCTTTCGATTGCATATCCGAGAATAATCGAAACCCTGAACTTTAATGAATAGGTGTACTTTAATGACATGCATTACAGTATTGCTACCAGGTGTATAATTACTACATTTCGGCATAATCGAGCATAAAATAATTTAAAGAAGAGGGCCCTGTTAAGTAAGTAATTGTCACATGATATCCCCCGTTCTGATGACCCTGCGAAATAACCACTTGACAGACACTGGTTTTAATTCAATGTTTGAGTTAAACTTACCGGTATCGTAAACGTAGTTTAAAATTAAATTAAATGGTTTAGATGCACTAAAAATCCCGCTTATAGAGAGTTTTTTTACAAGTTTAGAGCAAATTATTTTAATCCCGAAATATCCTGTGTTGTCTGCCGAATTCGTCACTGAACGGTTTTTCAACTTTGTCCTCTTCTTGGACTGCTACAACCTAGGCAATTGCCTAGGGCGAAAATTTACAGGGGGCGGCATTTCCCCTCTCTCTCTTTTTTTTTTTTTTTTTTTTTTTTTTTGCAGTGAAATTTGTTTTTAAAACACTTGTTGGTAAGTCTTTTCTGAAGTTTTGTTTTTTCTTGGACACCTTGTGGAAGTCTGATATTGTTTTGTTATAACATTGTTGCAGTTGCAGCGAGAGTAAAAGGAAAATGTGCAGCTGCATATTATAGTGTAATGCCTGTATGGTAATCACGTTATTATACCATGAAACTGCTTAAATTTAATTGCTTGTATAAACAAGAATGCATTGTTGAAAATCAAATTGAATGTGTGTCTCTTATTTATCGCTATGAATAGTTACCAGAATTCTCAATTACATTTCCAATATATATCGTCAACAATACTAGGCTTATTTCATCACTTTCCAGCATGTGCACTATATAATTCGAGATGAAAGGTTTATTCCACAATGACTTGGAGTTTTTTTTTTTTCAATTTACTTTACACTTCCTATCGAAGTAAGAAATACTCGTAATAATTATTATACCACCAATAAAACCAATGTTTGACTGCCTCCGTGGTCTGTTGGTCAGCATGCTGGCTTCCAGATCCGGAGGTCCCGGGTTCGATTCCCGGGCTCGGGAGAATTCCCTGGGTGCCTAGAGTCTGGAAATTTGTATGAATGTGAGTGTGATTGTGAGTGTGCCGGGTTAATATTAATTAACCAATCATCACAAATATAAAAATACTTCAGGACTGTCGCTGGGCAGTAACCTGAACACACGTTTCAGCGTCACATTGTTGACAAGTAACTCCGTCTGTTAGCATCTAATAGATGATATAGAGTTACCAACAACGAAAAAAAAAAAACCAATGCTTAAAAATGCCTTTCACAATGCATCGAGCCTGATGTGCTTCATGAGATAGACTTGATGACATCATCAGTGCTTTCTCTGTGAAGAAAGTGCGAAGGAAATCTTTATAATTCAGAAATAAGAAGCTTGTATTTTGATTTAGTTTATTATTTCCTGAATTGTAAAATTTCATTTAAACTAATTTAAACTAAACATGACCTGTAAACTGTTTGTGAGAGTTAGGGGTGACAGATTGTAGCGCTGCCTAGGGACGGCACTATACCTCAATCCGGCCCTGGCTACAACTGTCAGGTCATGTGACACCTAGAGCTAGAATATTGCAGCAGTATTTGAATTTACAGTAAGGTCGGAGTTTGATGTGTAGGTTGTGGCCTTTTATTTATTTCCTCTGAGAATGTTATTTTAACAGGAGCATGTGCCTGTGGTTTACAGGTACGCCAGATACTTGAGAGACATCTGGTGGTAGCTGAGCGTGCATTCACGATGGCTGACCTGAAGCAGCTCGCGAATGACACAATTGTGCTGCCAACTGTACGGGACCACCTTAAGCTGAGGATCAAGGAATCTGAGAAGAGTGAGTAGCATCCTTGTAATGTTGGGGAGGGAGGTTATGAGGAACAAATATCTTATTAATACAAAACACAGTGCCTGTTATATGCCATAGCAGCACTATAATGTTTAATAAATTACACTTGACGTAAAGTGAATTCTATTTTTTTCTAAAAATTAAGTCAAATCTTAACTCACATCATTTAAACACATTGACGTTTAACTTTTTCTTCTGTCGTTTTTTAGAAAGTAGTTGTAACTAAAGATTCGTTTGTAATGAATAGTTGCACTTTATTAAATGATAAATGTTTGGTTCGTTTTTTGTACTTAATCAGGTATGGTAATAACATAAACATGCCCGGTTACTTCATTTTGTATTAACTAACAATTACATCTTTGGTGGTAACATATTGCAATATAATTAGTTGCAGAATCATTTTGCCATAGTTGTCTATGCCCCTTTGACAACCCTCATGTTTATGTTCGACTTGAGTGTTTTGTGAGGCTTTCTTGTGTGTATGAATATAAATATTCGTACAGAATCGTTAAATATGATATGTTTTACAAAGCTTTGAGCTGTGTGAAGTAGATTAAAAGCATACCGGTGGAAGATAACAGGATTTTCAGATGACATCTTGTTTGCTGATATTTGTAATGTGCTAGAATTGATTAACTGCACGCGAGGATAATTGGTTTGCTTTAAAGCGATCAAGATGTCAGGAATTGATTTCCAGTTCTTTATGATGTTCATTATGCAATCCATACATTTACACGTTCATACAGTTTGTGCAAAGCAACTGTGAGGGGACCTTCAGTGAGAAATGTATTTCGCTACAATCAATCCCAACTGTCGCTTATTTGCTGACCTGCCTAATTGACTTGGCTCAGCAGTCAGTATCGAATAGCTGTCATGTGCTAGATACAAGTCTTACTGGCTTTCTAACACGATCTGAACTAAACATGCATACAGTAGAACCTCTATTATCTGTTGTAATGAAGGGGATGGATTGAACAGTTAATCGAAAAAATCGGATAATCCGTACCATGGAAGATTTTGTAATTTCCTCCATGGTTCTGTATTTAACCCGCTATGTAGTGGATCAAAAGTTCACTAATTTAAATCTGGTTATAATGATGGGTTTTTAAAGGACAAGGAAGCCATTTGTAATGACTGTTTCAGGAATGATAGAAATAAAGGAGGTCTCATGTTGTAGATTTACATACTTTTTGACTCTTTATCCTTGTTTTTTTTTACTAAATCGCGCAGTTGTAACTCCAATCTCGTATTCTGATGCGAGATGAGCCACAGTTTCCCTTTCTCAAACCATTCAATTATTTCCATTTTTTTTATACTTAGCACAACACCCAGTAGCGGCCCGCGGTTTCAAAGGTTGGCAGTTCTGCATGAAAAATAGTGTATTTAGCAAACACATGCTGTTCATTGCATCTAAATCGGATAATGCGTGTAATTACAGCCCCTTCTCGAAGTTGATTGTGCACCTCAAATTGTACTCCAATCATCCGTACACTACACCTCTCCCCCTGGTACAACTAGTCACGTAGTGGAGATGTGCCCCACATGCTTTTCTAGTTTTTAAGTCAAATTAACTAAATCCTTCATTCCGGTGTTTGTCCATGTATTTTCTCCTCTAAACAGAATACACGGGTGGAGGAGAAAGCGTTTTCATGAGCGCAGCAAAAAACCAATCGTTTCCATTACACATTTCGGTATTAAAATGACTAGTAGGCTACATGATTTCCTCGACTTTTTCCACAAATTTCGATATTTAAATTTTGTGTAGGATGTCTAATTTCCTAAGTTAACATGCAGTTTCTCTTTTAATTTCGAAAAGGGTTGGTCGATTAGGTTTTCATTTCATTCATTTTTAATATAAATATTTCCTTAGACACACTGACTAATCACATCACACCACCCACAGTACTATAACACACTGGAACTGTAATGATATACAGTAGTCCAGAAGCCTGTGTGTTCTAACGCATGTCATATAGAGATGAGGGTGTTGACGGTTCTTTTGTATATTCGGAGAGAGCTGCTTCAGTTGCAGCACTAATGCAGTCTTATGGGACGGTGAAGAAAACCAGTTTTCTGCTGCCGACTACCCTATGTTGAGCTCCAGGAACTGCCGATCACAGATCCGAAAAGTACACTACAGCTAAAATTCTCGAGCAGTTCAAGGCTCCTACAGACAGTAAAATCTCGAATCGAAGGAGAATGAATTGGAAAAATAAATGAAACAATGAAGTAGATTACATAAAAGCACTTTTCACATTTTTATTTTTCCAGGTCCATTTAAATGGCGGTTCTGCAGCTCTGCAGTTCTTATTGTAGAGCCGCCCCTGACAACACGTTTTCTGTTAACACCCGTGGAAGACATTTTATATACAAGTTATATTATAGAACGGCAATTCGAACAGTAGACAATGCTGTGTAACGATAAAGGCTTGTAATAAAACACTGTAGCAAAAACATATGTAGAACCTACTAACACAGTCTAGTAAGATACAGTCACGAAGCTTGAATTGTGAGAGTACTATTTCGTATTGTCTGTAATGAGGCAATAGTAGCGATAGTAGCGGTCCTAGTGGTTAGCAACTATCTATGGATGCACATTCCCTACGTATTGAGCTTCATGACTGTATATACTTGACTGTGCTACTAATATGATATACAAAACAGTACTTTATATAAGTTATTTATTTCTGAAGAAAAAAAAAAGAGCGAGAACTATACAGTCAGATAATCAGCCAATCGGTTAATAGGGTGACAGATAATCGGGGTTCTACTGTATTATGACTTTTACGAAGTTGGATGTGAAACTACCAAACTGCTGAGTGCTCATTCCTGACCAGGGATCCCCACAAAGTTGCTTTACATATATCGTTTGTGCGAATTTCTTGAGCGTGTAAATGGTACTCAGTGGTGACTTTACATGTAAGTTACAGTTTAATGTAAGTTTTCTTATGGCAAGCGAGGGCACAAGTGACAGTATTGTGTTAAACACGTATTGATAAGTTGTGTGTTTCTGCATTATATCCAATATTATAAGTTGGTGTCTACAGATATTAAGCTTGTTTGCATTTCACAATTAGTATTATACAGGGCCATTAGTTGCGAGCATCTGGTCTATAGGCTACATTTACTCCACAAATAAATTGTATCCAGTGATAAGGAACTTTGCTTTTGAACTGATAAACTAGTTTCTTTTGTTTTCTTGTTCACAATGGCTTCCATAAGTAAATTAATTGATACTATTAAAGTTATTTATGTAACTAGTACGCGAAATACATGTTTATGGACGAGGCGTAAGGCAAGTGAGTAATATCATAAGAACCCACTGAAGAGTTCACGTACTTGTTACCTACAATGTTTTTGGTACTCAGTCCGTAAAGTGGTTTCTAAAACTAGTATTAAACTAAGATTTAATCTTATTTTCAATATTTATTCATATTGGCACGTCATGGCCTTCTGTTTATTAGAATATATTTCTGATATCAATTGTACAAAGGCAGCCACTTGAATAATGTGTTGTCGTGATTACAACACATTCAGTCTGTGAAGTGTTGCCATGAGGACTTTATAGGATTGATTTCTATAATTGTATTGTATTGTATTTATTAACATTCCATGGTATTCATACATGCTTACAGCTAGAATATGGAACAAGTCAAAAAACTTAATACTATTATAAAGTCTTAATTTATAGTCACAGTCTAGATGAAATATATACAGACGAGATTTACAATATAGTCTACTAGTGCAACACAAAGTTTTAGTATCCATTTCATGAAACGTTATTGAATGTCATGAATTCACCTACAGAATAGAAGGCGTGAGAAATTAGGTACTTCTTTAATTTGGCCCTAAATAATTTTATGTTTTGAGTTTAATTTTTTATATCGATAGGGAGGCTATTAAAAATTTTTACTGCATATAACACACTGCTTTTTAATAGCACGATTGACTTGCGGATGGAGTATGAAAGTCATTTTTTTGACGTGTATTTATGCTATGAACTGTTGAATTAGTTACAAAGTTTTCACGATTACATACGAGGAAGATTATTAATGAAAAGATATTATACTGACAAGCCATGGGCATTATTTGTAGTTTTTCGAAAATAGTCCTACACGATTCCCTAGATTTGGCACCTACTATTATTCTAATTACTCTTTTTTGTAATAGAAATATATTGTTACTATCTGTGGAATTTCCCCAGAATATTATTCCAAAACTCATTACCGAGTGGAAGTATGCAAAGTATATTGTTTTTAAGGTATTGATATTTACTATCTTTTGCATAGATCTAATAGCAAAACAAGCTGAATTTAGTTTGGGGGTAATTTCTTTAATATGATTTTTCCAATTTGACACATTATCGATTTTTAAGCCAAGAAATTTGGTTATTGTTGTTTCTAATAGGGATCTATTATTAATTATTGCGCTAGAAATTTGCGACGTTGAATTTTGACAGGATTTAAATTGAATTATGTTAGTTTTGTTACAATTTAATACTAATTTATTGACTGAGAACCAGTCACATATTTTGAAGAGAATTTCCTCTGTTGAAGATTGGAATGTGTTGGAGTTATTGGCTGTAATTACTATACTTGTGTCATCTGCAAATAATGTGGGATGACCTACATCTTTTATTAGGGGGACAAGATCATTTATAAACACTAGAAAAAGTAGGGGACCTAATATTGATCCTTGAGGAATTCCATTTTACCGAGTGTTATCTGTCCCTAAAGCAACTACTTTACAGAATGAGTACCAAAAATCAAATTTAAAACGAAAGCCAGGAACAAAGATACAATAATGAACCACATTATACTGGATTGCATGCAGAATATTCTGTGTACTGAAATGCCTTATGCTGGTGCAAGCAGTTAGCAACAGCCTTTTCTGTTGGATTCTGCACGTACAGTGACATGTCAGTCTTGGGGTACCATAATTTTATAATTTTAGTTTTACTGAAATTTATTATATTTTCCTGCAAGTTACAATTGAATACTTTGATAACACCTGTATATTGATATGTCGCAACAATTGATATCAGTAATGATAATGACGCATATTCAGTAATCGAATTGTATTTTGATGTGATAATTTCCAATAAACCTACCTTTTTCAGAACCAAATATTTACATTACAAAGAATAACGCACTATTTCTTGAATGGGGTAAATATTTATTATATTACATTGAAGTTTTCGTTGTAGTTGTACTGATTAAACTGAATTTTTGTAATGTAACATGATTATGGTGATTCAGTGCTCGTATGCTGGGCTTATAAGCCAATGTTCAGGTTCAAATCCCAGTAGACTCAACCTGAATTTATAACTTGTGTTGGGCAAGCCCATTGTACTCTGGTCCTCCTGTGAAATCCAATCATATCATTCATTAAGAGCCACACTTGTGGAGTCAGGGCGAATAATGGCTAAGAGCCTGCCATTACACACCAAAAAAAAAAAAAAAAAAAAAAAGCATGAATTGCAGGTAAATTTGCAGGGACATAATAAGCAATCAACATTACAAGTCACCAGCAGAGTAATGTGATGGGAATTCTGTTCTCAGATAGAATAGTGCTGCTCTCATCTCCACTAATTTCAGTTTGTCCTGGCACACTGATATGGTATTAATTCTTCCATTCCTTGCTTTTGCTGTTCATGCCATATCCAACAAGAAGTTCGGATATTTAACAAAAGACGCCTGTGTCTAAACACCCTGTACTATTCATGACGTCACTTGTGGCCTCTGAGCTTGCTGTGTATGGAAGTGCTGATTCTTTTGTTTCTCTTGTAATAGCTGATGATGACCCAAAAGACTCGGGTGAGTGTAAATGTGTGCCTGCAGAATGGCTGTGTAGGCTGACTTGACAGAATCCCAGGCTCCTAGAATGCAAGTGTCGTATATCGTTGATTTGAGAAAAGAGCCCAAATCACTAGTTCGATTCTCTTGGACAGCAGATTGCTTTACAGTGAGAGGTTATGATTTTCCAGCAATGTGCTACCTATATCAATTCTTTGTTATCACTTGTAACTGCAGGCTACAGAATTTAGCCTTGCATCAAATCACTTCTGTCTCAGTTGTCAAAACTTTATTTGGAAATACTTGACATGCAACGCAGATGACACATTTTGTGTTGTAATCAATTAAACATTCTCATGTCACCACTTTCCTTCTGAGAGTTGCATTTGTCAAAAGTTACGGGCTCAGAGTTTAATATCTAACCATATTATCGAAAGCTGCCAGAGAAGAGAGGAATACCTTCACAATTTGTCAAGGCGTCATAATGTCTTTCTTGCCATTGTCACTAGCTGAATGAGTGATGTCGGAGAATCTGCTGAAATGAAGGTATGAGAACTTTCGTAGTCATATTCAATATACAGGGTGTATCAAAAATACTTTTACAAACTTTTGGGGCGAGTTTTTCACACCAAAACAAGAAACAAAGTCCATATAAACATATGTCCGAAAATCTTTCGTTTTTGAGTTATTAATGAAAGTTTAAGTTCCACACAGTTTGAGGTACAATTCATCAACTGAAGTTTGTAACCAACACGATGGCGATGTGTTGCCATGGAGACTTGTTTACGTTTGTCATTTGTGTATGTCATGCTTAGAAATGGCCAGAAAATGTAAACAGATTTGTCATGTTGTTTGGCATGGAACATGCCTGCTTTTATGCTGACTATTACACTTTTACTACGTCACACTACTTTTGACCAATAAAACGGTATGAAAGGACGTCTTTCAACCAATCATGGCTGCTTATCGCACAATTTTATTGTGTACCTAGCATTTGTTTGTTCAACACAGTTTGAGGTACAATCCATCAACTAAAGTTTGTAACCAACCCGATGGCGATGTGTTGCCATGGAGACTTGTTTACGTTTGTCATTTGTGTATGTCATGCTTAGAAATGGCCGGAAAATGTAAACAGATTACTTGTGCTCCAAGCGTACTGTTTGACATGGAACATGCCTGCTTTTATGCTGACTATTACACTTTTACTACGTCACACTACTTTTGACCAATAAAACGGTATGAAAGGACGTCTTTCAACCAATCATGGCTGCTTATCGCACAATTTTATTGTGTACCTAGCATTTGTTTAATTTTATCACTACCCTAGCACTTGTTTCTTTGTTTGCCAACATTTCAAACTGCACTGATCTGGACGTCAAAAAACAGAAAATTACAAACCACTCCAGTCGATGCACAGCACTTTCAAATATGACTCGCATTGGCATTCAAGAACAAGAATTAATAAAGATCACTGGTCATATATGAAGAGCACCATTTGGAAATCCTGAATAAGTTGAGGGATACACCATGTACATCAACTAGTTCACTTCTTTTACGCACACGTCCAATATAACATCAACTGAACCACCAACCACTAAAACATTCAAATTTAAAAACTGTACTTTCAATAATTGTTTCTTTTAAAATTATTCATGTTTATTTTTTATTTCATCCTCGTTAATTAAAACGTTTCTTGTTTATTTCATCATCCCTAATTAAAACTTTTCTAACACTTGTTTATATTATTTAGGTTATGTTTGTTATAGCTTCTGCTAATGATATTATGGATAGTCACGTATCAGAGATTGTTTAATACTAAGATTTATTGAAAATCATCTGTCAAGTTTGATTACTGGGATCCGGATGATTGGAGTCGAATGCAAATGTTTTAATAAAAATGAAACTGAATCAACAAACGATGAAAGAGTAATGGTACATTAAAATAATATGTATGAATCAACAAAGCCTTCTTGACTAGTAACCGTCCACAGAGTTCAATGTAGATTCCATAGTTGGCACAACTGATAACAAGAAAACATAATCATAAAACACTACTGCCATCTAGCGTAATGTTGAGATGGTACAATACATTTGAAGACAGTTGTATTTTCATAAGTCAATTAATATTTTATTGTATTGGAGTAGACTTCTAATCTTTATATACTTTCTTCTAATCATGTAATGTCACAATCCCAAGTTTTGATTTTCTCCAGATAAATCAAAACCTCTAGTGAGATTACTGCTGATAAATAAACACGACAAACCCAGTGGCAGACTGTAGGAAAGGAGATAGTTTTTGCATATTATCTCTTCAAAGACTGACTCCTTTCCTACTGTTTGTCACTGAGTCTGCCGTGTTTACTTATGAGGATAACCACGGGCTTGTTCTGTCTCAAACAGTAAACTTGGAGCACAAGTGCTCTGTTTACATTTTCCAGCTCATTTCTGAGCATGAGGTACACAAATGACAAATGTAAACAAGTCTCCATAGCAACACATCACAATGTTGAAGACAGACTAACCTCAAATGTACAAAAATGACAAAATGTAAACAAGTCTCCATGGCAACACATCACAATGTTGAAGACAGACTAACCTCAAATGTACAAAAATGACAAAATGTAAACAAGTCTCCATGGCAACGCATCACAACGTTGAAGACGGACTAACCACAAATGTACAAAAATGACAAAATGTAAACAAGTCTCCATGGCAACACATCACAATGTTGAAGACAGACTAACCTCAAATGTACAAAAATGACAAAATGTAAACAAGTCTCCATGGCAACGCATCACAACGTTGAAGACGGACTAACCACAAATGTACAAAAATGACAAAATGTAAACAAGTCTCCATGGCAACACATCACAATGTTGAAGACAGACTAACCTCAAATGTACAAAAATGACAAAATGTAAACAAGTCTCCATGGCAACGCATCAGAACGTTGAAGACGGACTAACCACAAATGTACAAAAATGACAAAATGTAAACAAGTCTCCATGGCAACGCATCACAACGTTGAAGACGGACTAACCACAAATGTACAAAAATGACAAAATGTAAACAAGTCTCCATGGCAACGCATCACAACGTTGAAGACGGACTAACCACAAATGTACAAAAATGACAAAATGTAAACAAGTCTACATTGCAACACATCGCCATCTGGTTGATTACAAACTTCAGTTGATGGATTGTACCTCGAACCACGTTGAACGTAAACTTTCATTAATAACTCAAAAACGAAGGATTTTCGTCCATATGTTTATATGGACTTTTTTTCTTGTTTTGGTGTGAGGAACCTGCTCCCAAAGTTTGTTAAAGTATTTTTGATACACCCTGTGTAAAGTCTGAATTAGTATCTTTGTGATCATACATATAAAAATATATTACAATGAAACTATTGATTGGAAATAATGAATGCCGTGTATCCCTCACAACAATAGAGAGAGAAATGGATGCCCAGCAAGAATGTCACACAAATAGTAATGTTAAAATATTCGTGTTGATATAAGAAAGGAGCATTATGTTAGAGCTGTACTCTTACAGCAAAAGAATTTCGATTGCACAGTCTGTTGATCAAAATTCACATTTAGTCCTCTTTGTTATATCAACACGAAAATTCTCATGTGTGTATTCAAGCAGTGATTTTCTTCACATGTAACCATACTCTTTCTGTTGTTGAGATAAACATGGCACATACCTTCATTGTAAATTCGGGTACCGTATCCTTTTCTAAGTGGAAGAAGTGACATGAGGAATTCCCGAACAAATTGTAAAGGCTGGCCACAATAAAAACTGTAGCATTAGTTATGAACTGTGTCTGATCTTGACACGCTCATTCCAAATCTGTTTAGCCACACAAAACTGTGGCAGAGCAAAATCTGGGGCTTGGGATTGCAGCACATCCATACTTGTCAGATTCCATTTGCCACAATCGTTGTGACTTACTTCACCTTTGCATGTGTTGGTGTACTATGTTGCACAGACATTGCATCACTTCTACTGTCTTTGTTTTTAGAGGAATGCTACTCATTTTTGAGAGCAGTTGTAGTCGAACGTCGTGGTATTAGTGAGGATTTCAATTAAACACATTTGGGACCAAAGGTAAACATAGACTGCTTCAGAAGGAGAGGGGGAAAAGATAACACTCATGTAGATGCTAATATAATTAATGTATTATAAACAACAAATGAAACTCCTTTGTTGTTAGATACAGAATTGTCGTTCTTTCCTGCAGAATGCCACGAAGGAAGAATAGCTTAAATCAGCATTTCTCAAATATATTAAAATAATTTTGGAGATCATCATGATTTATTGAGCTGTTAACAATATATTTCTCCAAATACGTCTTTATAAAGCATATAAACTATTTCAATTATTTACATGCTATGCAAATAGGTATAAATGGAACCATTTATAATAGAACAATACAATATTTAGCATTATGTAGATGTAGTTATACTTGGACAATTGGTGAGAGTAGTTGAAGAGGCATCAATCTTCTTAATGTATCCAGCTGTTTGCTGACAACATAAAGTCCACTATAGTCCACTGTAGTCTATTTAGTTGTTGTTTTTCACGAGAAATGAGGGGTATTTTGATCGGTGTTCATTATAGATGCCTGTTGCTAGTAGCCAGAGTTGGGGTGTAGTCAATATATACTGCAGGGCTGTGTCTTCTGCAACTGATACTGATGATTTTAATTTACTTCTTTTGTGGTTTATGGATGGACAGTATAGAAGAATGTGTTCCAGATCTTCATCATGATTATTACAGCACAGCAAGTAGGATTATCAGAAATGTGAAATTGGTGTAGGTACAATTGAGTGGCAATGTGACCTGTTCTGGCTCTTGTTAAAAATGATTGAACATGTCTGGGCAAGTTTTTGTACATTTCCAGGTCATTTGGTTTCTTTTGTACAGATTGTAAAATTTTTCCTTTGTCAGAAGAGAGCCAATTGTTGATCCATAGGTTTGTAAAATGAGACTTTACTGAAGCAAAAGCATTGGATAGAGATATCACTTGAAGAGGTCTTGGTTGCAAATATGTTGCCTTTGAAGAGGCATAAACACAATTAAAACATGGATCTCAGAAGACACGATCAGTTATAAATGAAACTAAAATGTTGTTGTTGTTTTCTAATGCCAGCCGTTTGACAATAAAGTCATTTGACCTCTTGCACTCCAATATTTTTCAAAGATATTATCATGGCCAGCCACTGAAGCACAGATGAAAATGGCAAGTTGTAGCCGATTTAAGTGAACACCATATTTTAACATTTTGGTGGCTACTACATTCACACACAACCCCCAGCATGTCTGGAGGACCACACCTGCTGTGGGTCGACGGGTCCATTGGACCTAGCTGGGAGATCTTGTTGATCACCAGCTTTCCCTCCTTAAGCCACTGGAGGACGATTTTAGTGCCATAGCAGGTCAGCACTAGGAACAGAAAAGTAGGAAGAGGAGGAAGGAAAGGGAAATGAACCCCTAGGCCTCGAATGCTCTAATGCTGTCAGGGTCGAAGAAAGTAAGAGTTCAGTCAGAGGACTGGATAGGAAAGGGTAAAGAGGGAATTAGGTATTGAATAGAGGAAAATTATACCAAATTCAGTCATTAACTCACCAAGCTGACCAGTGCTAATGGATGAGTAGCCCCTCCCTTTAGTTCAGCTTGTAAAATTATGCTTACTAACATCTGCACCACAGGAAGGTAGGGATGGGACATTGGCAGGGGCGGCCCGTCCTTATGTGCTACAGTGCTACAGCACAATGATATTTTTTGCTCAAATAAAGTGTTTGCAATACCACCATAGTATTTAATCTGTCATTTGACAATTTCCCGTTGTTATGTTCATGACGCGTTATAGAGTGTTTAGTCTTCACTCTTCGTTCTTTGGTGCCTCAGGGGGTTCGTTGTGCTACTCAAAACTTACATGAGAATGTAGACAGTTAATGCGCATGTGCGAAGCTGAAATAACTGCTCTGATTGGCTATTTTTACGCAGGGAAGTGCTGTAGTCAGCTTCAGCACAACACAGCTTGGAGATTGCAAAAGTAAAGCATAGGAAAGAATTGCTTGTTTGTGGAGGAACTCGGAACTATGTACAATGTATTTGGTAATTCAAATGTTCGACTGCTGCTGCCATCTAGCAGTTTTTTGAGGTACCTCCTGAATCAATCGGCAAGCGACAGAAAATTGAATCCCAGAAAATTGATGCCAAGGAGGTATGTAACCGTATAATTCAGGAAACTACTCATCGTTTCCAATCTTTAAGCTACCTAGACGCAACAAAATTGTTAAACAGCAAATTTTTTGACAATTTTTTGCATAATTTTCCTGAACGCGAACTTGAAGTTGCTGTCAACAGCTATACTGTACTGAACAAAAGAATGTTAAAGACACAACTTGGAGTTCTATACGGAAGATCCGACTTCAGAAATATAGATGGCTGTTCAATTGTTACAAAACATAGTCTCCAACAATTCACGGGATCCATTCTGTGAAGTAACGAAGTTGTTAAATATTTTGGTTACAACACCAATGACCACTGCTGAGCCAGAAAGATGTTTTTCTTGCTTGAAACGCATAAAAACGTTTTTAAGGAACACTATGTCCCAGGATCGCCTCACTGCTCTTGCAATACTGTCAATAGAAAAGAGTATGATGTCCAGGATGGAGGGATTTAACGTTTAACACCAGGGTAATTGACAAGTTCTGCAGTAGGAAGGAACTCCATATTTCGTCACTAGGCGAGTCTCAAATTAAGATAAATGCATATAAGTGTATACAGTAGCCGATATAGAGATTGTAGCACACTCATTATTTTGACCACCAGCCGCTACTGGACATTGGGTATTTGTCCAGGTTGGTTCCTTAAAGCCTTCAATGGGAAGGATTAATGGCTCTCCCCCTGTATCCAACAGATACCCTTTTGCAGCCATGTAACTAAAATATGTGAGAATTTGAAGATCCAAGTGGAAGCAGGCAATTGAGCACATGGCTACTGACGCATGCGCAGTGTGTTGCAGTCATCAAATCGCGACCAAGTTCAACAAGTCATTCAATGTTGTCTCTCCATGTCTCCTCGCGGCCATCTTGTCGCATCTGATTGTATGTGCACTCAATGGGAGACAAGTACCATCAGACAGAATGTTGCGTCGCACTGCGCCACATCTGATTCTGTGTGCATCTGGCCTAACAGCACAAGCAAGATCTGCACAGCCATCTTGTGAACACTTAATGGAAGCAGTTCTATCACACTCCAAACTGAGCAGAAGGACTGTAGTCCAGCTGCAGATTGGTTTCGTCCTCCAAAAGTAGTTCCTGCTTGGAGGTTCAAATGAGATATTACTATACTTGCAGAATTTATCTTTGGGGGGGAATCATCATTTTTATCTTAAAGATGCTTTGAGAATCTTCAGAGCCCAATTTTTCAAATCAGATTAGATATGATTTATATAGCATACAGCGGTAGGCACCCATAGGTCAGGTTATGACGGTGAAATTGAAGCTATCAGGCTAGCCTTAACTCAACTGATATCATCAAACTAAATTCAAGACTGTTGTCATCCTGTGCGACTCCAAAGCAGCCATAGAATCTGTAGGTTCCTCAGACCCTGAGTCTCCATCAATCTAAGACTGTCAAAATGCCATACAACTATTACAAGCAAAACACAAAATCGTGGTACTACAGTGGGTCCCCGGGCACTGCAACTTATTTGGCGATGAGCAGGCCGATGCCTTGGCAAAAAAGGTGCTAAAATTTTACAAACATCTCCTAAACCAACACCCTTCCAGACAATAAAATTATACATCAAAGAAATTGCCCACAACATCCACTCCCACCAGATTGCCGAAAGAACATATGGCAAACACTGGAGAAGGGACCTTCTATCAATACCTAGCGGACCAAGAAGATTGGCAGTCGCGCACTTTCACCTTGCAACTGGTCATGACTACTTGGCGCAGCATCTCCATCGTTTCGGTATTTATCAACATCCAACCTGTACCCTTTGTGACCTTCAAGAAGTGATGAATAGGGATCATCTCCAACGCTGCCCAGCTCTAAAATCATTGACAGAATGTGCCAAATACTGGGAAGTGAGCCTCATGCCTCTGTTTAGTTCGTAGTTTTTAGTTCTTTAAGGATTTTGTTTAGTTCCTTTATTAGATTTAATTTTAAGTTGTATCAAGTAAATTGTTTTAATCTTGAGGTTGTGTTTAGGTCAAAGATAAGTTATCTATGTACCTGTCATTCGAATAAATAAATAAATGATTTATATAGCTGTCTGTCTGATGGAATAACTGTTGGAATTAGTGAGAATAGACGTAAGAGGGCAAATAACTTAATAATTGTAAGACCATATACAGAAATGTAAAACTACATAGCAACACAATTTATTGGGAAGCAACAGGGAAGATGGACCAAAAACAATCCCTGCTGCTGCTGTTTCGTAGAAGAGATAGTAAAAGTTGTTTTAATATAATGTTATATTTGGTATTTTAACAATAATTTCATAAAATATTGTTTATATGACGCAATTCATCATTTTAAATCGACTGTATCTTTCTTCGAATATAGACTTTTAATTCCTCCAACATGTGGGTGGGACTGATTTTGTCTTTTGTCTTTCCCCATAAATATAATCCTAGGATTGGAATTAGAAAAATGCAGTAGGTGTAACGGAATATTAATAATTGTACCTTCAATATCTGTTATTGTTTCATTTAGAGAAGCTGCAGCAGTGGAATTCTTTGAGAATATTAATAATGAGTGAAGTGATGGAAAAATAGGTTCAATATTATTATTGCCTTCTCATTCTGCCTTCTGTTCTTTGAGCACTTATGTTACACCACACACCAGGAACTTAAAAATCGTCGTGTTACTCTTCTACCAACTGTTTCTACTTACTGGTATTCATCATACATAGTACTCGTTACTGGAATGTGTACTTAGGATAGTGGGCGGCATTTGACTCACAAGCAGGGTGGAGGGATCTCCCTCCCCTTAGCCATCACTTGTTCATTCAAAGTTAAGCCGTGTTCAAGTAGGCATTACAGCATCAGATGTGGACTGGCTTGCTTTTTGATATGCGCAGTCTGATAGTTCATTATATAAAAGATCATCACTGATGACAGAATTCATTGCTGCATTTTTTTGGAAATTTTGTATGATATTTATGCAACTCTTCTGTTTTTAGGGTACAAACATTCCTGAATTAATGGATCAAAATTGAGTAATGGATTTGGCTTTTCTTGCCGATATGTCAGAATAACTTAACGCGTCATTTGTGTGGGCATAACGAAAACGTTAATACATATAACTCTGATAGATGTACAGAAAGCAAATTTGTCATAAAAAAGTTTATATCGTTTTCCTTTTTGAGAGCTCTTGAATGGACCGAAAGTGGATTTTAATAACAAACGATTTAATGATTTTGAAAACGTGGAGGTTGATTTTCAATAAATCCGTTTAGTATGGATATAACGAAGGTGAGGTCATATCTACAAGCAGAGAAGTTGGTGTAAAGGCTTGGCAGGGGTAGATATTTTCGAAATAACAAACAAAATTTGATAACACAATCTCAAGGGAAAAAATTGAACTCTTTGCATCATAATCTACAGTTAATTCCCGATTTACCACGAAAATCGTCAGTAGCTGCATTTAGGTTGGCAACAGGCCATGATTGTTTGGCCAAACACCTGCATAGAATTGGAATATATATCAGTCCCCTAACTGCCCATTGTGCAACTCAAACCAAGAAATGGATTCGGAACACCTCAAAATCTGTGCTTCAGTGGCTGGCCATGATAATATCTTTGAAAAATATTGGAGTGAAAGAGGTCAAATGACTTTATTGTCAAACGCCTGGCATTAGAAAAAACAACAACAACAACATATTTTCGAAATGCCCTATTCTTAGGTTATTTGCCGCCAAAATCACGGCAATTTTTGTTATACATAACATAATTATAAAGAATTGTTTTTCCCGGAATAAAAGTTGTAAAACCAAAGAGAATATAGATGAGATAAAAGATTCGGTCCTGCAGCTGATGTGTCAGTCCTTACGTGAGCACTGTGCACTGTCCCATGCTTTCTGCCTCTGTGTGTGATCGTTTCTTGCTCTTTGTCCTGTTTTGTGTTACGGTCGTTCTTTTTGTCGAAGTCTGAGCTTGTGTGTTGTTTGAGAGAGTCTAGAGTGAACTTTAAGTGGCTACCATGCCAGAGAATTGAATAACTTCCATACTGGAGAATTAAAGATGTCAGCACAAGCGAAATGTTAGTTACAATGAGTAGGAACTTCGATAATTCATGACAGTAATGGTTATACAAGTTAAGTACCGTACCGTATCGTGGTGAATGGTTATGGGTAGCATCCAAGCAGAAGCATGCTGTGTGTGGGCACAGGCCACGTTCCCAGCACTTATGTCTCGTTGTCCACAGCAAATGCATTGCCACGCAGAGATTCGCACTTGCCCTTGCTGCTTGCTTGAGACTGTTGTGTGATGTAAGGAGTGGACAGTTATTGTTATTAACCAATTGTGAGGCAGATATATTTGGACACTGGACATAGTGAATTTGGAAATGACCAGTTTTGCCACATAGGTGTTTACTGCTTTATTTCAGTAACTTAAATAGAGCTCAGTAATTTAATCCAGGTGATGGATTTCAATTCAAACACTATAATTATTTATAAGATTTTTAACTCAAAACTTAACTCTTAACTGAAAAAATTACAATATTGTATAGGGTAAACTAGGGTCGGTTGGACAGTCGGGCATGTTGGACACTCCTTACTTTAATGTGTTACCACGCCACTTGTGGGCACCACATTCAGCTAGAAGTCAATGATGGAAGTAGCCACGAGTGGGGCTACTTCCGTCATTGACTTCTAGCAGAATGTGTTGCCCACAAGTGGCATGGTAACACGTTAAAGTACAGAGTGTCCAACATGCCCGACTGTCCAACAGACTCTAGTTTACCCTATTGTTGTTTGAGAAAATAATTTTGTAAACTAAACTGTTGGTTCATCATAGACAGTGATGAGTTTTTTCCTTATTAGTGATAAATGCAAAATGTGACAGAAATGCAGCAAGAAGTATATGCAGATTTGACTGATTTATGATATTAAATTTGTCGCCAATTTTCGCGAAAATTGGCTGTTTGTGTGAAGAATGTTAGTTTCCACTACAACGAAAATGGGGATTTTGTTTTTAATTATTCAAAAAAAAAATAGGCTACACTAGAGGGAGATATTACTTGGAATTCTATTATTCTCTTTTCCACAGGACCACAGATGACTGGGTTTTGTATAAAACTGAGTTATGACGGTAGGGCTTATTACAAAGGGTAAAATAATAATAATAATAAATTATTATTATTATTATTATTAATTAATTAATTAAGATTGTGTATGAGTGTATAACATTACTACATGATAAAAAAATTAGGAAATTTTTAAGAAATTACTGTCACATTTTTAATCATAAAAATTATTCATCTGTGGACATTGATCTCCTGATACTGGGGCATTGCTGCTTTCAGGTGGTTAATCAGTAAGATCTCTTCTGAAAACATTAGAATAACCATTCAGACAGATACCATTAAGTACGAGAAAAATTCGTACCGGCACCGGGAATCGAACCCAGGACCTCTCAGCTGTGCGCGCTGAGTGCTCTCTAACCAACTGAGCTATGCCGGGACCCGATTCACGACGCCGGCCGAACTCCTCTCGTAGTATCGTGTTACGGCCTTACTGCCTGCACTTGAGACGATACACGTCATATATGTACAGGAGCGCATATTACATGACTTTATGGCCATATTCAACAACAGTTTCTTTAAACTGTTAACATCATTTATGTATCAAATATGAATGGGGTCTCGCCCACCTCATTATATTTTGCTCGACTAGTATGACTAGTCAGTTTGTTTTTATACCATTAAGTACGAGAAAAATATGGCCATAAAGTCATGTAATATGCGCTCCTGTACACATATGACGTGTATCGTCTCAAGTGCAGGCAGTAAGGCCGTAACACGATACTACGAGAGGAGTTCGGCCGGCGTCGTGAATCGGGTCCCGGCATAGCTCAGTTGGTTACAGAGCACTCAGCGCGCACAGCTGAGAGGTCCTGGGTTCGATTCCCGGTGCCGGTGCGAATTTTTCTCGTACTTAATGGTATAAAAACAAAATGACTAGTCATACTAGTCGAGCAAAATATAATGAGGTGGGCGAGACCTCATTCATATTTGATACATTCAGACAGAGTTACACAGGATGAGCCAAATACATTACATTCACAATGAGACATACAAATCCTCGAGTATCTGAAAAGCTGTCCAGTGCATTCAAATTGAATACGGGTGATATTCCGAATAATCACGCAGATATTTCCCAGTTTGAGAAGTACATCACTTCGAAGCAGGTTTTGTAATTTGTCTGCCTGAACTGACTACATTCAGCACATTGGTTCACATACATTTCAGTATCATTTGTGCTGCAGGAAGTATTTGCAGTATTTAATTAGCTGCATATGTCATTTTTTTCTGGGAGAAAAATCTGTGTTAGATGTAAATGTTACAGTACCATTCATTAATCAGATGCCGTATTGTTTTTTATGCTTTTTTTTTCCAGATTAGAATATTAAAATGTTCCAACATGTGTTATGAGAATGAATGTGTGACCTAACAAAGTGGTATTTGCTACTGCAATTTAATCCTGCAGGCTTTTTAAACATATTTCAAGCTTTTCAGGGACAAAATCTGTCATTCCATCCATTCTTGTCTGAATCTTTTTTTTTCTTCTTTTGGATAGTATTATTTTCTATTGGGCCATTCTTTGGACAGTCTCCTTTGTCCAAATGTGTTATGTTAGTAAATAATTTAAAAGCACAAATTGATGTAATACTGGATATTTTATTGTGCTTTTGTTTGATGAATAAACCTGGTTGCTAGGATAAACACATTCTCAATCGTTTTTGTTTATGAGTTCACGTAAGAACAGCACAAGCCCCGAGTAAATTGTCTTCTCTTAGCATTGAGACTGATTGTCTCTAAGTCATGTATGTGCCACACATTTATACTCGTTAAAAGAAGCATAGTGCGTAAGAAATGTAGGGATAAGCACTGGGACATCACCAGAACTGTTCAATTTAAATAATAAATAAGATTAAATAACAATATTATGTAATGGACGTGTCTAATTCCTATCAGTATGCAGAATATAATCAGAATCATTTCCGACAGGCATGCCAGAAACTGGTGTGATGTGGAAAAAACTGTGTTTTCGAGAAAACTTAAAATGGAATTTTTACACTGGTCAGAATTCGGAATGCAGGCGACAGACATGAAATTCCTTAGGAGTTTAATACAGAAAATACGAAGAGAGAGAGAGTTAAAAATGAATATATATATATATAAAAGAAATATTTTGGGAATTGCAAAATTGTAGGATACATTGGAGGAAAACTGAATTAAATGGTTTGGACATGTTATGAGGATGGGTGAAGGGAGACTACCAAATAAGACACTAAAATTGAAAGTAAAAGACAAACGACCTCTTGCAAGACGTAGACCAAGATGGGAAGATCAAATAAAGAGGGGAACCATGGCAAGAAGTAATGGAAGAGAACAGCTGGAAGGACTGTGACAGATGGCGGATGCTATCTCATATTCGACCCCACAGCCAGGGTCACGAGTTTATGTAGATGACGAAGAAGAAGAAGAAGATAATGTGGAAATAAAAGTATCGCAAGGAATGACGAGGTTTTAGTTTCTACAGCGTTTTGCAAGTAATTATAGTTTCTATCATCTGGAAAATGGAATCTTAAGTAATTCAGGAGAAATCAAATCTCGGAACAGGCCTCAGAAACCAAAATCTCCTTAATGGTGTTGAAATTTATACGTTCACTTAAATGAATCTAGAACACCTCTTTATATTTCCTTGCTTATTTCAGCTATAAGAATGTTATGTACTGAGATGGTGCCCACAAATTTATTAAAGAAGAAATAAAAGCGATAAAATAAAATAAAATCATGAGACCGTGATAATTTAATTTAGCAATCATACTATAAATACATTTAGTATAATTATTGCAAGTTTACCTATCAATTAATAATACATTGGAAACGAGATAAATGATTATTTCATAACATATGACATCATTTTGGCATGATCAACAATCATCATAATAATTTTATCACTATAAAAAAAGTCCCAATGAAAGAAGCAAATTATATCCATGCGCCAAAAACCAGACCTGTACACACCAGACATTACTTTGTTTTCCTGGATTTAAAGGTTAATGTTTACATTAGGACCCAAACTAAGAGCTGACAGACTTTACTAACTAAAGCCTTGATGCTATTGTACCACTATTAATTGGATGATGACGAGAAGGAATGTAATGTATCATAGGCTACTCTGTTGTGTTTTCGTACATCATGCTTTTCTGCAAGCATCTTAAATTTACTGAATTATAGTATAGATTGTGATTTTACATTTTATAGTTATGATAATACATTAAGCTCAGTTCTGTAATAGAGTGTGGGTTGGTCGTGCTCTGATTCATGGATATAGAATTAAAGACATGTGCGTAAAAGTGGTCTATCCCTCAAATGGAAAAGTTCCTTGTCAGTGCTGTCTTGGGATACCAACTATTTATGAGTGGTCTAACAATAGGAAGCATCTTGGAGGTTAAATATATCCCATCAATGTTCTTGTGTTTATTGCTCAGGACTTACAGAATTTTCTGCTTCTTCTACCTGTAGTGTAGGGCAGGGGTTCTCAACCTTTTTTAAGACTGTGAGCACTGCCCACTAAGTGGGTGAGCACCATGAAATGGAATAGGGTCAATAGGCCTACATGAATCATAAATAAAATAAATAAACAGATAAATACAGATTTGATATCCTTGGAATTGAATGTTACTCAGAATTTCAGTGATGTCCAGTCCAAGAAGTCGCTTGTAGCTACACATAAACAGTCCTGCAGATGTGAATTATAGTCCCGACGCTGTTATTCCCGGCGTGACTCCTCCTCTTTGCTTACATCATAGAAAGTGAAGGCTCTATAAAGTCTAGGTAGGTAGTATCGTTCGCCATTTTTGTTCTTTCGTTGCCGAGCTACCAGACGAGGGATCTATTTGCCACGCCGTTAAACATTATCATGTCGTAGCTCCTATGATAATAAATCAAACGCACTGTAATTGAGCAAATAATTGAGCGGCAAATAATGTCTTCGTGTGCTTTCTGCAAACGCCAACGAAAGAACCAAAATGGCGGGCGATTATATTAAGTATTTATCGAGCCTTCTTTATCTTCATCAGCGAATCACAAGACGCACACGTTTAAATGTATCCGACCTGCAACGTGATTGGCTGCCGGAAATAAGAGCGACAGGACTTTAGTTAATTGTGATCGTGCTTTGTTCTTGAGGTATTTCATAAGTAAGAGAGTTTTTTTCGCCCAGGCAGATTGTCTCGAATATAGCCAGACATTTGAGACAAACACTCAGCAGTATTTGGAGCCTTTTTGTATCTTCTGCTCCTCAAAGATTATGATTTCTCCTTTTAAAACAAATATTTTAGAGCTGAAAAGACTGGAGATCTATCAATTCAAGTTCCTCACGTGCAGCCATATTATTCTCTTGAATAACCTTTATTTCTCTTTTAAGTCCACACTGAATTGAAACAATATAATACCATGAAATACGAGAAGCCCTATCCTACCAGGTCTGTAAGATATGGTAATGGATGGATAAGAACTCGATTTGTTCCTGCAAGTACATCAAGGATAAGTTAAAGACGGAACTATTATCTCATTAAGATTTTGTTTGTACAACAAAATTTGAATTGAAAAAAGGACCTCAGGAGTTTCTGTGCTCGTGAGCACTTTTCTACTTGCATGACGAGAGCACCTGGTGTAGAGGTTTTCAAAACTCAATTTTTTTCCTTCCTTTAATAAGTGAGGGTTAGACCATTTTGACGAACTTGTCTTCTGTATTAAATCAAACGAAAGACAGTTACTGGCATTGCTGTAGCAATACTCTAAGTGTGAAGCTCTTGCTGCAGGCTACTTCGTGGAGTGGCAGGGCGAGTGGATCCACGTGTTCCGGCCGGACGTGGAATGCACCAACGGGATCATCCACGTCATCGACTCTGTGTTCCTCAAGGAGAGCGACGTGCGGGTGACGAGCAACCCGTCCGTGCCGCTGATAGCGCCCCACCTCACCATCGTGCTCTCGTGGCCATGCTGTTCTCCGTCAAGTGGCTGCTCCTCTAGTGAGGACCCTGTCAGTAGTCTGACCTGACCTCCACCCTGGCCTGGTCTGCACGAGGGACAATAAGTAAGAAACCTTGTTAAAATTTATGATGTTGTAGCTGCTCCTGTCTTATTGTAATGTATCGAAGCAGCTGAAGACGAGTAACATCTAGCATTGTATGGGTAAAGAGACATACGGAACTAAATTAAGACCTAACCGATGGAAGTGGATGATGATGATGATGATGATGATGATGATGATGATGACGCTGAACTGATCTTGACAGACAGGCTCTGAGTCGGTACCGATCCAGTCTGTTAGGTTTCGATCAGCTAGGGGGTCGTAGTGTTCCATTCACACGTTTAGCTAGAGGGCAGCAGTTCATATTTTTCATACCAGGCTAGGGTTAAAATAGTTTATTCTCAAAACCGAGAGAAGTTTGTTATTGACGTGTGTGAGTTGGTACCTCTAGTCACCGCTGCTGCGACGTGTCTCTTGGGAGGAATGCAGGAACAGAAACAAGTGACAATATTGAAGTGGTCGTTACTTTAGGACTGCGCGTTCTTATCACATACTTCTGTGTGTTGTCAGGATAGCAGTTGAAATTCCTCTGTTGATATTGTTTTGTAAGTGATATTATGAGACTCGGTATCTCTATCGCATTGTGTCATAGATGATCAAAACTAATGGAAAGCCATTTCAAACGAGAGAATTTTTTGAAATTGTTTTCTGTCAATAAGAGAGATGATTTAGCATATAACAAGTATACATTTTTCCTTGTTTTGACCCGTGACAGGATTTCATATTTCTAAAGATTTAATAGCGACCTGGTACAGCGTACTGTCTGCAACATAAGTGCAACTTGTTATTAAGAATTTGGGTGTTTTCTTACATCTGGCGGATTGTGTACACCTCAGATTTTAATTGTAACTCTTCTGCCATGTGGTAACGAATTATATACATTGCATGACAGACTGAAAACATCGAGAGATCGAACGAGAAATTAAGAGAACGACAACACTTCTTCTCTGATTCACTTGCAGGTCTGGGATACATATTTTCCCCTCCTAGGCGTAAATGTATTCGAAATGAAAGCAGCCATTGTGATCGCATGAATGTATTCATGTATTAAGACTCTTTGTATTATTGCTGCTGCAAAAATAAAGTGAATTGCCAAAAGAAAAACATAAATGACGTAACCAAGTCAGGGTAGAAAACAAAGCTTCAACTGTAGTGTGGTCTCTGTCTGTATTGAAATTCTGTACCGTACTTTACTTTTCGAGCTACATATCCGCATCGTCTTCTTCGGGAGTTTCTTTCGTGTCCCTTCGGTTGCAACAGCCGATGCCACTAAGGCTGTTTGTTTTAAGATATTATATATAAGCTAAGTACAGGTTATATGAAGATATATATATACTGTATATTATATGAAGCTAGTTTTAAAAGTGAATAGCCTTGCCAGATATTTATTTTAATGATAAAGAAAACTAAGAGTACCACTATCTATCTATCTACCCCTAAGTTTCCAAACACCCTCGATTGTCCACACGTTGTTCTGCTGTAGAACAAAATTTGAAGCATTTCAGGATTCACGAGCTCTGTGATTAGAAATTTCATTTATTCTGTACTGTATGTTGCAGCAGAGCTTGTTTCAAGTTACAAACTGGGCAACTGTGCAGGGAAACTACGTCAAGGCAGAGTTGCTTCTAGGTTTAGCAACTCTCACTCATTCTATTACACTTGACATGTGGATCATTCCATACTTGTGGGTGCGATAGCTCAGATGTTTATTAGTGTACATTGATGGCTTTAGAGTTCTAAATTTTTATCATATAACATGAAAGTTATACAAAGCATTATTCACAAAATTTCAGATTTACATCTGGCATAAACTCAGCTTGCTGTTGATGTAGCTGAACAAGAAATGGAATACGGAGATCATGACAGATCTTAGAACATTGAATATGATAAAAGACCAGCTGCATATTAAATGCGCGTTTGTTCACAGTCTCTTATTGTAAACAAACTGGTTTTTACTGTACAGTGGCTAGTATGTTTCTCTGTAACCAAGATTCAATTTTCGCAGCCCATAGTATGGTCGTTATTCTCTGCTTCCCACATGGAATGACCCATGTAAGTGGCCTCGTAGTCGTGGGGGCCTAGTTTGTAACTCGACATGTGACAAGGTTTCTTTATGACTTGGACTCTGTTTAAGATGTGCGTTTTATACATTCATTACTCTTCGGCTTTAAGTGGATATACGATGTTTTATAAAGAGAATGTCGAATCATGTTGATACATTTGGTTATTTTAACGTATGATGTAAATTTCATACTTTTAATGTAGTAACAGTGTTTTATCACCAGTGTCATGGTTTCAGGAACTAGACGAATGTGTGTGTGGGTGCGTGTATATTATGCTAATTATTGTATTTTTGGTGTGTTTCATCAGTGTGTGATTGTCACGTATATGTTTTAGTGTTTGTTTTTGTATGAAATGCTTCAGATTTTGGCATGGCTGAGGGTTGCCTTGCGATCCCCGTCTGTTGTAACATAATATTATGTCTCACATACTCGTAGTAACTTGGCAGAGAACAGAACAATCCATTGTAATACCGGAGCATGAACTTAATGGAGCGCAGCTGTTAGTTTCTGCCTTTGAGTGAACACACTGCCGAAACTTGTGGGGGCACTCAGATGTGGTAAGTGCAATGCAGAGCTAGCTCGCGTAGCTGCACCACACTAGGCTCGCATCTGGGCGTTGTCCTGCTCCCACGGTGGAGAGGGCGTCTGCACCAATGGGTCTCACATCGGTTGTAAGAAGAACCTTGATTGCCGGCCTACATAAGACTGAAATTAAGTGAGATGACAGAAATCGAGAGCCATGTTTTAAAACCATTACCACTGTAATTTACCAAACACATCAGCCAGTCTGTTCACCGTTACCTGCACTATAATTTCTTGAAAAGTTCTGTCGTGTCAATGAGTTCTTTTTCTCGATGCAATGTCCTCCACTTCTAAGCAGTACCAGTGGCTCCTTCTGTCAGGTTACGTACACAGGCATCATTTAGGAACCTTCTGTATTAGTCTTGTCGGCTTATATTTTCAATTCTATCACAGGGTAGGTGATGTCAAGATGGTCGAGCCTCTATTGTGTGTATCCGAGCAACAAATATGGACGGAAAGAATGAATGTGGCTGTCTTTATTCTTGTTATTTTCAAAATAATAGTGACAAGCAACCTTGATTAGCTCTCGTGCCAAAATATGTTAGTTTACTGTTACATCTATTGAGGCATTCAATATAATTTCAGCTATAATTCGCTACAAAATTCTTTGTGAGCAAAAAGATGTCAAGAGAATATTTCTTGAGGACTGAGTCGCTCACTAGCAGGGTTTTGCTGTGCTTTCTTTCGCCCACGTGTAGACTGGTTGGTGTACTTTTAGTAATTGCAGTTAATGGTGAAGAAACTGGCCTTGGAGAGCTGCTGCTGTGAACCTTCTCCCCACTCGTGGGGGCGATTTAGTACAAATTCACTAGCCTCCACCTATAGTCTGTATTGTACATTCATCCATTGTATTTTTATTTAGTGTCTTCAGCAGGAGGAAACATGTTAGCTGTCGTCCGGCAAGGATGGACAAAGCTTCTTCGATTGGACTAAGTAAAATGCAACAACATGCTTTCTATATTATATATATTTTTTTCAAGCGTTGTACATACTGCAGTGTCAGTAGGTGTGTTACAAAATAGTTCTCACTAGAACTAGCAGGAGGCCGTGGTAGTTTGCATTCCTATTGTATTTCTCTTTTTTGTAAGCTGGAGTGAACCAAATAACTTTTATTTCCTGTTCGAATTTTTTTTTGTAGTAAAGCTGAAGTAAGATAATCCAATAGTTGAAGGCATAAGTGTGAATACAGAGTAGCTACAGCCTAACGGACGCAGTTCGATGATTGGGGACTTGCCCGACTGCCATATTAGATATCAAATGACTTCTGCATACAATTTGCCTCTCTTTTAGCAGCTGTGCCTTTAATTGTTGGTTTACAGACGTCTTAGAAAATATGGAATGCTTATTCAGTCCTCCCTAGTTTATTTAGTGTGATATGTTCGATTCGAGCAGCTGAAATCCTACCACAGCCTTCTAATAGTATGTAATGCCTGACTGGAACAAGTGCTGGCTGTACAAATATACCTGCTTGTGACGTCACCTGTTCACGGCTGCTGTCTGACTGTTCATACGCTCCTGCCATTCATTATTATTGTTACTGTTAACTAAACTACTACTTATTGACAATTTGGAAACCAGACTTGTATCATAGGAAATGCACGCTCAGTCATTAAGACCTCTGTTTTCAATTCACAAGATCCCATTGGTAGTTGTGTATGAAATAAACATTATGGACCAAAATAAAGTGAAATATTTCACAGTCCAAGTTAAGCCGTATGCGCTGTGTCTCCTTTCTACTAATTTTTAATTTTTCCCCTTCACATAGCCTAACCTATACCTTCCGTAACAAGTGAGCATTTCTCCAGAAACTACTCCTCTTCCTTGCAAATGTAACTGAAAACGAGATTTGACTGCACTGTGGGAATATTGCACTCTTTCAGCTACATCCTGCCAGTTTCATATCTACAGTAATAATTAAAAATGGAAGGTGGCACTGACGTCCTTGGAAGCAACAATACTTAATGACGTGAGTGATGCAGAGAGTGTCTTAGAAGATGTGCCAAAATTGAGTCAACCTTGTAACATGAGGACTGAAAGTACATAATCTGCCTGGCCACCAAGATCACCCTACTTATGTATCGATTTCTTCTTCTGGAAGCACATGAAGAACCTCATGTATGAGACTCTCATTGATTCAGATGAGGGCCTGATCACAAGAATCACTGTCGCTGCTGGAACTATTTGCGACATGCCGGAAATCTTTGCACATGTATGGGAATCATGCAAGCAGTGTTGTTTATGATCGGAACTTTGAGGAACACCTTTTGTGAATAAAGTTGGTCACAGTCACTTCCGTTCCTTGTTGTTTCTGTTTTTGTGTATCACATCCCTTTAAACGCCCCTGGCACCGGAAGGTGGTGTCAGTGGACATACACTCATTAACATGAACTGTTTGGATTGACATTCTCTACTTCCCATAAAAATTTACACAGTTCTGCAACAATATATATACAGGGTGTCTCAGGAGGAATGTAAAATACTTCAGTATAATGTAGTTTGGGTTAATCGATATATACCTACTGTATGTCTGAAATGTAACGGTTGGGAAATTATTGGTGGGCAAACTTTTAAATGAAGAGAGACATTATAGACGTATTTCTACGTTTTAGAATATTGTGATATGATACGTTACTGAAAATGCTGCTTCTTGTGTTGCTTCAATAAGTTTATTTCATAATTAATTACAAACTCAATAAGAAAATAAAATTATTACATAAGACGAATTACTACAGTTGCCCTTCTTATGGATTCCATGAATTGTAAATTCATATCAAGTAGCGGTATCGGTTCTCTTTCTAACACTTGGTAGCTTGCCAGTTTCAGATAACATCCGGTAAACACAGGAAAACACACAGCTAGATGGAACCCTTCAATTGGGAAAATGTTATCTGCAGTGGCATAGCATGAATTTTGAGCAGGAGAAGCTAACTCAAGTTGTCTTTTAAAATAAATAGTAGTCGATGTCAAGTCAGCAGTCCGAAGATTGGTTGGGACCTCGTAAGTAACACCAATAAGGCATCACCTCAAATGGTAGTAAAATATGATTCCATGGTTTACACATATCTCTAAGAAATGGACACATACAGTATGTATAATTTAAGATTAGCGCACTCCCTGTCATATTTAGAAAAACCACAATATTAACGGTCAATAGATACAGTGTTAGTAAAATTACATCAATCTATGTTAAAAACCACTGGCGTAGCTCTGTCGGCTAAGGGTAGGTACACGTTGGAGCAACGATAAACGATAAAAGAAATGACCTAGCGACGCTTTGGTATTATCAAAGAATCAAGTGTTCATATCGGAGAACATTTTGATTTATCAGTAGAAGATATTCTATGCATCCACTTAATGAAAGAAGATATATAGGAAATATCAGCTGCTAAGTTCAAGGTTAATATAACTTAAATACGTACAAAATTAAACCCGTTTCTCATCCCAAAGATAGTATAAATTCGTTGTGCTGTGATTGGTTATTGTGATCACATAACATATGACCAATAAATACATAACTGATCAATTTGCCAATATCTACAATAATTAATTTAATATGCCGAAATAATAATAAATCGATTAATATTCGGATATATTGATAACCACCGGCCATTATACAGATTAATATTATCTTAATCAGAGATCATATGAACGACAAGAGCGAAGAAAATGGAACTTATCTTTTTCGTTACTCCAATATGCACACCTCAATGACAATGCATGCTTCAGTTCTCTCTGATATAGCATCGCTGCTTCTTTTATCGTTTATCGTCGCTCCAACGTGTACGTACCCTAAGACGCTTGCCTGCTGATGCGGAGTTGCGTTCGGGCGCGGGTTCGATTCGCGCTTGGGCTGATTACCTGGTTTGGTTTTTTCCGAGGTTTCCCCCAAACGTAAGGCAAATGTCAGGTAATCTATGTCGAATCCTCGGCCTCATCTCGCCAAATACCATCTTGCTATCACCAATCCCATCGACGCTAAATAATCTCGTAGTTGATACAGCGTCGTTAAATAACCAAGTAAAAAAATCAACGTTAAAATCTTTATCAGAAGATTATTTTTGACTACATAAATTAGTGTCAGGAACTGTGATTTCAGTCATTATTTATTATATCAGCCACAGTGCACACTAACACTTCAACCGAACACAACTGACGAAAGGGATAACTCGGCAGCTAATTCTTTCCAATGCTAAAGCTAGCTTCTTGCGAGCCTTGCGACCAGGATAGTTTAGTTAGAAAGAGATGGAAAATCTGCGGGGTGGGTTACACAGAAGAATGAGTGAAAGAAACGAGTCTGTGGAGGGGATTGTAAGCTGGTGTGTGCAGGCTTCATGTTTACTGCTGCATCACAAATCATCCTGAACTGCCGCATCACAACATTTAAGGCGTACTCATAAATTGTATTAAAATTAATAAATAATTTTGTTCATAAACTGCAATTTATTATGGAGTTATTAACTGGGGAAGCTGAGCTTTTAGCTTACATTGATGCTACGCCGCTGGTCGTCTGTATCCCTTAACAGCAGCCAATGCATTGCCATCACAAAATCCATAAACAAAAAACATGTCTGCATATTCACTATGTGGATACACAGATTAAATGTCAGGTGAACGTGTATTCAGTTGTGTGTGTGTTGCGTTGGTCAGATGCTGCTGTGTGCAAAAGTTCTGGTGTAACATGTCAGGTATAGTACACAGAACCGCAAGACTTTCCAGTATTTCTCCCCAACTGATAGACTTCAGACATGGGTATATCAGGTTAAATCGATGTAGGTTAACTCAAAGTACATTACATTCCTCCTCAGACAAACTGTATATATTATATATGCATACACACAGTTCAATGAACAGTTCTTTCAAGGGACGAAGCTTTATCATAGTATCAAGGGAAAGGTCCTCTACCATTTTGTTCCTTTGTTCTTAGATCTCTCAGAAATATTTATTTTGCATATAGTTCTTGATCCCATTATATTTTAAACATTAGACTTTGTCATTTCCAACAAATATTTGGCATAATATTTCTGGCATGCTTATGGTTTAAGAGTATTTTATCACTTTACTTATTAATAAATCACTTGAAGTACCGCAATGAATGCAAATCAAGCTTTCAGGTATAACTCCCTATAAAGTTGATTTGAATAATTTCGAGGGAAAAATTGTTCCGGGGCCAGGCATCGAACCCAGAACCTTTGATTAAACGTACCAACGCTCTACCAACTGAGGTACCCGGGAACGCAACCAGACACTGGTCCAATTTTTCCCTCTATATCCACCTACCTCAAAGTGAGCTGACAACCGTCAAGCAACCAACATTGAGTGCACACTAACTCCGTGTGACTTAAATTGTGGTTTTCTGTAACGTACAGTGACGTATATTATGCAATTCAAGCTTTGAGGTATAACTCCCTGTAAAGTTGATTTGAATAATTTCGAGGGAAAAATTGTTCTAGGGCCGGGCATCGAACCCGGGACCTTTGGTTAAACATACCAACTGAGCTACCCGGGAACTCTACCCGACACCAATCCAATTTTTCCCTCTATATCCACATACCTCAAAGTGGGCTGACAACCATCAAGCAACCAACATTGAGTGCACACTAACTCCGTGTGACTTAAATTGTGGTTTTCTGTAATGTACGTTGACAGATGTCAGCCCACTTTGAGGTATGTGGATATAGAGGAAAAAATTAGATCGGTGTCAGGTAGAGTTCCCAGGTAGCTCAGTTGGTAGTGTTGGTATGTTTAACCAAAGTTCCCGGGTTCGATGCCCGGCCCCGGAACAATTTTTCCCTCGAAATTATTCTACCATAATGAATGTTGGGCAATGCTGTTACTGAAATGTAGACACGTGCCTCACCCTAAGCCTAGGGGAGTGTACAGCGGACAATGTTTGCTTTCATCTTTCCCCTCACTGCTGCACAGAAAGGGTGCAGATGCTACTGGATTTTCTGCGATGTTGCAGTTTTTTCTACAAATAAAAAAACAATTTCCGATTAAATAAGAAGAAATAATGCAAAAATGATAAAGGAAAACTTCCTGTGACATTAAAGTCATTGAAGAATGAACACCTTTCATTCTGTGCACACACACACACACACACACACACACACACACACACACACACGCACAGGAAATCTGTAAAGTCACACATTGCTTGTAGCCAACTGTGAACTTGGTGATTCATTTGCTATCACCAGCAGGCTGGAGGAAAGAAAGGCGAGTATGCAGTTTGTTATACAGTAATAGCTGTATTCAGTCCAGTAGCAGTGTCACACCGTGAATGTGTACAATTAATAGCCCAGAGCGTTTCTTGTGAAGAAGCATTACAGATCCTGTTCTGTACGAAAGTGTCATTTGTTTCAACGTGAATTCCTAGACAAAATGTTTTTAACAGAACCAGTAGTGCCAACTTTTGTACTTTTGTAAAACATTTGGTGGGCTCAAACACTTGAGGTATAAGGCCTGTAAAAAAATGTTGTTGACCTTAATTTTTGCCAGGCGTTTGAAGTTGTGATTCTGACCTCGCCACTCCAATATTTTTCAAGGAGGAACTGTATCATGACCAGCCACTGAAGCACCGATTTTGAGTCAGTCAAAATGGCTGGTGGTCGCCAATTTAAGGTGCTGTTTTAACATTTTGTCGGATTTAGTTTTCTCGCAAGATGACTGAACGAATTGAGCAAAGATACTGCATCAAATTTTGTCAAAAGCTTGGTGATTCTCTAAGTCAAACAATTCGTAAGATTCAGCAGGTGTTTGGGAAAGATGCGAAGGGTGTAACACAAATTAAGGATGGTTCAACCGATTCAAAGATGGCCGCACATCAGTAAGAGTGAGTCAGCGGACTGGATAGGAAGGCCCCAAACTGCTCGGAGTGCAGCTGTTGAATGAGAGGGTGCGAAATTTGGTGATGGCAGATCGTCGTTTGACTGTCAAGATGACCAAGAGGTTGGAGTGAGTAAAGATTCTGCAGCATGCAAAATTTGCTTGATGATTTGAACATGAACCGTAGGGATGGGACTGCGAAATTTTGCCCAGGTTGGTTCCCCGAACAAAAGGACCTGGTCGTGACGTTGCACAGGACCTTCTGGACACCGCCAACACTGATCCTGGGTTTCTGAACACCGTGATAACTGGAGATGAGTCATGGGTGTGTAAGTTGACCCAGGAACAAAAAGACAGTCCACTGAACAGAACCATATTCCATCATGTCGCAATGGAAGCATCCCGAGTCTCCAAGGCCGAAGAAATTCGCGGCAGGTGCTTACTGAAGCAAAATCAAATAGGTGATGCTGACTGTTTTCTTTGATGTCCGTGGAATTGTGCATCACGAATACGCACCAGAAGGACAAATGGTGACAAAGGAGTACTATCATGTTCTCTGGCGACTCCGTGATGCAGTTCGGCGCAAAAGACCAGACATGTGGAAAACAACTGGCACTTGCATCACAACAACGCCCCCGCACATTCATCCCAATTGATACACACTTTCTTGGCCAAACATGGAATTACAACCTGTTCATGAACCTCCCAACTCTCCAGACCTGGTGAATTTCGACTTCTGGTTGTTTCCAAATTGAAGACACCACTGAAAGGATCCCATTTTGAAGACGTAGAGAAGAGATAATGCGGAATGCGAAGAAAAACTGAATGAGCTGAACACCATTCCAAAAAAGACTTCCAGAGGTGTTTCCGGCAGTGGAAGGATCGGTGGGCTAAGTGGTGTGCAAGCACAAGGGGACTACTTTTGAAGGGGATTAGGGTCCCAACCCCGTCAGGTATTTGAAATATTTTTTCTGGCTAAAATGTCATACTTTTAGACAGACCTCGTATATTAAAACAAATGTTGTTGTTTTCTAATGCCAGGTGTTTGACAATAAAGTCATTTGACCTCTTGCACTTCCAATATTTTTCAAAGATATTATCATGACCAGCCACTGAAAACAGATTTTGAGGTGAAAATGGTAAGTTGTAGCCGATCTAAGTGAACACCATATTTTAACTATTTTGGTGGACAAAACTTCACTGTGCACAACCCCCAGAATGTCTGGAGGACCACACCTTTGTCCAATGTTGGTCGACGGGTCCATTGGACCTAGCTGGGAGATCTTGTTGATCACCAGCTTTTTCTCCGTAAGCCACTGGAGGACGATTTTTTGCCATTCAGGTCAGCATAGGAACAGAAAAAGAAATAGGAGGAAGGAAAGGGAAAGAATCCCTTATTCAATGAATAAATGCCGTTGGGGTCGAAGAAAGTAAGAGTTCAGTCAGAGGACTGGATAGGAAAGGGTAAAGAGGGAATTAGGTATTGAATAGAGGAAAATTATACCAAATTCTGTCATTAACTCATCAAGCTGACCAGTGCTAATGGATGAGTAGCCCCACCCTTTAGTTCAGCTTGTAAAATTTCTTACTAACAGCTGCACCACGGGAAGGTAGGGATGGGACATTGGGTATTTGTCCAGGTTGGTTCCTTAAAACCTTCAATGGGAAGGATTAATGGCTCTCCCCTCTGTATCCGACAGATACCCTTTTGCAGCCAGTTAAAACAAATAAATCTGATAATAACACAACAAATTATTGGATGGGTTCTGGCCTCATGGGTGTATGTAAGTTGGTGCCACTGAACAGAACCATATTCCATAGATTGGTGGAAATGATTGAAGAAACAGGCTCCGTTTTGAATGAAGGAAATTCTGGAGGCCTCGTGTTCTTACTGAAGAGAAATTAGATGAAATAGGTGCCACACTCGAACGATCTCCATAGAAATCTTTAAAATTCCTGGCTTGTAAAACAGGGTATCCAAATCGTCAACACTGAGAGCAGCCAAGAAACTTCATGTACAGCCATACAAGACACAAGTGACAGATAAATTTAGAGAATATGATCCAGCCCCAAGAGTAAATTACTGTATTTGGTTTCTCAGTCTGTGTACGAGGAAAAAGTAAATAAGGTAAGTCTGTTTTTTCTTGCAATAGTAGATTTGCAGCATTAAAAGAACTGTCCATGACACAGGCTCCAATCAAAATGTCTGGTGAATTTCGACACTGCAGTTGAAAGCATCGTTAAATAAAATAGACCTACTACTACTACTGATGTTCCTGCTACAAGAATTATTAATGAATACAGATTACATGTAAAATCCTGAACTATTGTTCGAGAGACGATAGAAGTCTAGGCAGATGTCTGAAATGTTTGATGAAAATACAGTATTTACTTTTTAATCTCTTACTTTGCAGTTTTGTATGCACTACTAGGTTATTTACTTACAAATGGCTTTTAAGGCACCCAGAGGTTCATTGCCGCCCTCGGTCCCTATCCTGAAGCCCAGCCATCATCATATCCCACCTCACTCAAATCCATTTTAATATTATCCTCCCATCTAAGTCGTCCCCTATCCTGAGCAAGATAAACGATCTCTGATTAAGATATTGTTATATTAACGGAGTAACGATAAAAGCGAAGATAAATAAAAGCGACGAAAAAGAAAAGTGCCATTTTCTTCGTTGTCAATATATCTGATTAAGAATATTAATCGATTATTATTATTTATCCGAATATTAATCGATTTATTAAATTAATTATTTTGATATTGACAAATTGATCAGTTGTGTATTTATTCGGTCATATGTTATCACAATAACCAATCACAACACAACGAATGTATACTATCTTTGGGATGAGAAACGGGTTTAATTTTGTACGTATTTAAGTTATATTAACCTTGAACCTAGCAGCTGATATTTCCTATATATCTTCTTTCATTAAGTGGATGCATAGAATATCTTCTACTGATAAAACAAAATGTTCGCTTCCGGCGTCCTCATTGCTCCGATATGAACACTTGATTCTTTGATAATACCAAAGCGTCGCTAGATCATTTCTCTTATCGTTTATCGTTGCTCCAACGTGTACGTACCCTAACACTCTAATACTCTACGTGGATTTCTGGATTCGCCCATACATGCTAAATGCCCTGCCCATCTCAAAGGTCTGGATTTAATGTTCCTAATTATGTCAGGTGAAGAATACAATGCGTGCAGTTCTGCGTTGTGTAACTTTCTCCATTCTCCTGTAACTTCATCTCTTTGAAACTCAGATATTTTCCTAAGCACCTTATTCTCAAACACCCTTAACCTCTGTTCCCCCTCAGAGTGAGAGTCGAAGTTTCACACCATACAGAACAACCAGTAATATAGCTGTTTTATAAATTCTAATTTTCAGCTTTTTTTGAGAGCAGACTGGATTATTTAGCGTCTATAAAGTTGGTGATGGTGAGATACGACCAAGGATGATTACGTCACAGTCGTTGTACGTTGGGAACAACCTCGAAGAAACCCCAACCAGATAATCCATGCAAGTGGGAATCGAACGCATCATCGGATCGGTAGGTACTGTCTAATCTGTAGCCTGCTGGTGGCTAATGTATAAAACTTTAAAGGAGGAAAACTTAAATTATGCAAGCACTTATGGTTTATATTACTATTTTATTTAATATATAGATTAAAGTTATTTTGCATTTCCCAATTAGGTGACTTATTTATTTAGTAGGCCTAAAAAGTAAAACTCGATTCTCTACTTTTAGTTCGAGGATTCGTGGAATTGTACAAAGAATAACTTTGAAGATTTACTTAAGTTGAAAAAAACAGTAATTAAATCAATTATACCAATAATATATTTATAGAGCCCGGAATTTTAGGTGCTAAAAGTTAATATTGTTTCTCGCTATAGTTTATAAATATAAAAGCCATGCTCCCACTTCTTTGAGATGCCATTCAGGTCTCTAATCCTCTTAACTAGCGCACGATTTACAAGATTATTGCCACACCTCCACTTCTCTGAAATGCTATTCTTGTCATTCAGTATTTTCCCTTTGGTATCGTCAAAGGTCTTTAACCCTCTTAACCCCACTTAGCGCACGGTTTACAAGATCCATTGCTCAGTCCTTCTGACTCTGTTGTCTATTACCATAGTCTATATATCGGACTCTTGTGAACTAAGTTTAAAATTCTCCTCACGAGCACTACTTCTATTCATCTACACTCAGTGTCATTCTTAACTTTTAGCACGTAAAATTCCGGGCTCTATATATTTAATTTATAATTGAGCAATAAAATTCTCTTTATAACAAAATATATATTATTAACTTTATAATTGAAGCATTGGGCCGCATATGGTACAATTTTTCAAAATCGAGTTTTTAATGGAATAATGCCGTATAGTCTTACACAGCTGTCACAAAAAGTGTTTTCAATATCTGTATCAGAGGCGCTTCTACACGAGTTACAACCATGGATTTCTTGGTTGGAACAACGGTCTATGTCACTAGTCACGTCTAGCGTATCCAGTTGTTTACATCATATCGGGAGATATTGCACTGGAGTTTGTTCTCTTTACTAATACTGGGTACTTGAGCCCTGTGTATCAGGTTTCGGTTGATCTATTACGTAAAATGTACGACTGCAAGACAGTGACGATTTCTACGGTATATATTGACTAGTTAAAAAAAAAAAAGATGCAGACAAATTAATATCAATAAGTAGAAAGATGTGTCACGAAAGTCGCTGAGAGATAGTGGTCTCGAGTATACAACAAGGAAGACGAAGTCGCAAGTTTAGAGACGGTTCTTGGATTTATTTTTATTTTTCCGATGTGCCCTTATGGTATTACAATGGCACTCAGGGGTTCGGGGTGGGGGAGGAAGAAGGGGATTTGTTTTCTCTTGATGTGTTTTTGTAGAACCACACGCAGGCCTCACTGCAGCTAGGATAATGTTCAGTGCCTTGATGAACCAGCTTTACATCCGTCCAGGAGGAAGCCACGCTACGGAAGTCATCACCATTTAAAGTCCATCGTCCTCAGCCGGGCTCGAAATTCGGACTACCGAGGACGACATAAATTTCTGATCGGTTAACGTTACGTTTGTAATAGTGCAAAGTGCAGATAGTTCAACTTATCTTTTGTCAGAGTTCTTAGTTCTAACTAGAGAATTGTACCTTCCATCAGATAAGAAAGAGATTACAGGACTTAAAAAGATTTACACGTATTACGTACTTCTAGATACAATTCTTGCGCGTGTGAAATAGAACAATACGTAACTTAAGTAGGAATGTAATTTATTGTCCTTGGGCCTAACCACGGTTACTTTGCTATTATCTGTTTTTCGTACAGTACAGAGAGAAGTTTCCCTTTGAAATTTCAAACGGTCTGATCACCTTCACTTCGAGGGGGGGCTTTATAGGACGTTTCAAAACTAAGTTGACAGAAACAAATTCAACTAAAGAAATATATGAACGCAAAATACAGAACTACACTAAAATAATTTCATCTAAAAATATTACTTAGGTCTCCCTAATTCCCTCAGTTTCTCATTGTTTTTAAAATTCGTTGCTACGGCTAACAATGCCCCCACGTTCCATTAAATATTTCTTGTTGCCCTTGTTTTTGCTGTAGGCTACTGGAATCCAATAGTTTTTAGTACATAGGCTGCTTCTTCAATGAGGATCGTGAAAATATATTGTCTCGTTTTTTTATTCATTGGATGAAGATAAAAATTCCGTCTACTGGATTGCCTATTGCAAATTATAAGCAGAAAAGACCAAGAGGGGTGAGGTGTGGTACTTCCTAAAGTATCATATACCTGTTTGACAGGGAAATTATGCACTCTGAAGAAAATGCCGCAACTTTTATGATAAAAGTTTTATCACATCTTTATTAAATATTTGTTAAGTAGGGTGTTTAAGTGACGTACTCTAGTAGATGTTGCAACGCTGCTTCCTTAGGAGCGTGTCGAGTTGAGTAACAACCACCACTGCTCCGGCAGCTTACTCACTTATTGCACCTTTCCCCCGGTTTTTCTCCGAGCGGACGTAGAATAATTGATAGCAAACTGCAGTCACAATGCATGACAAGTACAATTGCACGATTTTTTCTCGCATACCTTGTAGTGGTGAAAGAAATATCTAATAGGTCTGCTGTAGTGTACAGTAATAGCAAATGCTGTTATATTTTAGTGTACATTTTTTAAATTAAAAGTTAGTCTGCAATATATGTGATTAGAATGGTTTACTGTTGTATATTATTCTGCAAATTGAACCACAGTAAAGAATGTGACTTAAGGTTGACGCTCACTGGCACGAACCGACCGGAACGGAACGAACCGGAAATATTCTGCGAGAGACGTATGCATGTATTTTAAACGGTAAACGCTCACTTGTCCGAACGGAAGCAACCGGCTGCCGGTCCTGACGGACAGGGTTCTCGCGACACGACCCTAGCGGAATTTCCGATGACAATCGGCTGCATTCGTATGTCTTCGCTGGTCTTCGGAGAAAAGTGTGTTGGCTGTTCTCAGTACTTTCCCACTCAACATGTGCTGGTGCGTTGTCCAGACAGATTATTCTTAAAATGGGTGATGAAAAGTTAATTTTAACAGTGCTAATCGCGCTTCTGTGCTGATTGGCCTTCGAAATGTGATGTTTCCCTTCGTTATTTGAGATGCTAATAACAGATGAAATTTTAAACATTTTTCTTCGCTCATACGAAAGTACTAAAAAACCATTACTCGATCTTTACACAAATGTGGGCAAAGATGGTTAAATTAATCAAAACACTTTTTTATATTGTTATGACTAGAGCCCGGATTGTATGTAATTACATATTCCGTTCCTACATATGTAGCTATAAGGAAAGCTAAAAGTCCGCGAATCGTATTAAATTTAAATTTAAATATACAGAATAAAGGATATAATTACAAACAAACAAGACAAATAGAAATAAAATAATACCATCAATATAAAAAGGAGATACAGTAGTATTAACAAAATTTGAGACCGAATGAGCAGCGCTCGTGTTCGATCGCAGTTCAGATATAATATTAATAGGCCTGTAAGAGAATATAAAATAAAATAGGAAGTAAAATTAAAATTACAGTTACAGAAATTATATAATACAATATTAATATAAGAGAAATACAGAAAAAATAATAAAAATAAATAAGTAAAATAAAATAGGAACTAAAATTTAAATTATAGCGGCAATGGAATTATATAATATAATATTAACACTAGAGAAGAATAATATCGCACGTGAAAAGTAGGACAATATGTGTATATATATATTTCAAAATTATAGAATACAAATATAATATAGGTTGATTAATTCATACACATAGGCTATAAATTTATTTAATCAAATTGAAGATATTAACACGTTTCTAATTTTCTTGTTATATGTTAGTGGGTTACATGTTAGAAGTTCTGGGTGTAATTTAGTTAAAGCATTGTACAACCGAGGGCCAAAATTAATGCTATGCTTTAGACCAGCAGATGTGAGACATTTAGGTTCTATTAATGTTGAATTAATATTTCGTCTTGTGTCATAATTATATGTCTGTAATACAAACTTATTACGATTTTTATGATAAAATTTTAACAGCGTATACTTATAAATTTGTTCAATATTAAATACATTAAATTCAGAATAAATTAATTTAGTTGGATAATCGAAATGTTTCTTCAAACAAATTTTAATTATTCGTTTTTGTAGTAAATTTAACGAACTAAGATTAATGTTTGTACTTCCACCCCAAACAATTATACCATATTGAATGGTAGACTGAATAATGGCCAAATAAACATTTCGTAGAATTCTAATGGGTAAGTAGCATCGAAGATTAACGAAAGGGATCATTATTTCGAAGTTTTAAATGTTTTTACATATTTTGGTGCATAATAAATATTTTGGCATATATTATACATTTTAAAATATTTTGAAGGATATTGCATATTTTGAAAGAATATATACATTTTTTCACTAATTTTCTCTCTACGTAATGATTAAGTTATTTTTAAAATTGTTTATAAAGCTTATCCCTTCGTCTCTAGTGCATAAATATAATTTGATAATTGAAAATAATAACGTATTCTGTCAAAAATGGACATCTCTTTGCAATGCTAATAGTTTGTATCCCTTGAGAAGTAACGGTAAAGTAGGTACAAATACCAATGCGAATGGTAGTAGTGAAGGAAAGAATGAATCAGTTGCTCTAAAAGAAAACAATAGTTTTTCTGTTTTTTTTAAGAAACTTATTTTGACATCAGGTAATATAATAGCAAGCCTACTGCCATTCGCATCCAAGTTAAAAGACTGGATTTCAATTGACGATTCCTTTACTAAAATGGTAAAATCGCGCAGTCCTAAGTGTGTGACAAACGCATTGGGTGCTCCATGAAGTCACAATTAGAATAGCATTTAAAAATTGGACTTCATGTGAGAAATAAAAAAACGTGCTCCGTCGAAAAGAAAAAGTTCTTCTTACACAAGTGGTGCTGAAACATTCGTCTTCTACAAGTGAATTTAATAAAAATTTGTGCATGGCAATGGTTGCTGCAAACATATGCAATGGTATAAACTTGGAGTTCCAAAGTTCCAAGCATTCCTACGCAAATACTGCAACTTCAATATTTCGCATGAATCAACACTCCGGAAAAAATATTTGAACTCCTGCTACACTGACACAATGGAAACGATTAGAGATGGACTTGATGATTCCTACGTATAGGTTGCCGTTGACGAGACGATCAATAACCGTAGAAAATATGTAAAAATATTCAATTATTAATTGCGACTCCAAACAATGAGGCTCAATCACATGTGCACCTGTAATTTTTATTAGTGTGCACAAATACATCTAATAAAGCTTAGATTTTAAATTACCAACTTTTTTTATTTATTACATATTTATCTACATACTTTTTAGCTTCATATTTATGTAGTCTACATAGTTCTCATTTTCACATTACATAAAATCCGGGCTCTAGTTATGGACCCATATTTTCTTTTTTCTTTTCCTTTTTCCTTCCTCATCAGCTAAAGACTCAGTAAAATAAAATAATCTTCGGAACTACTATCCCACTCCATGTTTAAAACAGACTACCTGTCGACTGTACCGGAATATTCCGAGCAGTGAGCGTCAGAGCTTCCGCGGAAGACGGACTGCTCTAGATTTCCGTTCCGGTCGGTTCGTGCCAGTGAGCGTCAACCTTTATTGTTTCATCATTTTCCACAAGATGGTGGACTAAAGAAGAAGTGGTGTTTAGCCATTTGTCGCCAAGCAAAGCAGCAGACAGTTCAAAGAAGTCGATTTTAGCATTAGCGAAACAAGAAAATGTTTGCTTCCTAATGCAATACCATCAGTATTTGAGGATTTTCCAGAACATAAATATCTCAGAATTCTCAGGGATTTTTTTTTTTTAATTTTGCAACTCATACGCACATGCGCATCTGCTCCCCCGGTTTGGCATTTCTCTTTTGTTAATATATGCATATCGCTCCCCTGAAGTGTTTTCTGTCGTCACTCAGGACTTGTAAGTTTAATGAAAGTACAAAGAAAAATGTTAGGTACATGACATGGTGATAGTTGTACCTCATCGCATTTATTTAGGCTATTACTCGTAATGTTGATTTAGCTTGGACGATGAGGGGAGTCCGTTACACTAAACTCGGCAAACGCCACAGCACAATCGCTTTGCTGCATTTCTTGTCTTGGACAGTAGAAGAGGAAGTCTTTTGCCTTGCTATTAATGGCTCCTCTAGACGTATTGACATCATAGCGTATTCCCAGACTACCAAGAAAAGTTATATAATTGATCCTACCAAAGGATTGAAACGTGGAGTAGCCAGCCGGAGGATGTCAATCAAGAAAAGATCAACATTTATCTGCCAACAGTTGATTACTTCAAAGCAAAATACCAGCTTGAAGACATTGAGGTGATTGGTCTTCTTATTGGAGCTCGTGGTGTGATTCCCAAGTTCTTTGAAAGCTTCAGGAAGACTTTTGAACTACCACAGACACTTACTGCTGACATCATAACTTCAGTTTTGAAACGCTCTTGCCAAATTCTGAGTCATCATATTCACTCTGTTCAATTTCTTTTTCTTCACTTTATAATTCATATATGTTTATTTTAATTTTCTGTCAACAAATTTATGTAAACATTTAATATTGTAGTCGACCTGGTTGGCAAGTTGGTATAGCGCTGGCCTTCTATGCCCAAGGTTGCGGGTTCGATCCCGGGCCAGGTCGATGACATTTAAGTGTGCTTAAATGCAACAGGCTCATGTCAGTAGATTTACTGGCATGTAGAAGAACTCCTGCGGGACAAAATTCCGGCACATCCGGCGACGCTGATATAACCTCTGCAGTTGCGAGCGTCGTTAAATAAAACATAACATTAACAGTTAATATTGTAAAATTCATGTAGGAGAGTATACTAGTCCTTCTGGGCTACCTCCAATGGGAGGCAGTTAACAATTTAAAATAATGCAAATCTCATATGCGTCAATATTCAGCAGTAATAATCATAATTAACCGCTCGAGTTCGGCACATCGTGTGTACTGCGTGAAGCAGACTAACGAGGGGTAAGCGATGACAAACACTTCGCTTATCTCTGCTCACCGCAGATAAGTAATGACGTCACAGATAAGAGCGTGCTGCGCTCTGCCCGTCGCCTTCCTCTATCCACTCTGGAGGAATACTGCCGCCACTACGGATGGCTGAAACGGCGACTGTTGAGGCGGATCAAGGCCGCCTGAGAGGGAAAAAAGTGACGTCTAGCGTCGGAATCGCGTACTACAGCTTCCGGGGTATCCCGTACGCCAAGCCGCCGGCGGGATCTCTGAGATTTCAGGTCAGACAGTTAAGAGTGTGATGCGTGTAGTGTCGTGTTTGTGTGACAGTAGTTGCTAAGTTGGGAAATATTAAAACCTTTGAAAGTTTAGGATGGCGGATTATATACAGTGGCAGCATGAGCTTAGCTTGTTATGTCGAACTCATCTTTTGCACAGGCCGATTGAAGTCCGAGGATCGCACTTCGAAACGAGAAGGTAAATTAGTTTTGTTGTAAATTGAAGAGTGAAAAATGCAAGAGGGTCAGAGTGACATTGTTTGTGAAATTGAGGTTATGATTTCAGATCCTATTAATGTGACAAGGAACTTGCAGAAAAAGTTTCTTCCCTCTTATGGTGCCCTTTGTATTCAAACAGGTCAAGTGCCATTATGCTGCACAATTCCTTTTTTACAGTTATTTTATATTATGGTTCAATTTTAACATTCATATGTGACGTTCTTGCAAGAAACTGCGGTATTTTCCTAGTACCCGGTACTCGCTACTTATGTCAATTTTGGCCTAACTAATGTGGTTGTCATGGTAACGTATGATGTGATAATACACAGATACAGACCAAGTCCCCAACAGGGGTTCCGCCCCCTAAAACAAGAAAGAACACATTATAAAATGTAACTCGTACCTTCAACCCAAAGGTGATGGACCGGTTAATTACTATAAATTAATTGCACGAAGGTTTGGGGGCCAAGTCCCCAAGGTCCCCTAAAGCAAGAAAGAACACACCATAAAATATAAGTCGGGGTGTCGGGCACTGAAAAGTGCCTTTTGGAAATCATGGTGATGCGCATTTGACAAACGCAGTGTACGTACTTGCTAATAATCTCTTTTTATTTGTTGTTATTTACGTAAAAGTGAGGCGCCAAAAAATAATAATAATTTCGTACTCATTCCATTTCCTATATTCACATTTCTTTTTCAGTGATTTATTAAAGAATGTACCGGTATTTAAAAGACTAATTTAGAAACATGTTACATAAATCATCCTTCTGCCAAAAGAGAATGCTCCCTGGACCAAATTATCGTATTTTGCAGTGGTCGTCAGTACTCGCTGAAATGGGTAATAATATAATATAATTATCCTTGTTGTACGTATTCTGCAGTGGTCGTCAGATCGATTATTCAATTGAGAGGATATTTTATGAGGTTGTCACGACTGAGGTATCTATTGTCAATTGCTTTTATTTATCAGAAGGCCTTGACTGACGGGTATATAAGGACCGGCGCTCTTACGATGGAGGTCGGGGTTTGGGATGGCCCACAAGCAACAAGTTATACTAAATATGTTTAGGATTGGTGTAAAACTGGCCTATGTAACGAGTACCGGGTACTAGGAAATTACCGAAACTGCATCTTATTTTTAGTTATTTCAGTGACAAGTGGAGTAATTATCTTTGAGCTATGTGGCTTTTTTCGTTTCTCCTGAGAAATACTGAATTTGGCACTTACGCCCTTTTACATATACATAGGCGGAGAGAGAACTGTTTCTTTGGAAGGGGGGGGCAAAAGAAAATCATAGACCTTTAATATAATTGGGTTATGGGGAACATCATTTACTTCCTCCCCCTGTTATAGCTTAACTGTGGTACAGTATATCGGAATATGATCATTTAATAAAGGTATTTTCGGGGTGCATGTTTCTTACAGTGTTACATCCATATCCACGATGTTTCGGAACGAGTTGTATAGGCCTCGAACTGTAGGCTACTACAAATTATAATAGAGTATAACTTGAAACAGTGGTTGCCAAACAGCACGAAATTGTGACGTAATAGAAATGCAACCCGCACACCACTATCGCAGGGAGAAGGGTGGAGTGGGTATGTCCTCAGGTAATGCAGTGAATAACAGTGCAGAGACGAACTGTGACCAAAAAACAAAAGCAATATAATATTCTTCTACTTATTAACTACACACTTTCTTCCACGTAAATTTTTTATCCTCTTATTCATTATTTTTGTATCATTAATAAACATCAGCAGATAAAATAAAAAACGTTTATTTTTTTATTTACCTTTATTTAAAAAAATATTCAAATTACACTATCACGTCAGAAAAAACGATATTTTACACCGAAATTTTATTTATTAATGAAAATTCGTTATACCAGGCTGGTTTTACTCCGATTAAGACACATTTTATTTAAATTAATATTCACTACATACGTCGAAAAAACGTCGAAGTATTTTACTCCGATTAAGACATATTCTTTATTTATTAATGAAATATTCAAATTACACTACATACGTCGAAAAAACGTGGAAGTATTTTACACCGATTAAGACATATTCTTTATTTATTAATGAAATATTCAAATTACACTACATACGTCGAAAAAACGTGGAAGTATTTTACACGATTAAGACATATTTTTATTTATTAATGAAATATTCGTCGAAAAAACGTCGAAGTATTTTACTCCGATTAAGACATAGAAGCCGATACTTTTTATTGTTCGTTTATTAATGAAATATTCAAGTTACAGGTAAGGGTGTGGTAGTCTTCATAACAAGAAGAACGTACATTGTTCTTTTATACACCATTTAAAATTTCACAACAAATTAAGTATCTCATATTTTTGTCATCTGCACTTTTCTTCCCATGCTCCTTAAATTAAGTTTTTGCTTATTATCTGTTTTCGAAAACACATCGAAACATAATATTATCCTACACACTTGTAACATTGCATGTGTACGTCCGCTGCTGATAAATGTCTTTACTTATATCGAAGTGAAGGCTGTAAACAGAGGGTGGGGGTAAGATGCCATGGTTACGCTTGAGTGGAGGCAGGGCATGTGTCGCGACACAGCTTTTGGCGATCACTGACTTAAAACAATCTCCCTCTTTCTCTCTCGTACAGAAACACATGCATAGATCAATAAAACTACATAACAGAGCTAACAGAAACTTTTTATATGAAGTTTACCTTCCTGAAGATATCATATGAAAGTAAACACTAATTATTTTATTTAATCTCGTCTTTAAGTTTCCACATTATACCGGGATCACTTTTCTTTTTTTTTCTGCATTGTTGTGCAGTGTTACTCAAATTTCTCCAAGAGCGGCCTGAACACCTGCAGACTTATAACACATTAGTAATAATAATAATAATAATAATAATAATAATAATAATAATAATAATAATAATAATAATAATAATAATGATTTATTTTAGCTGGCAGAGTTAAGGCCGTAAGGCCTTCTCTTCCACTCAACCAGCAAAAAGTGTATATACATATGCATGAACTTACAAAGAATTCAACAATTTGATTTAGATGAGAGTTACATGTATACAAGAGTTATTTACAAATTAAACAACAAAATACTTACTTGCTTACAAATGGCTTTTAAGGAACCCGAAGGTTCATTGCCGCCCTCACATAAGCCCGCCATCGGTCCCTATCCTGTGCAAGATTAATACAGTCTCTATCATCATACCCCACCTCCCTCAAATCTATTTTAATATTATCCTCCCATCTACGTCTCGGCCTCCCTAAAGGTCTTTCTCCCTCCGGTCTCCCAACTAACACTATATGCATTTCTTGATTCGCCCATACGTGCTACATGCCCTGCCCATCTCAAACGTCTGGATTTTAAGTTCCTAAGTATGTCAGGTGAAGAATACAATGCGTGCAGTTCTGTGAAACAGCAAAATACTATGAACTATTAATTAAACACTGAAATAAACTAAAATACATACAATGTTAATATATTTCAAATAATATTAGATAATAGAAAGAGATTATTATGATACAATTAAAATACCGCACAATCAGGATGATGTCTAAAGAAAAAAATAACAATGTAGTCAGTGATAGTTTAAATCAGTATGATTGGAGTGAAATGCTAATACAGGCTGTTACAAAAGAAACATTACAGTGCTACCATTATAGCAATTCTTATTTAGAAATTTAAAATGTTATAGTCCAGACACATCATCTGGAAGACATTAATTCAGCAATTTAGCACAGAAACTTCATCATAAACAAAAGCAAAAAAGATATTTTGAATTCAATATTTTCTAACGTTAATAGAAAATAAAGAGAGTTGAGACAAATTTGGAGGGGGGCAGTGCCCCCAATGCCTCCCATAACTCCGCCTATGTGCATATATCTCTCTTCAATTTGAAAAATATTTTTTGCTGTAAGATCTGCATCGCACATCAGCTTCCATGGCACCTTCGTCGCTCATGTTCATTTTGTGCTGCTTCTCAAGTGTAGTTTTATAATCCCGTAATTTATCTTATCATTTTTTCTTGGTATTCACTCATCATCATTTGTGCGTGAGTTTCATAACAATATACAGGACCGCCCGACTTTTAGATATGCTGTAGGGAGTGACGCACAATATTCGGAGAACTGACATGAAATAAGAATTCTGTCAAATCCCATATTACTGAAGTAGTAATTGAAGCCCTCCCCGGAATAAGGATGTAACCAACAAAACTCTAATTCATGTTTCAGGGGAAAGGAAAATGATTTCAGGGGCGTATTTCATTAGGCCTATATTATTATGACAACCAGTTGACTAAACAAGGGTACAAGTTTATTCAGCCATTGAACGCAATAATTTGTTGTTTTAAATAAATGGGAATATGTATGATAAGACTTTCTTGTGTTAAATTTTAACGTACCTTGTTTACATGTTTCGACCTATTTATGGGTCATCTTCAGAACTGGTCGTTGTTTGTCTTGGCGCCTCTTGTTTTCTGTGTGGGTGCGTTCGTAGTGTAGAATCAAAGAGTGTATGTGTTTTGAAATTGAGTTGTGTGTTGAGAATATCGTTGGGGTGTGTTTTTATGTGTCTGTATATTTCATATTGTTCTAGTGTGTTGAGTTTCTGGCTTTTTGGTTGGATGTGCAGTATTTCCATGTCTGTGTTGATGTCTCTGTAGGTGTGGTTGGCATTTGTGATGTGTTCTGCATATGTGGAGGTGTTTTGTAATTTTGTTATGGCTGTGATGTGTTCTTTGTAACGTGTTTGAAATGATCTGCCTGTCTGTCCTATGTAGAATTACAACATCGCATACAGAACAAATAACACTCTACAAAAACATCTCAACACACAAACAAATACACCCACACAGGTGTATACAAACTCAAATGTAACACCTGCAACAACTTCTACATAGGACAGACAGGCAGATCATTTCAAACACGTTACAAAGAACACATCACAGCCATAACAAAATTACAAAACACCTCCACATATGCAGAACACATCACAAATGCCAACCACACCCACAGAGACATCAACACAGACATGGAAATACTGCACATCCAACCAAAAAGCCAGAAACTCAACACACTAGAACAATATGAAATATACAGACACACGAAAACACACCCCAACGATATTCTCAACACACAACTCAAATTTTTCAAAACACATACACTCTTTGACTCTACACTATACCACAGGAACACACCCTCACAGGAAACAGAACAAGTGGCGCCAAGACCAACAACGACCAGTTCTGAAGATGACCCATAAATAGGTCGAAACATGTAAACAAGGTACGTTAAAATTTAACACAACAAAGTCTTATCATACATATTCCGAAGTGATACAGTGTTAAAAGTTGTGTAATCAAGATGTGTTAACGAAGTATATCTGCTTTTATTTGTAAAATTACATCTTACTCTTTTTACTGATTGTAAGACTTATTATTAGGCTTCGTATTCCAGCTACCTAAAGACTAAAGTTAAAGACACATTGGGTATATAGTACACCGAACACAGGTAATGCAATGGATAAGGATATAAACAAACAGGTCGTCGCTGCGTGTTGGTGGAGTACAGTCAACTCCCGACATTCTGAAGCTATACTAGTAAACACTTGAACATTGCTATGCGCATATCACTTTGAATTATTTTATATTGCAAGAAATTCTTTCAATAGCACATGACGATATTGGTGCATGATGTAGTAGAAGATATTTCTATTGTCTGATATTTTTTTTTTCGTGTTTCATTAGGGTATTACATGTCACTGAAAACTCACTAATTTTCTATGTACTTTTCTAGAAATTCCCTAAAATGTAGATTATTTAATTTATTAATTGGGATGTTCGTACTGAACATCATGCTAGGCTACAAAATCCATGCTAAACGTCGTGTTAATATCTTCATAATTTTCAGATTGTGATGGTACTGGTTCTTTTGCATTAGGTTCAACACACTTTCTGTGCCTTTTGGTATTGCAATGTCTTTCAGTGCACTGTTTTTTACGTTCATTTTACACAAATTATATGCAGCGTTTATATTGACAGTGAAAACATTAGTTCAAGTATCCTGCAATATTACACGCTTGAGCGACTTACCTAGGGCATTTTACCTCTGCAATGAATCTTCAATCAGCCACAAAGATGTAGTTATTTAAATAATACGACTAGTAGGAGCAGTGATCGATAAGACTACTCTCTATGACTGCGTCCCGGTTTTGACTTTCTAAAGGAAGACTGCCAAGGATGCGTAATTATTTTGTATACGAACGTACCTGTACCTGCGCTGTGACGCCACTTCTACTTCGAATCAGGCAACTTCATTCTAGTTTATAGGTAGCTGGAATACGAAGCCTACTTATTATTAAAAATGGCAGCTTACGGTGTGAATAGGCTATGTCTATAAATTCGGTCCAGTACTAGGATGCCATCGACCGACACATTTTCAGACCACTTTTGGGCTCGCGTCTATAATTTCCAAATTACACGAAATAATAATAATAATAATAATAATAATAATAATAATAATAATAATAATACTTACTTACTTACTGGCTTTTAAGGAACCCGGAGGTTCATTGCCGCCCTCATATAAGCCCGCCATCGGTCCCTATCCTGAGCAAGATTAATCCATTCTCTATCATCATATCCCACCTCCCTCAAATCCATTTTAATATTATCTTCCCACCTACGTCTCGGCCTCCCTAAAGCTCTTTTTCCCTCCGGCCTTCCAACTAACACTCTATATGCGTTTCTGGATTCGCCCATACGTGCTACATGCCCTGCCCATCTCAAACGTCTGGATTTAATGTTCCTAATTATGTCAGGTGAAGAATACAATGCGTACAGTTCTGTGTTGTGTAACTTTCTCCATTCTCCTGTAACTTCATCCCTCTTAGCCCCAAATATTTTCCTAAGAACCTTATTCTCAAACACCCTTGATCTCTGTTGCTCTCTCAAAGTGAGAGTCCAAGTTTCACAACCATACAGAACAACCGGTAATATAACTGTTTTATAAATTCTAACTTTCAGATTTTTTGACAGCAGACTGGATGATAAAAGCTTTTCAACCGAATAATAACAGGCATTTCCCATATTTATTCTGTGTTTAATTTCCTCCCGAGTATCATTTATATTTGTTACTGTTGCTCCAAGATATTTGAACTTCTCCACTTCTTCAAAAGATAAATTTCCAATTCTTATATTTCCATTTCGTACAATATTCTGGTCACGAGACATAATCATATACTTTGTCTTTTCGGGATTTATTTCCAAACCTATCTCTTTACTTGCTTCCAGTAAAATTCCCGTATTTTCCCTAATCATTTGTGGATTTTCTCCTAACATATTCACGTCATCCGCATAGACAAGCAGCTGATCTAACCCATTCGATAATAATAATAATAATAATAATAATAATAATAATAATAATAATAATAATACTTACTTACTTACTTACTGGCTTTTAAGGAACCCGGAGGTTCATTGCCGCCCTCACATAAGCCCGCCATTGGTCCCTATCCTGAGCAAGATTAATCCAGTCTCTATCATCATATCCCACCTCCCTCAAATCCATTTTAATATTATTTTCCCATCTACGTCTCGGCCTCCCCAAAGGCCTTTCTCCCTCCGGTCTCCCAACTAACACTCTATATGCATTTCTGGATTCGCCCATACGTGCTACATGCCCTGCCCATCTCAAACGTCTGGATTTAATGTTCCTAATTATGTCAGGTGAAGAATACAATGCGTGCAGTTCTGTGTTCTGTAACTTTCTCCATTATCCTGTAACTTCATCCCTCTTAGCCCCAAATATTTTCCTAAGCACCTTATTCTGAAACACCCTTAATCTCTGTTCCTCTCTCAAAGTGAGAGTCCAAGTTTCACAACCATAACGAACAACCGGTAATATAACTGTTTTATAAATTCTAACTATAATAATAATAATAATAATAATAATAATAATAATAATAATAATAACAATAATAATAATAATAATAATAATAATAATAATAATAATGCAAATCTAGTCTTTCAGGTGAAGCTCCCTGTAAAGCAGATTTGAATAATTTCAAGGGAAAAATTGTTCCGGAGCCGGGTATCGATCCCGGGACCTCTGGTTGAACGTACCAGCGCTCTGCCCGGAACAATTTTTCCCTTGAAATTATTCAATAATAATAATGATGTTTTATTTTATTCTGACACAGTTAAGGCTCTAGGGCTTTTCTTACACTCGACCAGATGATAAAAGAAGTACATGATAATATAATATTAATAAAGAAGAAAATTATATGCTAAAGACAAAATTGAAACATAAAAAATATATGCATAGGCGAACTTAAATACTTCATTAAACTAGATGACAAATTAAATTACATGATTATTTAATAAACTAGTTGCATACGCTGGGACACTGTGCGATGGAAAATAAGACATTTGACTTTGGACTTGAAAAAAAAATATTCTGTGTCGTAAACGGCGATCGACAGACGAAGGATCAGTGTGTCCAATGTGATCTTGAATTGCAGCCGGTGACGTCATTTAGCGATACGTGTTAGAGGGGAACGAATTGGTGAGTCGCGTGTAACTTGAGACTGCGAAGCGATAGAACGTTCGCAAAGGTGTTAAACGATTCGTAACGAACCAGGCTACAATCCCAATTGAGCAACAATCAGCAGTCTACAAGCTAAATTGGAAAAATTCACACGTGAAATTGAGTGAAGAGTAAAAAATCGCAATGGTCGAGCATATGCAGCATAAACGGGAGCAGACGTACAAACAACGGATACAGTCAACATCCCATCTCGAGCGACGCATGTACGCATAAAACGTGCGGCTGGGTCTCCGAGACATCAACCCCGATATTTGTATTTCTCTTGCCCAAGTAACAAACAAGTTGTCAGACATAGTAATACAGGGACATCATTTTATTTTTACTTCAATTTTTATTGTGCTTGAGTTTTTGAATGTACTTCACTCCCACCACCTCTACTAGTGAACTTCCAACCGTTCTCCACACAGAACCAAGCGTATACAGTCGAAGTCGCCTTACGGTCTTAGTAAACACAAACAGTACTGAGTTAGTAAGTATAGTACGTTCCATAAATATGTTTGCTTTCAATATTGAATCATATTCTCGCACAGGTACTGTCGTCCGTTTGGCTACGTCGCATCGCGGTTTCCCCCACCAGCTTTTATTCGCCAGCTAGTGGCTGGGCTGTCTTAGCTCTTTTCTAAAGACATTAATTTCTGTTAGGAATTGGACGTCTACGTAATATTTTACAACTGTTTAAAATAACTTAAATAATAGGGCCTCGTTAAGTAATTAACTATCACGTGATTTCCCTCCTTTCTACGACCCTGCGACAAAACCACTTGGAAGGACAGTAGATACCACATGTCTGAGTAATTTTATCTTTTCGAATCGGGCGGAAGTGAAGATTGAATTTACAGTACGTAAGGTACTCTTTTATAGAGTAGGTACAGAATTATTTCAACATGAGTTACTAGTTCGAAGGACGAAACTGGTAATTGGAATTAGGTACAATAGCCTCTAGTGCGATAATATGCAAAAAAAAAAAACTGAAGCCGCCATTTTAAGATATGTGTTTAATATCCATATTATGATTATTTTTCAATTTAACTTCATTCTCTATATTGTACACTAATGTGCTGTAGACAGTATAATATACACTGCATAATGAATACGTCCGCATGGACAGCTCAGTTCTTGAGTAAAAACACTCATTGTTAATACTGTACTGTATTTTGATTGAAGAAAAACCTAATGAAAATTATCAAACTCAAAATCGTGATATTTCCTAGTTTACGTAAATGGATGAACCATTTTCTTCCCTCCTATACCTAGTAAAGTGATTTGTATTTTACGCCAGTATCATCGAGCTCTAGTTGTGGAAGGGGGTAGCAAACGGTGTTTCAGGTTCTAAATCGTTAATCCAAAGATATAGCCAGGTGAATATTAGAAATGTTAGTAAAAATAAAATGATGTCCCTGCATTATTTATCCCTTAGCTTGACCCCTTATTACTGTATTTAAATTATATAATTTCAGTATTAATTCAAATTTTGGCGAGGAAAGAGGCATACAATTCCTATGGGCGGCCTTGCATTATAATTGTGGCATTATATAATTCTGGAGCACAAAAGAAACGCGCAATTTTACGTCTAACTTCACTGCAGGATTAAGCAAGAAAAACACGCCACTCACTTTCCATTTCTCTTTGCTTGCTTATTGATGGGTTGGGAAATGACATTGCTCTTTTCAAGTAAGGTTTGATGCACAGAAAAACACGAAGACATTTGTCAACTTATCGCAAACTTTATACTCCATGTAATAAAGCAACATTTTTACTGCGACACTATCGGCAAAGAATCTTAAAATATTACTGGCTGCGTGGTCTGTGAGTTATGGCAGGTCACTTAATGGAAATATCTGGGGATAGGAAGTGGTGTGGGCTGAGGAAAATCCTGACCATTTTTGACGCATCATTGCATTAACCTCTAAATACAATACTTTGCTGTTCGCGAGCTTACAGACTTGAAACGAGAAATGTTTTATTGGAATTCTTAGAATCAAGTACTGGGCACGAGTGTTTTATAAGGGCTGTCATCCTCTGAGGAGTTTAGGGCTGAGAGGAATGCGGTTCCGACTAGTCCAGCGCGGTACTGGAGTGGGAGGGAACAGTGACAGCGGCAGTCTGGAAGGAAGTACAATCATACTGAAAACATTCGCCCAATTTACGAGAGCAATATGCCTATTAGTTTTCTAACGTATTTTTGGCGAGATAGAGATACAACCATTCGTACTTCCGTGTTCAGAGAAGGAAAGTATTGTAGAAAATTTATTTATTTATTTATTTATTTATTTATTTATTTATTTATTTATTTATTTATTCTGGTGAAGTTAAGGCCATCACATCACCAGAAATACAAATACAATAAAATAAATAAAAAGAAAAATAATAATAAAACTATAATAATATAAATGAAAAGAAGAATCATACTATACAATTTAGTGATTAGTAGAACTGCATTAAATTTGTGAAGTAATCAATTTAAATATACTGTATTTCTGAACTCACTTGAGAAGTAAAACTACTTGATTTGTATTTTAAGATATCACCAACAAATGATTTTTGCATGACATTATAGGAATCTGTTTTTCACGATACCAATCACACATATTCTAAATTCCAATAGAATAAAACCAAAAACTTTTCCACGGCATGTTTCCTTAAAAATGACTTGTAACGGTGAAATATTTAATATGAGTAATTCATATAATATTAACATAGCTAACATCAGGGAGACGTTTGAGCAAAAATTGCAACAATATCTATACTAATAATAAATCTGTAGCCGAAATTTTTCTGGTAATTTTCGATTTTCCAAAAATAATTGGTCCTAACATATATAATTAACCACCCTGAAACCGAAAATCGCTTTTTTGAAATTTTTGTTTGTATGTATGTCTGTCTGTCTGTCTGTCTGTATGTTTGTTACCTTTTCACGCGATAATGGATGAACGGATTTCGATGAAAATTGGAATATAAATTATGTTCGTTGAAACTTAGGCTATATGGCATTCAAAATACATTATTTGAAAGGGGGGTTATAAGGGGGCCTGAATTAAATAAATCGAAATATCTCGCTTATTATTGATTTTTGTGAAAAATGTTACATAACAAAAGTTTCTTTAAAAATAATTTCCGATAAGTTTTATTCCTTGAAAAATTTTGATAGGACTGATATTTAATGAGATAAATGAGTTTTAAAATTAAAATAACTGTCATCTAAGGCCGTGTAATGAATTAAAAAACAAATGACTTCGTCTATAAGGGTCCTTGGACAGCAACAATCGAAAGCTATGAAAGATAGCCTACAGACAATGTTTCTGTGTTTGTATGAAGTAATATCGGAAGCTAAATTAACCGATTTGTATAATTAATTATTAATTCACCATTGGAAAGTGTAGTTTCTCTAGATGGACATAATGGTATAATGTTATTACAGTAACTTGTGAGTGAATCGAGGACAGGTAAGATTAAAATAGCTTCTTATGCAGAGAAAACGTGATAGGCTATTCTGTACATTCGTTTCCTGTATTTCCTAAAATAATTTTTATGACCAAATGAGTGGTCTCTGGATCAAAATGATGGCATTTTAATTATGCAAATACAATTTAAATTAAGTAACGTAATAAACGGTTTATCCTTCTATCAAACACGAATGTTCCCTGGATCAAATGTCCTATTTTGATTATGTAATTACTTTATATTTATTTCTAACGGGTGCAGCGGAGCGCACGGGTACCGCTAGTATTTAATATATTAATAACAAAACCATATAGGCGTAGATAAACAATATGTATATGAAATATTCACACACTACTACAAACTGAAGACTGCATATTTTTGGACGATTAATACTTTCCACTCCGCTCGGCTCGGCTTGGCTGTAGCAACAAAAGAATCTACCTGCAACCCCCGCACCGATGGCAAGAATACCTCAGGTCCAGCGCTAAGCTCGTCGGAGGAGGACAGTAGGTTGATAAAATATAAGTTGCCGAAGCAACTTTTGTTTTATTTGCATATTTGTGTCATACAGTAATATGCACTAAGCATGAAACTGTAGCGGACCGCATTTCGTAGCAGTGGGGACTCGTGTTTGTGTTTACATGGCTGGCTTGAATTGCACAAGAGACTGTAAACAAAGGTATTCGAAATATTCCACAGACAGCGAGTCCCCACGTCGCCATATTGTCGTTTACTTCCCCTTTAATGCATGAAGTTCGTCGCGTTTTGGTTGCATTTAGTATGCAGCTTCATTACCCCAGGGCAGGGCACATTACGTGATTCTGAGAAATGAACGCTGTGTGCTTTAAAGAGCGGGTCTTGCGAGCGCTGTGACGTATGCATACTGTACGTCATTCAGTGTAGGTGCAGTGGTGACTCTGCAGTATGATGGCGAACTTTGAAGACGGAGCTGCCGCTCATACACTAAAGCGTCCCGCTATTCCCAATGCGTTTAATGTATCATGGGAGGAGGAGTTCTTTTTGGTAGAGAGCAGTGGATTAGCAAAGTGTTTAATTTGTCATAAAACACTCCAACTGATTAAGAGGTTCAATATCCAACGGCATTATTCTTTACAACATGCTACTGAATATGACAAATATGTTGGTAATGAACGCCATAAATTAATACAACTTAAAGAAAATGTTTCTCAGGTACATTATATTAGAGTATCTATTCGATATTTACATTGGATTATAGGTTATTATACTGTACATTTAGTAATATATAATTTTAAATTATACAAGTATTATGATATATCATAATATAGTATATTACAGTTCGTTATATATCATATATCATATTATATAGGGTGTATCAAAAATACGTGTACAAACTTCAGGCATGGGTTCCTTACACCAAAAGAAGGAAAAACGTTCATATGAACATATGTCCCATAATCCTTTGTTTCCCCGTTATTCATTTATTACTAAAAGTTTGCGTTCAACGGCCGAGGTCCAACCTCAAAACTTCATTTCTTTATGCACCATTCATAGAAGGCTGTGACTCGTTGTATCAGAAATGGGCTGCAGATGGCGAAGTGTTGCCATGGAGACTTGTTTACATGTGTCATTTGTCATTAGTCTGTCTTCAACGTTGCAATTGTGAACGTGGAGTGAGTTAACTTGTTTCGTTCAACCATGGCAGGACAATATTCATTTCGTGAGCAGGCAGACATCATTTTTATGTATCGTCGCGCGAATGGTAATGGACGCGAGGGTGTACGGCTGTATCAGATGGCGTTTCCAGACCGAAGACAACCGAATCATCAAACCTTTGTTGCTGTGTATCGTCGCGTTGCGGAGACAGGAACCGTTGCATCACAGACTGGCGATCGAGGAAGACCAAGAGTTGTTCGTACACCGAACCTCGAAGAAGACATTTTACACTGTGCCGAAGACGATCCAGGTATCAGTACAAGACAATTGGCTGTGGCAACTGGTACATCACACAGTACAGCATGGAGGGTACTTCACGGGCAGCTCTTGATGCAACGTGTGCAGGGCCTTTCGCCTGCCGATTATCCACCACGGGAGAACTTTTGCCGATGCTTTGTAGCACAAATAGCCAATCCATTGTTTGTCTCATCAGTTTTGTTTACAGACGAGGCAACGTTTGGGAGAGATGGAATTACCAATTTCCACAATGAACACGTATGGGCAGATCGTAATCCTCGTGCTGTATTTCAGGCTAGACATCAGCAACAATTAAGGATTAATGTGTGGGCTGGAATTGTAGGTCCATACGTTTTACCAGCACGTCTTACAGGTGCTATCTACAGGGACTTTATCCAAAACACTCTTCCAGAATTACTGTACGAAGGTGTGCTTCTGAACATAAGACAAAACATGTGGTTCGTGCATGATGGGGCTCCAGCACATTTTAGTCGCCTTGTTCGAGATACACTGACTGGTGTCTACCATGACAGATGGATAGGCAGAGGAGGACCAGTTCAATGGCCAGCACGTTCTCCCGACCTCAATCCTTTGGATTTTTATCTTTGGGGCACCTTAAACAATTGGTTTATGGAGCAGACATCCCGGATCAAGAAACTCTTCATCGACGTGTCATGGAAGCCTGCGAAACCATTCGACATCATCCCGGAGTATTTGAAAGGGTGCGACAGTCCATGCATGTCTAGAAGCAAGAGGAGGACATTTCGAGCATTGGTTATGAGTTTTGTGTGTTGGCATATTATGAGTGTACCAATGTGTTGAACAGTTCCTAACGGGGAAACAAAGGATTATGGGACATATGTTCATATGAACTTTTTTCCTTCTTTTGGTGTAAGGAACCCATGCTTGAAGTTTGTACACGTATTTTTGATACACCCTGTATATCATGAACTGTAATATACTATACTATGATATATCACAATATTTGTATAATTTTAAAATTATATATTATTAAATGCACTACTGGGTGTTCAGTTCAAAGTGTGTCATGGCTCGCTGTATGCCGTCATGTGGCTAGCCGATGAGCCTAGAGAATTCAATCTTCCTACACTTCCGCAGAGGTGTATAACCTATGAAGCAGAGAAGTTGCCTAGCAAGTACGGCGTTCATTCTGAAGAGTACGTACCGATACGTACGATAACGCCGGTAGTGACAGGAATGTGAACTGTTTGGAAATACGTACTGTCGGGATATGGGGAGAGGGTTAAGACGATTACTTACGTATTTGTTGACATTAACTTGGACGGTCAACATGGACACGGAGCATTTGATTTGTGTTGTGGAATGTTGCCGTACGCAACCGATGATAACAAATACCCTGCGTACGACTTGCCGGCGCAAAACACAGTTCGAAAGAGGTTATGGTAGCACACAGACCGTACAGACCGCCATCTGTTGCTACGACGTTCAAGTTATACCGTACACGTTCTAAAGTTCAGATTGAAGAACGCCTTAAATAATAGGCAACTTCTCTAACATATAAGCTGAAACTCGCTTCAAATCGGTGACCCAACAACAGTGACGTCATGACACACTTTGAAATGAACACCCAGTATAATAACTTATAATGCAATATAAATATCGAATAAATACTCTAATATAATGTACCTAAGAAACATTTTCTTGTCCACACCTGTGGAGTAACGGTTTTCCCTCAACCCAATACGAGCAAATGCTGGGTAACTTTAGGTGCTGGACCCCGGACTCATTTCACCGGCATTATCACCTTCATATCATTCAGACGCTAAATAACCTAGATGTTGATACAGCGTCGTAAAATAACCCAATAAAATAAAATAAAACATTTTCTTTAAGTTGTATTAATTTATGGTCATATATCATATCATATCATATCATATCATATCATATCATATCATATCATATCATATCATATCATATCTTCATTTCATTCAGACGCTAAATAACCTGGATGTTGATACAGCGTCGTAAAATAACCCAATAAAATAAAATAAAACATTTTCTTTAAGTTGTATTAATTTATGGTCATATATCATATCATATATTATATTATATATTAACAGGATGACAATAATGCACTTGGTGAATCGGCTATGAGAATTAGCTACAAAACTTGCCACGAAATTGCAAAGGAATTGAAAACATTCAACGAAGGTGAATTCATCAAGCGATGTTTAATTATATTGGCAGATGAACTCTGTCCACAGCAAGTAGGGGAAGTGGAAGCCATACGCCTGTCTCGTAGAACCGTGGTGAGGAGATTGCAGTCTGTGCGTATGGGTTATGTAAATAAGCCTAATGATTTGTGTGTGTGCATAGAGCGAAGTTTATTTCATTAAATTAATAAGAGTGTTATAAAGTCTGTACTGTATGGATTGATGTAATATCCTTATAAACTATTATGTACTGACAGACTGAATGACTAGAACAACCGTGGCTCTTGTTACATTAATGCAGGGAAGGTAGCTGTAATGCGAGTCCGCCACTGCGTGAGCGTTCTGCTCCGGCTTGGAATTGAAGTGCCTTGCGGAGCGAGAGCAGCTCTGGCCGACTAAATGGAGCCGCTCTCATGTCCGGCCCTGATTTAGGGCCGAATTCATAGTCAACACTTATCGTAAGGAAACACTTAAGCAGTTGCTTATAATAATTTCCAATTCATAACTTATTCAAATAAGGCAGCTTGTCAGTTTACTCAAGTGTTTCCTCATATGCATTGTAATCAGCTGATTCGGTATACAATGGATGATGATTATGATTTAATTTAATTTATTGAGTTCTGTAATTAAAATGAAAATGAGTTTCGGCAAGCAAAAGATATATCAGAGATGTGGAAAACCTTTTAGAGATGTATAATGATCAACAATTTAAGAGGAGATACCGTTTCGACCAGAACACTGTTGTGGATATTCTGGTGTCTCTCATTTCAATTCACAATACAACCATGAGGCTTACCGATTTCGCCACTGCTGAAAGTACTGGTTGCTTTGAGATTTTATGATTCAGCAGCATTTCAGGTAGATTTAAAATGATTTACTTACAGGAATATTTCCGGAGTTTGCATTAAACTCAACTGCAAATTTATTCCCTATCAATTTCTTCTTTTGGAGAGAACAATTATCAATTTTTTTACTTTCGACGATATCTCCATATTTCATAACTAGTTATCTTAGCTCACTTGTTTCTTTTCTGTAAAATGCTTTCTGGACATCTTGTATAATTTTTAGCTCTATAATATTTACTTCTGTGTTTGTGTATGACAATAATGCCGATTTAACAATTTGAAGGCGCTGGAAAACAATTGAATGTAAGAAAGTGCTCACGTCTAGCCATGTTGCCATATTTCTTTCGATGTCAAAGGAATGCTCAGGGCATATGAATGAGTAGTGTCTCTGCAATACGATCTGAAATAAGTGCTAAGGAAATGCTCATTACTTAAGTGTTTCCTCATTTTATAAGTGACGACTATGAATTCGACCCTTAACCTTTAATCGTTGACTTACAAGGAGAGGACACGCTCTGTATATCACCGAATTAAATAAGATTTTGTGACATGAAAGTATGAGACGTGCTGTTTAAAGTTATACCTGGTATGGGTGGCCAATGACCCCTCGTTTTGGAAATATAAGCTATTGTTTGTGACATACTTCCGTTAGGTGCTTAATAGGGAAGCACTAGACTGTGTAACGGCGTAGCTCATATGGTTGCATGCTGAGTTGTCATCTAGGCAACCTGAGTTCGAATTCTAGAACCTTCTCATTTTTAAAGCTTGATATTATTATTATTATTATTATTATTATTATTATTATTATTATTATTATTATTATTATTATTATTCTAATTCACTTTCAGTTGTCAGTTCCTATATCCAAAGCCATGTTGAAATATGCGTGGTATGCATCAAAATTAATAAACGAACGAGAAGTGTTTGTGAATGTAAAGGATGTCTGTTTCGCAGCAGAAGTGCGGAAAAATGTGTGTGACTGTGGACAACCTTCTTTCATTTGCTGTGCATGGTGCAGGAAATATGTATGTTTTGTGTGGTTTTATGACATTTATCATAATGAATCATATACAAAATGAATTGGAATAGAAACAGAACATACACCAATGACACATCTTATCTTCCTACGTGAGCAGTATTTCCTTGTTTATCCTTTACAACACAATGCTAGTTAATTAGTAATTTATTTAAAACGTGATGAAGCGTTCAATATATTGAGAAATATGATATATGTAAATAGATAACTATGATCACACTATTAATCATTATTAAAAGAAAAAAATATATAGGACCAGTTAAGATTCGAACTCAGGTTGCCTGGATAACAACTCAGCATCCAACCATATGAGCTACGCTGTTACACAGTCCAATGCTTCCCTATTAGGCACCTAACGGAAGTATGTCACAAACAATAGCCAATATTTCCAAAACGAGGGGTCATTGGCCACCCATACCAGGTATGACTTTAAACAGTACGTCTTGTACTTTCATCTCACACAATCTTATTCCATTCGGTGATATACAGAGCGTGTCCTCTCCTTGTTAGTTTGCTGTCCACAAAACACTTAATGAAATAAACATGTTTCGGTTGCTGATTTACCTACAACTTTTAGTACCTTACCTGTACACGACATAGTTCGAAAACTACTAATTTTCTCACTATCAAACATCCCATTATGTTTAGTCTAAAATTGTTTAACTTTTTTCGGAAGAAAAAAATGATAAAACTTAAAATATCTTTGTAGTATATGCATGTATCTTCAAATCATATTCAAAAGATGAAACTAAAATTTAATAAACATCTTGATTACAAACTTTTAACAATTTGTATCACTTAAGAATATAGCCTACTTAATTATAAAAATAGCTACATAAAAACAGACATGGAAATCCTACACTTTCAACCAAAAATCCAGAAGTTGAATACATTAGAATAGTTAGATAGATAGATTTATTCGTTCCATAATATTCTTACATTTGCTTTATAGCATAGAATAAAGAACATGTCCAATTCTTACGTTTAAATATAAATGCAATAATATAAAATGCAAATATGAATATGTACAGAATTAATATCTCAATAACAATAATATTTTATACAATGTAATATGTTTACCATTTAATAGTATTAAAATATTTACACAGTACTGTGAAATGTCAAGAATTCATCTACAGAATGGAAAGTGTGAGATATTAAGTAATTTTTTAGTTTTGTCTTAAATAATGCAGGGTTTTGGCTATGATTCTTAATGTCTGCAGGAAGACTATTGAACATTTTATCGCCATGTAACGTACTCCCCTTTGATAGCATGATAAATTTGATGACGGCGTATGGAAATAATTCTTTCTGCGGGTATTTATACTATGTATGGCTGAATTAGGTGGAAAATTTTCTTTGTTACATAAGAGGAAATGTATTATAGAGTATATATATTGATTTGTTAAGGTTAGAATCTCTCATTTTTAGTACGAAATATATAGGGATACAAAAACACACCCATAACGCATCTTCAACACAACTACATTTCAGAACACACACCCTATTTGACTCCACACTACCAAACACAAACGCGCTCTCAACGAAAAATAACTGGAGAAAACGGAAATATCAAGGACCTCACTAGTTAGTTCTAAAGATGACTGAAACGAAAGTCGAAACTAATCAACTAGGTAATATAATACTTACAAGGGAACGTTCAGCACTGGAAGGTTGCTAGGACCTTCACATTTTGCACACTGATAAGATGCTGTGCCAAAAGAAATTGCGAAAGTGATATGCAAGTGTTGTGCCCTTTAGGCATCGCAACAAATTTATCAAGGCACAATAAGTCTCAGACTGCAGTGTAAGCCTTCGGGTTCCTCCTCTGTACAAGAGAGAGAGAGAGAGTTTTGAGAAATTCGTAACACTCAAAAGGTTTGGGACTTCTGAGATAGACTATTGGCAAGGCTTGTGGTACTTATGAACATCGTTTGTTCAGCAGCGAAAGTTGTGACAACACGGCAGTGATCGTCCTTCAGCAGCACTCGGGGAGTGTTTAAGAGGATGCTAACAACAGCTGTTTGAATACCTTCGCCATGATGCAATGTTGTTGAGCAGGTTGCTGCCTAAGATCTGCATAATGTTACAGTACAGTCTTAGAAAAAGGTATTGTCGTACAGATACTTTATAAGTCCCAGAAAGGAGGCTGTGCGCATGATCAGACATACAACGAAACAAATAGTAATATGCGTTACAAGAGCGGTATATTGAAGATTTCATGTTCGAGGAAAAGTTTGAAAAAGCGAAACGTAGTTGAGCTTTTTTAATTTCCGAGAATTGAAAGAAAACATACCGCTCGTGTATCGTACATTATTTTGTGCGAAGATCGTTTATTACATACCTGAAAGACGAATTTCTAATTAGTTGCAATGAAATCTCCATCTTGGTTTCTGTTCAATGACGGCAAATTTGCAAAACAAAAATATCTATCTTCAACATTGTTGTTTTAAAATGTTTTCTGTGTTTACTATACTCCAGCAGGCCGTGATATACGTCTGTCTCCCCCCCCCCAGTCTTTGATGAGTCTGGAATCTTGTTGATTTTTTCACGGCCTCCTTAATGTTACTTGCATCACGAATGCAGTAACTTTAGTGGAGTTGTAGAGTTTACTTAATTTTTGCAAATATTTAAAAACAATAATTAACAGTGCAATTTAGGTGAAATTGTAGTGGTAAGTTTCCAATTTATAATTATTACTATATTGAACGTCTCTAAAAATAATATGTTAAAAGCCTAAAGCAGTAAAATCAATATGTCACTTAAGCGGTAAGAAGAGGGAAATTGTTGTGTGTGTTAGGTTGGGAATACTGAATGTGGAATTTTAGACTTTCCGCGGATTGGTTTTGTGCGGAAACCAAGCAAATACGCACGATCTCGCACAATAGTAATATACGTTACAAGAGCGGTATGTTGACGTTTTCATGGTCGAGGAAAAGATTGAAAAAGCGAAACGTAGTTGAGCTTTTTTAATTTCCGAGAACATGAAAACAAACATACCGCTCGTGTATCGTACATTATTTTGTGCGAAGATCGTTTATTACATACCTGAAAGACGAATATCTAATTAGTTGCAATGAAATCTCCATGTTGGTTTCTGTTTAATGACGGCAACTTCGGAAAACCAAAATATTTTTCTTCAACATTGTTGCTATAAAATGTTTTCTGTGTTTACTATACTCCAGCAGGCCGTGATATACGTCTGTCTTTTTTCCCCTCAGTCTATAAATGCGAACTTAAAACAAACGGTAAGTTTATGTAATGATTTATTTTTCATTTTAATATTTTAACAATATTATTTATATAACATATTGCAGTAATAACATCGGCATCTGGAATCTTGTTGATTTTTTCACAGCTTCCTTAATGTTACTTGTATCAGGAATGCAATAAGTTTCGTGGAGTAGTAGACTTTACTTAATTTTTGCAAATATTTAAAAACAATAATTAACATTGCAATTTAGGTGAAATTGCAGTGGTAAGTTTCCAATTTATAATTATTACTATGTTAAACGTCTCTAAAAATAATATGTTAAAAGCCTAAAGCAGTAAAATGAGTGTCGCGCTTAAGCGGTAAGAATAGGGAAATTGTTATGTGTGTTATGTTGGGAATACTGAATGTGGTATTTCACACTTACCGCGTATTGGTTCTGTGCGGAAAACAAGCAAATACGCACGATCTCGCACAAACTAATTTTATTACCTCAACTAGTCTTCTTGTGAACCAGGTCGCTCGTCCTGTGATCATGCGCACTGCCTCCTTTCTGGGACATAAAGTACCTATCTAATTATGCAACAAAACTCTTCTTAAGACTGTACACTGAACGCTACCTATTTTCTGTGATTTATACTGGAAGCGTGCAGTTTATAAAATGCATTTCTTGTGTATTGTAGCACAGAGAGGTTTATTTATTCCTTCCTTGCTTCGTGGTAAGTGTCTCTATCTTCTGAGTGATACGAAGTGCCGAAGTTTCCCCCTCTTTCATATTGTCTGTGTACTTCCATATATTATGTGAAGGAAGTTAGATTCCACGGACAAGACTTATATATACCTAGGCCGTGTCTCAAAGCTACATTTTCAGCTGAAGTGAACTAGATTGTTGACTAAATAGCTGGATGTGACGTCAGAAGTTATGATCCAAAGCTACATAGTGCACAGCAATCAAGTCCGTAGCAGCTAGTAAACGAAAATGCTTGTTTGATTGTTGACTTGATCACTAAACAAACATGGATACCTCATCAGCAATTAGGGTTATGAAATCTGAAGATGGTTTGGAAGTGAAATAATGTAAATGTAATGTAGAATAACACGTTAACTTTGAACACTGCCATTGTTAGTACCTTCTTTACAATTTTTTAAATATTATTGTAATATATTAAGCCCTTATCTTTTCCACATAACTCGTAATGAAACTGCATTAAGACACTGCTTTCTTAATTCAATTCTGCACCGTGATGTCATGGTTTTTAGAAAAATAGTCTATAAAGAAGGCCATGATTCCAGCATACATGTCCAAAGCTCCCTAGTGTGTAGTTTACAAGTCATCTACGTAGTTGCTAGTCACTAGTGTGTAGTATGGACTTGAGCTTTGGGACACGGCCTTACTATACGTTTATTTATTTATTCTAGTGTAGTTAGGACCAACAGACCTTCTCTTCCACACCACCAGAATATGTACAATATCAGAAAAGAGAAATGACCATACTCTTGAAAGTCGTTTCATAGCGCGATTCACACGATGACGTTCGTGAGGAGATCGCTACGTCGCTCAGAAGAGTGACCTTTCGTCTCGTCTGGTTGTGAGTTAAAGAAGATATTTTGGATGTTCAAACAGGGTAACTCACCACATCAGTACACCTAACCTTACCTTAACAGGGAGATCTATGCCCAATATCTTGTAAAAGCTGGTGCGAGTATTTCTTTCGAGAAACGAAGGTTTCGGTACGCTGTTTATTATGCCACAGATTTATTAGATTTTGTAATGTTGTCTAATTCTGTTAAACATGACAATCTGAAGTCGAGATACAGGAGAATGTCATTGTTCACTTACTTAGATATAACACGCGGAGCAATCACCAAGCATCATGTTTAGGTAGAGCATGAAAGTCAAAGAATATAGTGTTGTTTAGTCAACTGTCCGAAAGTCGGCCTCGGTAGCAATGTTGGTATAGCACTGGCCTTCTGTGCTCGAGGTTGCGGGTTCGGTCCCGGCCCAGGTCGATGGCATTTAAGTATGCTTAAATGAGACAGGCTCATATCACTAGATTTACTGGCATGTAAAAGAACTCCTGCGGGACAAAATTCCGGCACACCGGCGACGCTGATATAACCTCAGCAGTTGCGAGCGTCGTTAAATAAACTGTAATTTAAACTGCCCGAAAACAAGTCTGAACCTCACAAGTGATACCAAAAGGCACCACTTATGAGGCAATTAGGCCAGGAGATAATAGGGTAGTGTGGCCAGTTCATTTCCGCCTTCATCGCATACATCGCTGATTAGCACCTGTTAAACTAACTTACTTATGGCTTTTAAGGAACTCGGAGGTTCATTGCCGCCCTCACATAAGCTCACCATCGGTCCTTATCCTGAGCAAGATTAATCCAGTCTCTACAATCATATCCCACCTCTCTCAAATACATTTTTATATTATCCTCCTATCTACGTCTCGGTCTTCCTAAAATTCTTTTCCCTTCGGCCTCCCACACTACCACTCTTAAAATATTTACTTTTCCTCCTAAATCACTTTATATTATGTCATGTTTGAAGTAGGCTATTCTTAATATTGGCTTGATGATGAGAAATTCTTTATCTTATTCTTATCCCTTTCTTTATAAATAGGCCTATTTAGCCTGTAACACACTTGAAGAGTTTTCGCTAGCGAGAAATGTGTTGCGAGAAAGAGGCGAAGAGCCTTCCTCCACACACTTGGCGAGTTCTCGCTATCACAGATCACACCTCGCTGTGATCATCTATGCACTGCCTTCATGCAGAAAGCATTTTTCTGATTATAGTAATCACTCGTTGGGGGAAATATTATAGGTTATGTATTTACGTATATTGTCGAACTTATATATATATATATATATATATATATATAACCTGTAAGTATATTGTCGTACTTTACAAATTACGTACGAACGCTTTGTTGAATCTGAGTATTCAGATGATAAGGGAATGGAGTTACATGAACATATTTTGTTCATGAAAAAAAGAAGTAAGCCTAAAATTAAAGCCAGAAATATCTGAAAATCACATTGTATCTTACGAAAATAAGGGCGAGTTTTGGACACTGGTTTCGATTTGAATGATGATACATTTAGGCGTTATTTCAGGTTCAATGGACCACCGTTTTTTTTTGCCATTCATGATATGATAGAGAATTCTTTGCTATATTCTGATTAAAATTACGTAAACTGTTAAGACATATAGATACATTATTTCAAATGTTTAATCAATACTATTAAATCTCATCAAAATAAAATATAGCCCTATTTATTTTCAGATAATCTAATATTTGTCTCCAGATTTCTTCTTTAAGTTTCGTGTTTTTATAGTTTTCATCCCGTGTATCATATAAATAGGCCTACGGGTGACATCGTACAAGTTCGATAAGTTTATGACTGCAATTATCAGCCATCTTTCCTCATTTTCAAATAAAAACAATACAATTCATCGCCACCTGTGATATCTTTTTCTAAATTCAATCGTCATAAAGAGTATAAATGTCAAACATCTTTGATAAATGTGTCAAGAAAATTCGCTGAGCTACCGATTCCAGCGAGAAACTCGCGCGAGGTTTTTGTCTCGAACGAGAATCTCTTCCAGTGTGTGGACGTCCATTTGAATCCATGTTATCAATTTTTTAATTTTCTCGTAACACATTTCTCGCTGGCGAAAACTCTGCAAGTGTGTTACGGGCCTTATAGAGTTGCACATCTCGCTTCACTGGCACTGAAGTCATTTTAACGACTTTACATTGAAATTTGTACTGCAAAGGAAGTAATGGAGATATATTATTTAAGTGTAAAGATTATCATATTGTTGTAGCAGTACAGGTCCAAAGAGCGAAGTCTAGCGGATGTCTGATCTATTTCGCATGACTGTCATGACCTCGAACAACTGCCAGGTAATGACTAGAGATGCTGACTGAGGATGAATCTGCGATTACATTTGAACCTTAGACAGGCAGACGAGTCTCTGTTCACTTCAGACGTGGAGTAGGAATGACTAGGCAAGTTCACGAAGGGAATTCCTGGTGAGAAATGAATGGATAATAAGCTAATGGCACAAGACAAATGTAAAGCGCAGAATTAATGTTGAAATAGAGTAGTAATTTAGTCAGTGTGGCCAATTCAGCGATTTTCCCGCTAGATCTGGCGTTTTTCAGTGCTAGTTCAGCGGGTAAAACTTATGAAATTTATGTTGCTCATATATATTTAACGGGATTTTAAAACTCAGTGGTGAAATAATCTTATTTGTTGATTAACGTTCTCGTTAACACTTTGTTAAAAACATAAAATTTACTCTGTCACACGTTAAAAGTGTTAAAATTGTTAAAAAGGTATTTACCTTCGACAGACGGCCCGTTTCGACGCTATTTGTCGTCGTCTTCAGTGTCTCTTGAACCACTGGTGATCTTGGCTCTGCGATGTGCAGAATACATATCACAATACCAATACCCACAAAATTGCAACTTCATTCAGAAAACTAAAGTACAAAATTGCATACAAAACAAATAATACAACACAGAAATACTTAAATAACCACACTAAACATTCAAATATATATAATTCAACTGGAGTTTACAAATTAAAATGCAATAGTTGCCCACATTTTTACATAGGACAGACAGGAAGATCCTTTCACACAAGATACAACGAACATATTAAAGCTATAACCAAACCTTACATTACATCAAATTATGCAGACTACATTATCGACAATAATCATGACTACAATAATATAGAAACAGATATGGAAATTTTACACATCACACCAAAAAGTTCACAGTTAAACATCCTAGAACAGTACGAAATATATAAGAATACAATAGCACACCCACAATATATACTTAACACACAACTACAGTTCAATACGCACACATTGTTTGACGTCATAGTACGTCATAGCATACAGACAGCCAACCCCCACCATAGGAGCAACACACCCCCACCCCTACCATCGACAACTGCACATCGCAGAGCCAAGATCACCAGTGGTTCAAGAGACACTGAAGACGACGACACATAGCGTCGAAACGGGCCGTCTGTCGAAGGTAAATACCTTTTTAACAATTTTAACACTTTTAACGTGTGACAGAGTAAATTTTATGTTAATCTTATTTGCATGATGATATAGAAATTTAGCGGTTTCTCAGCGGATTTTTAAAACTCGAATTTGCAACACTGAATTTAGTAACTTCAGCGAGTGTACTTCGACGCGATTATGATTGTTGTAAGTCGTAGTCAGTTCATAAGCTTAAGTAGGTTGTGAATGTAATAAATACATAAACGTTTCTGGGCAAATACACACTAAAAAAAATCAACGTTTACTTGAAATTAACCATGTTGAATTTTTCGTACACTACTTTTAACATTTGAATATAAATAATTGATTAAATGGCGATCTTACTCGTGTTAATTGTGTAAGCATGTGCGGCTTACAGCTGTTCCGGTGCTTCTTCACACCATCCTCAGAGCCTTACTAAATCTCGGCGTCATCTCGAACTTCGCCTGTTGTGTGGGTGCGTTCTATTGTTGAAAAGTGTTGAAATGTGGTGTCAAATAGTGTGTGTGTTCTGCTGCATTCAGGACAATGGTACACAGACTACTCAACATATCTATGAGCCAACAACACTACAATGAAGAAGTGAACACAATCAAATACATAGCACAAGAAAACGGTTACAACCCAAACATAATAGACAACATCATAAGGAAGACAAAACAAAAACTCAACAAACACAAAAACACACAAACACAACACAACACAAGAACACAAGAAATACATCACACTAACATACGAAAACAAAAACACACACAAGATCGCATCCTCATTCAGAAAACAGAAATACAACATAGCATACAGAACAGAAAACACACTACAAAGACATCTCAACACACAAACAACACAAACAAATAAATACAACCACACAGGCGTATACAAACTCACATGCAATAGTTGCGACAGTTTCTACATTGGACAGACAGGCAGATCATTCCAAACTCGATACAAAGAACACATTAAAGCAATAACCAGAGGACACAATACATCTACATATGCCGAACACATAACCAATGCTAACCACACATACAATAACATAAATACAGACATGGAAATCCTACACATACAACCCAAAAACCAAAAACTCAACACACTAGAACAATATGAAATATACAGACACACTAAAACACACCCTGATCAATTTCAGTACACACACACTATTTGACTCCACTTTTCAACACTTTTCAACAATCGAACGCACCCACACAACAGGCAGCGAAGTTCGAGATGACGCCGAGATCTAGTAGGCTCTGAGGATGGTGTGAAGAAGCACCGAAACAGCTGTAAGCCGCACATTCTTACACAATTAACACGAGTAAGATCGCCATTTAATCAATTACTTGAAATTAACCGTTTATCGAGAGGCCAAGGCGACAATAGACGTTGTCCAGTAGCTTTGTGAAATTATCTTTGCTAGGAACAAAGGCACGACGATAAAACTACATTGTTAATATTGTATTGCTTTGTCTAGTCATACTCTATGAATTGGGGCTTCAGACTTGTGAACGGAATGTGTTGATTGTGCGACATTAATGGAAACATTTTAGACCGAGTGGGCTCGCGAAGAATTTTCATAAGAACAACCTGAACCACTGAGTGTGGTCATTGTTAAACTTGAACTGTGTTGCCATGGTGCCTATAGATATCTCACAACTGTTAGATTAGAAATAAAACACTTGTCGTTAATGTAGATCTCGTGTAGGACGAGAAGGCGATGAAGATAGGAAGTATGTTTCAGTTCAAATGAGCCGACTGATGCGGTAATTAGAAAGTGCTGCCACACCGTGACGAGGCTCTTGCACCAGCGGACTTTGCATCGGGCTGGCTGCTTCAAGCTCCGTGGGCTTTAGATAACAACTGCACTACAGAAAGTCTAGTGTAACCCAGAACAGGAACATCTAGAGCAGACCTGCAGAACTGTAGCTCTTGAGAGCGACTGCTTTCCTCCCCTTTCTTACCCCACCCACCTTTTCTACCTGTGCGGTCACGGTGTTCTAGTTACGCTCGGCTGCATCAACATTCATTCTCGCGGCGGAAGTCGATCATCCCCAATAGAAGTGGAGTGAGGCTGACGTCATATTTCCTCTACTTGCGAGTTCTGCAGGCCTGATCTAGAGTGTCTAGATGATTATGTAGTGCCTCAGGAATAATAATAATAATAATAATAATAATGATCTCCGCTAGGGCTCTGTAATCGCGTGTGCTTCCCAACCAAGTGGTCCCTGGTTCAATTCCCGCCGTGTGCGTATTCTGTCTCCATCTCACCGGACTGTTTGTCATGTACTTGTTTTGTGGTGGGGCTGCATCGTGCCGACCACACGGTCGGAAAGCCCACAACATACGCGTTTCTGTGATTTCCCGTGACCGACGCAAACAGAATGTTCCAAGCTCGGCAACGCACTGCTGAATCTGACTTGATTTCTTTCATTGCAAATAGCGATTTATAAGAACGCCTATTGTAGCAGATGCTATATTCGTAGACAAATTTGACGTCTCAACGCACGTTCACGGTAGGAATAGAATGTGTGACAAGATTTAGAACGTTGGTAGTACATTCCACATTGATTATTATTTATAATTTGTTTATTTAGTCAATATGTGTAAACGAATCGAATGTGAAATATAGCGCATTCACATGTTCGAAATTAGTGCTTCCACGTAAAAACTTAACTAAGGCAGTTTGGCTTCAGGAAGGGAAAAGGTACGAGAAATGCAATTGAACTGCTACCAACAATCGGCGAAAGATACCTAGGGAAGAATAAAGAGGTGTATGTAGTATTTGTGGACTTAAAAAAAGCTTTTGACAGAGTGGCTTGGAATAAACTGGTGGGGATCCTAAAGAGAATCGGCGTGGATTGGCAAGAGAGAAGGCTGTTCAGTGATCTTTATATGAAACAACGAGTCAAAGTCAGGATAGGAGAAGAAATGTCAGAAGTCAGTGAAATAGGGAGAAGAGTACGTCAAGAATGTCCTTTTTCACCTACCCTGTTCAACATCTACTTAGAGGATTTAGTGAAGAACTGTTCTCAGAACATGGGAGGAGTGATAGTAGGAGGAAGGAGAATAAAGTGCATAAGATTTGCTGATGATATGACGTTGTTAGCAGAAGAGGAGACGATACTAAGGGATATGCTACTGGAGCTAAATGACAGCTGTGAGCAGTATGGAATGAAGATAAATGCCAACAAGACGAAGACCATGGTCATAGGAAGAAAAGTAAAGAAGATAAACTTGCAAATTCTGAATGAGGTAGTAGAGCAAGTGGACAGCTTCAAATACTTGGGGTGTACTATAAGCAGTAACATGAGCTGCTGCCAGGAAGTCAAAAGAAGGATAGCAATGGCAAAGGAAGCTTTTAATAGAAAAAGGAGCATCTTCTGCAGACCTGGAAAAAGAAATAAGGAAGAGACTAGTGAAGTGCTTTGTATGGAGTGTGGCATTGTATGGGCATAAACATGAACATTATGACGAAGTGAAGAAAAGAGAATAGAAGCATTAGAAATGTGGATATGGAGAAGAATGGAACGTGTGAAATGGACAGACAGAATAAGAAACGAAGCTGTGTTGGAAAGAGTGGATGAAGAAGTAATCATGCTGAAACTGATTGCAAAGAGGAAAAGGAATTGGTTAGGTCACTGGTTGAGAAGAAACTGCCTACTGAAGGATGCACTGGAAGGAATGGTGAACGGGAGAAGATGATAGAGGACATTAAGATATATGGATCATGTGAGGAGACAAAGAGGAAGGCAGAAAAATTGGAGAAAGCTGGGTTTGCAGTGAAAGACTTGCCCTTGGGCAGAATACTGAATGAATGAATTAAGTGATTATTTCTTCATTTACGAAAATCGCCACTAAAACTGATGATTAGACATCGAGATTTTGGACCCGATAGAATAAGTTTACTACGTCCGTACTATAGGCAGCTTTTTCATTGTGTTGGAGTCGGCAGAAGAAGAGACATGTGTACATGAAACCAAGTTCAGTCCAGTCTGCTGGTACTGTATAGTGACGTTCCAAAAAAAGGCAACTAATTTATCAAACATTAAAATAAAATTATTGTTAGAGGAGAAAAATTCTATAGGACCAAAAAATTAATCTATACATAGATTAAAATAAAAAACCTATCATGCGAAATGTTCGAAATTAATTAATATGCATTTCCTTTCGGCTTCTGTCATAAGCACAAGTGCAATACTTACTCAACATACAGAATAATTCTGCACAGCATACACAACTTATGAAGTACAATACATGGTACTGTTACAATGTAGCCTACTACAACATACACTCTGAAGGTCTCAAAACTAAACTTTCTTCGGTAGTCGGCAAGACAAAGTTTTTATTGGGAGAAGCTCCGCTCTACATCACATGATGTAATGGATTTATTTTAGTAGGTTATTTTACGACACTTTATCAACATCTTACGTGATTTAGCGTGTGAATGAGATGAAGATGATAATGCCAGTGAAATGAGTCCGGGGTCCAGCACCGAAAGTTATCCAGCATTTGTTCATATTGGGTTGAGGGAAAACCCCGGAAAAAACCTCAACCAGGTAACTTGCCCCGACCGGGAATCGAACCCAGGCCACCTGGTTTCGCGGCCAGACGCGGTAACCGTTACTCCACAGGTGTGGATGATGTAATGAATGCAAAACGAAAAAAACACTAAGTCATTGAAATCTATCTTCGCTACCCCAGCAGTGTCCGTAGACTTCTTCCCTGCTAGCATGTCTTTTATGTCACAGAATATCGCATATATTCTTAGACTAATCACATAGATGCACAGATCAAAACTAGACTACTAGCTATCTCCTGTCCTCTCTTCTGATAAAGTGAACTAGGTGCACGGGACTGTTTTTATTGTCAGAACAGTACCTCCTCTCCCTGCCTTACGAGTATGACTGAGTAAATAAAGCACATGGGACGACAGGTAGGTCGCTACCATCACTGCCCCCACCCACTACAGTCCAGCTATCCAATTTGAAATCGCACTGTTTTCATCTATCGGGTCTGAAGTCTCTAAGCCTGCTGATGATACTGTAATGTTAAACATTTACAGCGTCGGTTTTATAATATTAATTAAACTCCTTGAAGAGCCATACTGCTACTACTACTACTACTACTACTACTACTACTACTACTACTACTACCTACCAACTAGATTTTCGTGTTGCATTGCTTCAGGGGACAGGTTCTCACCTCTCCTTAGCGCAGCAATAGAATCAGCCAGCAGCCGTGAGATCAGGTCGCTCGCGCTGCACCTAGCCGAATGCAGTTTTTAACTCTCAAGGCCGTTCACTATTGAATGCAACTGATCGCTTCACACTGTGCAGTGGGACGATCTGAACTGACCGTCTGAAGCGTTTCAGACGAATATTCGACCGTTGTATGGTGAAGCAGCCGTGTTCTGACCACGTGTATTGCGTGTATATAATAATAATAATAATAATAATAATAATAATAATAATGATTTATTTTAGCTGGCAGAGTAAAGGCCGTAAGGCCTTCTCTTCCACTCAACCAGCAAAAAGTGTATATACATATGCATGAACTTACAAAGAATTCAACAATTTGATTTAGATGAGAGTTACATGTATACAAGAGTTATTTACGAATTAAACAACAAAATACTATGAACTATTAATTAAACACTGAAATAAACTGTGTAGCAGAATTAAACTAAAATACGTAGAATGTTAATATATTTCAAATAATATTAGATAATAGAAAGAGATTATTACGAGACAATTAAAATACAGCACAATCAGGATGATGTCTAAAGAAAAAGTAACAATGTAGTCAGTGAAAGTTTAAATCAGTATGATTGGAGTGAAATGCTAATAAGGTTATCTTTTAGCTGTTCTTAAAGGTGTTTATTGTCTTGCAGCCCCTAATACTTTGTGACAAGGAATTCCATTGACGCGAGGTGGATATTGTAAAAGATGATGAATAACAAGATGTTCTATGAAGAGGTTTACTTAGCGTGCCAAGATAAGTGATCTGGTATTTACGTCGTGGTTAGAGTATAGATAAGAGAAACGAGACGAAAGGTAATTTGGTGTTGAAGTGTGCAGAATTCGAAAGAGTAAAGACAAAGAGTGTAAAGTTCTACGTTCTTTAAGTCGGAGCCACGAGAGACTTGCAAGTGTTGAAGTGGAAATGTCCGGCAGAAAGCCTTGTGTGTCTTTCTAATTGCTCATCCAATACAGGAAAGAACTAACAAGCAAACGTTCTGATGGGGGCAGTTAAAATAAATATTTTTTTTCTTCCACCATGTTAATAATGTCAAAAGAAGTGCTTATACAAATTTTGGCCACTCGACCGCAATTACGAGGCCGTAAAAAATTAAGTTCGCCTGGGGCCGTTAACAGAAAAAAAACACAATTTCATTGGACAAATTTATTGGAACAGACACAGCAATTGTTGAGCTATTTTCAACATATTTTCCATCGGAATTGAAACATTTCTCATATCATGGGATCGACAGAGAGAGGTGCAGAGGCAGTTAAACGCTGGTTCCGATCTGAGGCGGCTGACTTCTACGACACAAAAATTGATCCCATGGTATGACAAATGTCTTAATTCCAGCGGGGGACATCTTGACAAATAGCGCAACAATTGGTGTATCTGTTTCAATAAATATTTCCATGCAATTGTGCTTTTTTCTATAAATCACTTTCTGGACGGCCTCGTAATTGCGGTCGAGTGGCCAAAATTGGTATAAGGACTTCTTTTGACATTATTAACATGGTGAAAGAAAAAAAAAATAGCTTTTTTATCTGCCCCCATCAGAACGTTTGCTTGTAAGCTTAAAAGGAGAATTATGGGGTATATATTGGCTATGAAATCGGCCTGAATTGCCTCGTAACAAACTAACACAGGGTGTAACAAACAGGCGTATTATAGTTTTAGGGAAACATTCGTCACATAATAGAGGATGAACGAAATATATTATGAACATGGATTCGGAAACACTAGTTTCACGTCGGAGCTCTTTTTGAACTCTGTATGATGAGCAAGCTAGTCAGTGTGGAATGCCATCTTATCTGTCGTGTGACAACCACCCCACATCAGAACAGTGTGACTAGGCCTACATGTAGACGCTCTTGCTTACCTCTGTTAGAATGTAATTGAAGCATGTGATCCCAAAACATGTTAAGTCCATTTTTATAAAAGGACTAGTCAGTTTTTTATCCACCGGTGTAGAAACAGAGAGTTTTCAAGTGGCATGCACTATCATACAAACTTTTAGACAAGGATTGGCTTGTTTTGGAAGGAAACAAACTTAAAATATGACAGAGGCTTCAAACATAATCATAGATAGATAGATGAATTTGTCATTCAGCGATTTACAGCCATAGACAACGTCAGAGTAGATATATATAATACATGGCTACTGCAATATGAATAAATGTAAGAATAAAAAAAATAAATATACAATCACCAGATAATCACAAAAACAGGTTAAAAGTTTTAAAAGAAATAATATAAAATCAATTTAAAATGTACAGATTTGTCAATTACATGAGGTTAAAACAAATAGTATCTAAAACGTAATATTGCTAAAATCATTGACACTGTAGATTGGATTTGCCATCAAAGTCCTTCTCAGCATCCTTCTGAAAGTAAAATATGACGTGTTTCTTATATGCAATGGTAAAGAGTTATAAAGTTTATAAGATATGGAAATAAAACTATTGCTTGTAGTACTATATTTGTACTTGGTGAAATATATGTCAAGTCTGGAACGGGTAGAATAATTATGAATGGATGAACAAGTAGGAAGATTATGTACATTACGCTTAACATACAGAAGGCAATCGAGAATAAACATTGACGGCAACGTAAGTATTCCTAGTTGTACAAAAAGTGGTTTACAATGAGTTCTAGAAGAGACACCACAAATAATTATCACTGGTCTCTTTTGAGGGATAAACAACTTAGAAACCGAAGTATGGTTGCCCCACAAAAGCATCCCGTAACTTAAGTGACTGTGAATATGGGCATAATAAACTGTAAGTAAAGAATTGTAACATAATGTTTGTCTGCACATATATATATATATATATATATATATATACATATATATATATATATATATATATATATATATATATATATATACATGCATAAATCACAAAAATGATCAAACTGGCATAGCCAATGTATTTCTTTACTTACAGACCCTACAATACACTAGCAGGCCTAGATAATATAAAAGGTATGACTCAGATCTCACCCCAGACGAGTCGTGTGAAGTTGGAGTACTCTTATCACTGGATGAACCTCGTGATATGATTATCACTTGTTTTGTAGGTCTCGCAGCGTATTATATTTTTAGTTTTCAGATCTATTAGAGTTGAGAAGCTTTTATCATCCAGTCTGCTGTCAAAAAATCTGAAAGTTAGAATTTATAAAACAGTTATATTACCGGTTGTTCTTTATGGTTGCGAAACTTGGACTCTCACTTCGAGAGAGGAACATAGGTTAAGGGTGTTTGAGAATAAGGTGCTTAGGAAAATATTTGGGGCTAAGAAGGATGAAGTTACAGGAGAATGGAGAAAGTTACACAACACAGAACTGCACGCATTGTATTCTTCACCTGACATAATTAGGAACATTAAATCCAGACGTTTGAGAAGGGCAGGGCATGTAGCACGTGTGGGGGAATCCAGAAATGCATATAGAGTGTTAGTTGGGAGGCCGGCGGGAGAAAGACCTTTGGGGAGGCCGAGACGTAGATGGGAAGGTAATATTAAAATGGATTTGAGGGGGTGGGATATGATGATAGAGACTGGATTAATCTTGCTCAGGATAGGGACCAATGGCGGGCTTATGTGAGGGCGGCAATGAACCTTCGGGTTCCTTAAAAGCCAGTAAGTAAGTAAGTAAGTACAGACGTGGACAAATTATTAACAAAATTGACGATTATGATAATTCTGTTTACAAAATTTGACTTTTCAATTTAGACTACAGTTGACATTTTTGCATATTTCTATCATTATAATAGAGAGAAATATTAAAAAATGTCAACTGTAGTTTAAACTGAAGAGCTAAATTTTGTAAAAATAGCCTATATAATAAAAATCTTTAATTTCGCTAAAAATTTGTAAATATACAAAAATGTAAACTGCAGTCTAAATTGAAGAGTCAAATTTTGTAAAAATATAAAATAAAAATCTTCAGTTTTGCTAATAATTTGGAAATAGCCAAAATGAAACTGTAGTCCAAATTGCAGAGACAAATTTGGTAAAAATATGTAGTAAAAATCTTCAGTTTTGCTAATAATTTGTAAATATGCAAAAATATCAAATGTAGTCCAAATTGAAGAGTCAAATTTTCTAAAAATATACACTACAAATCTTCAATTTTGCTAATAATTTGGAAATACGCAAAAATGTCAACTGTAGTCTGAATTGAAGAATCATATTTTGTAAAAATATATAATAAAAATCTTCAATTTTGCTAATAATTTGTCCACGTCTGTAAGTAAGATCTATTAGAGTTAGATATACACAAAATATTATAGGAAAATGAATAACATTTATTTTGAAATATTATGAGAAAATATACAAATTTAAGCTCCTAGCATGATTTTCTTTTTAAATTCCGCTACAATTCAGGAGAATTTCAATTATTACAGCTACGTCTCCCAAAGCCTCACAGTTCCGCTGCAGTTGGGCAACGAGATCCTGTCTCTGTCATTAGCATGCGCTGTGGTTGTTATCACTAAGCACGCTCACGCTTCTTCCTTATGTCGTAATTATGGGAGCGTCACGCATGGAGAACAGAACGGAAAATCGCCATTGAGTAGTTCAAAAGTCGCTAGACTTCTTATTATCAATAGAGAAAGTTTTAGTCTTGTTGCTAGAGGGTGCTGAAAAAGTCGCTACATCCCTATTTAAGGATTGGAAAGGAAAAAAGAATTATCGTCGAAAAACAGTTAAAAGTCGTCACATTCAGTGACGAAGTTGCTAAATTGGCATCTCATTCATCGCCTCATCTTTATCTTTCTGTCGTACTGCAGTATTTACATGTCAACAATTCTGATTTTCCGGACATTGCAAAGCGTACTGTCCATTTACTGACTGACATTACAAATGGAGTAATTTAAAACTCGGGTTCATTCACGTAGTAGGCATAGGCCCGGTTTCTTCAACCTTTGTTAAATTATAACAGAGTGTTATTCCATGTTGACTGTAAACTTAGCAGTTGAAGCATTTCTTCAACTACTGTTAGTACTAACAGGCTGTTAAAACCTATATTAATTTAACTGCCCAATTTCATACAGTTAAATCATTTAACTCTCTGTTAGCATAGAAGTATCCAATATGGCTGGTGCGTTAGATGCTGAACTTATATATCTGCATTATTTAGAAAATGATATCCATGAATACATAAACAGAGGGGATGATTTCTGTGATTTGACAGACCAGAAGTTCATACAAAGGTATAGGCTATTTTCTGCCAAGCCTCACTTTTCGCTTTGAACTTAGATCCGTTTGTTTATTCTCATTAATTGGTTTATACTGGGAAATAATTGCCAGCAGAAGGTTTCTTTCGAACGAAGAGAAATTAGTCCCACGATTTCTTTTTGTTCCAGTGTTTTCCATTTCACAACAGCAACACCAATACGCCGCTCCACGCTATTGTGATACAGACGAGGAAAGAAGCAGGAATCAAACCTGAGAAAATAGAAAGACTTCTATTCTCTCTGAATCAAACAACGGAAACAAGCGAGAATCGCAATTGTCAGAGTTCAGAAAACAGAAGTGAGCCTATACTTGGTTATAGGTTATGGTTAAACTCTAGAATCTCTGGTCCTAACAGAGAGGTAACAAACAGAATGTTAAAATGTGAAATGTAAAGTTGAAGAAACGCAATATTTTTAACAGCAATTCATACTTTTAACTTACAGTTAATTAACGCTATGTTAGATGCATTATAACAAAGGTTGAAGAAATCGGGCCATAGAGTTGACACCACTTACATGTCTCTATACTGTTTTCGCTGTAAGAAAAATCCTAATGTAAACACAAGCACGTGGCTGTCATACCCGTGATTGGCTACAGTCGAAACACTCGCACGACGCAGGAAAATATAGTCCGTATTTGGAAACTATCATCTTGTATTATTTGAAAATAAAAAATTAAATTCTAGTTGTTAAATACAATGAAACATATAACTTCACTCATATGTAAAACGATATGTAAAAGAAAAGCTACTTTTATATTTTGTTATGTGCTATAAAACAGAAATAATTCTCCTTAAAATTTATGACTGGTTTACAACCAATAAACTAGCATTAAACATTAATAAAACTAACATAATTCAATTTGAAGCCACTTCAAATTTAATCTCTGAAACATTGGACACAACTATCAACAATATACCTCTACTAGAAACATCAACAACCAAATTTCTTGGGTTGCATATTAATAATACAATAAATTGGAAAAATCATATCAAAGAAATAACTCCCAAACTTAGCTCAGCATGCTTCGCAATTACAACAATTTCTAAACAGCAGTATCTTAAAGACAATATATTTTGCCTATTTTCATTCCATTATGTCCTACGGAATAATATTTTGGAGAAATTCTACAGATAGTAAAAATAAATTCTTATTACAAAAAAGAGCCATTAGAATAATAGTTGGAGCAAAGGGTAGAGAATCATGTAGATTATTTAAAAAAAAATTAGAGATTCTAACCTTAACAAATCAATACATATACTCTATAATACATTTCCTCTTATGTAATAAAGAAAATTTTCCAACTAACTCGGCCATACATAGTATAAATACCCGCAGAAAGAATGATTTTCATATGCCATCATCAAATTTATCATGCTATCAAAGGGGAGTACGTTACATGGCGATAAAATGTTCAATAGTCTTCCTGAAGACATTAAGAATCATAGCCAAAACCCTGCATTATTTAAGACAAAACTAAAAAATTACTTAATATCTCACACTTTCTATTCTGTAGAAGAATTCTTGACATTTCACAGTACTGTGTAAATATTATAATACTATTAAATGGTAAACATATTACATTGTATAAAATATTATTGTTATTAAGGTATTAATTCTGTACATATTTCATATTTGCATTTTATAGATATGTATTGCATTTTATTGTTAAACGTAAGAATTGGACATGTTCTTTATTCTATGCTATAAAGCAAATGTAAGAATATTATGGAACGAATAAATCTATCTACCTATCTATGAACGCGGATGAATACAAACAGTAATACCGAGGTAGTCTGTTCTTGTAACAAGCTGGCGTCACTTGAGCTCGTAGTTGTTCACGTTGTAAGCATGTGGTACTGAAGTATGACTTCTGCATCCTCGGTGTGTGTGGTTATTAAACATAAGAGTGGAAACCCTCCCAAAAGCGGAGAAAAACAAATAGTCTGAAATGTATACAATAAGTTATGTGAGTTTTAATTACTGTAATTATAAAGTAAATGTTTCCTAAGCAAACGAATGCATAGTAGTGAGGTTAGGCCTACTTGAAGAGTAACGGGAAATGTTTAACATGAAACAGAATGTACAACAGTAGGCGGGAACATGTACTGAGAATCTATGGCGCCAAACAGCGGCCAATGAAGCCTCACTTCAGTCACGTGCTATTGTTTATATTAGGATTTTTCTTATAGCGAAAAGATTATAGTCACGAGGGTCTTTGCTAGCTAGTCATGCTCTGCCGTTCAATTGTTCTTCTTCTGATTCCCCTTCTACCACCACCACCACCACCACCACCAACGCAAATCGCATAATGTAAAGTTACTTAATGAATAGAAACAATAATTGTGAATGACTGTCGAACAATTCAATTGCGTTACTGTACTTCAAGCTATCAATGGAATTTAAATTTTTTAAATTTATAAATCTTCTCACCATTCGTGAGCTGCCACAAGGGACAAAGAGTACTTAACCACAGAAATTTTTACAAGTTCATTGAACCATTGATTTTGTTTTAACAATGAAACTCCTACAAGTACATAGCTGCAAATAATTTTTTTGAGATTAGTGGAAATATACCTATTTTTAGAGAGGTAAGTGTTACAAAAAAGTAAAGAATGCTATTGAACATAATTAGATTTCGAATATAGGTGATGTTTCAGGAGAGCAATTGATCCTTTGAATGCAGCTAAAGTTACAATCGGAATAATAGATGCAGGTATTCCAAGCCTCTTAAACACATCTTTCATGAAGAGAGTAGCGGTACCTCTTGCTCCAACCAGAAGTCCAATTACTTCAAGCTCTTTTAACTTGTATTTTTGGAGGTAATAGGGAATGGTAAGATTGTAGATATCCTTCTTTTCATTATCCACTTCTGCTGGCTGTCCTCATCCGTTTCGAAACGCACGTACTGAAATGTGAGAAGTAGAGAAACATTAAGGCAAGATAACGAAATTATTCCAACAGCTTTTCAGAATTCCAACAGCTTTCCGAACTGAAAAATGCCATTTCACGAGAATCGCACAATTTGCACTAAAACAGAAAAAAAGAATAGACGCTTTTCCTTGGCCGCTAAAATAAGATTACTTTCAACTAGTTTTAATTCTTTTAAGTTGATAAATTCTGAATTAAAATAACCTAATTCAATGTCTGATATTTTTATACGCACATCGTTAAGTATAAAACACATCGATGTTTTCTTCTTCGATATATGAGTCATACGTTTGCTCTTGTCAGAGTTTTGTCCGTTGCCCTTCCAGACAAATTTTTACTTTCGCCTACATTGGGAAAAAAGAACATCGTAAAGAACAAAATACATACTAGATATCGGGGAAGTCCACCTGTGAAGTAACGGTTAGCGCGTCTGACCGTGAAACGAGAGGGCACGGGTTCAAATCCTGGTTGAGACAAGTTACCTGGTTGGGGTTTTTTCCTCGGTTTTCCCTCAACCAACTGAAGCAGAATTGCTGGATAACTTTCAGCGTTGGACCTTGGACTCATTTCGCCATCATTAATTCACATATCATCGTCCATACCATAGCCCCGGGTTAAGTTCACGGTGCGGCGTGCTGTACTTGTACAAGAACGTGGCCGTTCGGCTACCCCTTGATTCACAGAATAGGATCAATAAGCACAATAAGCCTCAGGTTTAGGCCTAGTGATGGCACGTAGCGTGTGAGAAAATTTGTGAGTAGTGTAAGCCAGGCTTGGTGGAGAACAATTCAGTCCTTGGGGCTTTGTAATGAGTAAAAAGGTAACAATACTGACAACGATAAATGGTTGCACAGGGTATTCATTTCTTTCTCCAAATGAAGTCGGAGATGCATTTGTTGAAGATTTACTTAGCAACCAACCTGTTAATGAAAGTATCAGAGCCTTTGCTGATTATTTACTGTGAAATTTCATAAAACTGGATTCGTTATTTCCCCTGAAATATGGGCTTCCGATACTGTTACCTCAGACAGAACTAATAATGCATGTGAGGCGTTCCACAAAGCATTGTCTGTGAATTTTAATAGTGCTCACCCTCATATACAGTATATTTGTTTCGTCAAGTCATTATTGAAACACAAACTAGCACATATATTAAAATGAATGACAACGGGAATACTGCTAGAGCCAATCCTACATATAAATCCAATAATTCCTTCCTACATGCTACAAGGCAATTATCCCAAGAAATTACATCCAGTCTCACAGCATTCAATATCACCGAATCAGCAAATATTTTGGACAAGTACGACACTGTAGATACGCGAAAGGTACGGCAAGTATTAAGAGAAAAAGCGTTTGAGAACTGGAGCCAGAAAAAACATAAAGGCAAAGCGTGCTCTTATACCAGCAATATACCCGGACGATAAGTGGATCCAGAATCACAAGGGTCTTTCCTGTAGTGAGTGGAGGGAAGCGATCAAGATGAATGCGAACGTGTCAGCTGTGCGTAGTGTACCTGGCAGGTCTTCGGGCAGTAACCTCTGTCGACGTTGCGACAGGGAGGTTGAAACCCTTGCCCATGTCCTGGGGGCCTGTCCACACGGTGAACTTCTACGAAATACGCGGCATCATACAGTAAGATCTATAATAGCAACTGCCTTAAGGAACAAAGGTTATTCAGTATATGAAGAAGTACACGGCATATCCAGTGAGGGCAGTAATCGAAGAATCGACATAATTGCATTTAAACCTCCCTCTCTTGAAGGTTACATCATAGACCCTACTGTGAGATTCGAATCGTACGAACACCAGCCAGGAGAAGTACACGAGGAAAAAAGGAATATATATGAACCTTCCATCAGTTTTTATAAGGACAAATACCATCTGGAATCTATCGTCATTACGGGACTAATGATAGGAGCCCGTGGGACCATACCCCGGTTCCTAGTCGACTTCTGTAAATCTTTTGGCCTGCATAAAAGTATTTTAAGAGATCTAACAATTGCAGCACTCAAAGGCTCAATAGCTATTTTCAGGCATCATACATATGGACCATGACTAATTCGCATCTCCTTGACGTTACTTCGTTTAATATCATGTGTTTCAATATAATTCAAATTGTTTATTTTCCACTCTAACAACAATGTATCACTAAGCCTCAAGGCATTTACTCTATTGTATCATGGTACTCTTTGTCGATGACAACCTGTAGTGGTTACAGGAAGAAATTAAATAAATAATAGAAGAATTACTTTGTAGATATAGAGGCGGAAATATTACTGGAATTGGTTCTCTACAGAGAGTGGCTACTATTGTTCAAGAAAGTGACCTAGATATTAAACAATCCGTTACTGGCACTGGAACAAATATTTTAAACTCTGACAAGTACGGTGCCAAGTTATCGGTACGAGCACTTTAAATTCTGACAAGTACCAAGTTATCGGTACGAGCAATTTTACGAGAGCAGCAGGTATGGTTATACCTATCAATGTACAGAGAGTCCTACGTCTCTACAAAATAGGAAGGGAAATTGCTGCGGCTCGTGTTAAACTGATGCGTTCAGTTCAGGTAAAGTTTTCTCTTGCGCTCAGCTGATGAACTCCTATCGGGGGGAGAGGCAGGTCGACACGCTTCAGCACACTGTCTGTCGTATGTCAGTTACGTGCAGGACGCCGGCCGGCGGGGATGAATTATGTTGTTTCCAGGATCAGTGAGCGTATTTCAAAGCAAACAATATACGTTTAAACATTTATTTAGGCCTCCAGTTACTCGCGGTTCTAAAATAACTGTACGCACGTCACACTTTCACCCAAGGAGTCTGAGGTTGCGGCAGGTCTACGATAAAATAGACTTGGCGCCGCCATTAGCTGACGTCACTGTTGCGCAATAACGGGGATCGGATCGGGCGCAGCGCAGAGAGCAGCATGCCGCGGAGTGCAGCGGACGACGTGGTCGTGGTGGTGGAGCAGGGCGCTCTGCGGGGCGCCAGGGACCCGGCAGGCTACTACGGCTTCAGGGGGTTCCGTACGCCAAGCCGGCGCTGGGCGCCCTCAGGTTCAGGGTGAGTCACGTGACAGGTTAGGTTTGCTTCTGTGGGTCAATGTTACTTATGTCCCGCCCACTGTAGAGACATAGGCCAATTTTACACATATTTACTATAACTTGTTGCTTCTTTGACAGGTTAGGTTTGGTTAGTTTAGGTTTTTGTTATAGCCTACCTTGCATATACGATTATAGCGCAACATTGGCAGTGATAAAAGTGAAATATTCGTTCAGTGGGCGTTGGATACTCTACATTCACCCCTCCCTTCAATCTATTTTAATATTACCGTCCCATCTACGTCTCGGCATCCCCAAAGGTTTTTTCCCCTCTGGCTTCCAACTAACTCTATATGCATTTATGGATTCACCCATGCGCGCTACAAGCCCTACCCATCTCAAACGTCTGGATTTAATGTTCCTAATTATGTCGGGTGAAGAATACAATGCGTGCAGCTCTGTGTTGTGTAATTTTCTCCATACAAAGCATACAATGAACACAGTATTTATTAGGTACACACAGCAAGGAAAATTATGATCACAAGTAGCTCAAATTATCACATTATAGATATACCATTGTTGTGACTCTCACTTTGAAAGAGGAACAAAGATTAAGGTTGTTTGAGAATAAGGTTCTCAGGAAAATATTTGGGGCTAAGAGGGATGAAGTTACAGGAGAATGGAGAAAGTTACACAACACAGAACTGCACGCATTGTATTCTTCACTTGACATAATTAGGAACATTAAATCCAGACGTTTGAGATGGGCAGGACATGTAGCACGTATGGGTGAATCCAGAAATGCATACAGAGTGTTAGTTGGGAGGCCGGAGGGGAAAAGACCTTTGGGGAGGCTGAAATGTAGATGGGAGGATAATATTAAAATGGATTTGAGGGAGGTGGGGTATGATGATACAGACTGGATTAATCTTGCTCAGGATAGGGACCGTTGGCGGGCTTAAGTGAGGGCGGCAATGAACCTCCGGGTTCGTTAAAAGCCATAAATAAGTCAGTAAGACATACCATTATCGGGAAATATGATGAAACAAAAACAGATAAGGTAAAATAAATGTCACTAGAATATGAAAAATGTAGTGAATACGTGGAAACATGCAATACAACACTTGTCATAAAGTAAGTTAGTTTGACAATTCGTCATAAGATAATTTTCTATACAACTTGATTACACAACTTTTAACACTGTATCACTTCGGAATATGTATGATAAGACTTTCTTGTGTTAAATTTTAACGTACCTTATTTACATGTTTCGACCTATTTTGGGTCATCTTCAGAACTGGTCGTTGTTGGTCTTGGCGCCTCTTGTTTCCTGTGAGGGTGCGTTCGTAGTGTAGAGTCAAAGAGTGTATGTGTTTTGAAATTGAGTTGTGTGTTGAGAATATCGTTGGGGTGTGTTTTCGTGTGCCTGTATATTTCATATTGTTCTAGTGTGTTGAGTTTCTGGCTTTTGGTTGGATGTGCAGTATTTCCATGTCTGTGTTAATTTTCTAATTTGGATTTGATGGATTTCAAGCTCAAGGCAATAGCTCTATAACTTTAATTTACCCATTTTTCTGTGTTCCCATTTATATATACTGCCTTTGTTGTATTGTTGCGTAAGATCTAAGTTATTGTTTGTTTTGCTGTTGGTTCCACATCCCCCTCCCAATGTAATATAAATTCCCCCCCTGGAAGAAAAAGTCTCAATTGAGTACTGATCTTGACGGCTTCTTCATAACCTTCACTTTTGCGCGTTGCCACACAATGGGTATTTAAATGCCCTCGCATTGCTCAGTTGAGTCATAACTTCGGTTAAAATGCAGGAACTGAAACAAAGTGGTTGACCAATCCTCTACATGGATAAGACAAGGATGGACAATAGTTTGGCATTTCGAAAATGTTGGCAAACAAAAGATGAGGTAGGCAAATTCCTTTTCAGTGAGTAGTATGAAACATATTCTACATGACTGGCTGTGACGTGACGTCATACTTCCGTCATGTTTGGTTTGGGGGCACGGAGATCGGACGCAAACAGTATTATGCAGTGTGTATTTTACTTCAATTTCTTATACAACGCACCATTCAGCTTAATATTTTTTCATTTTAATTTGTATTTGTATCTTGTATTTATATATTATCTCTTTTTCATTTTTATGACATAAGCAAATATAATTTTCTTGTGCTATCCATTGTAATTATGCCTTTGCCCTGTTAAAAATAAATAAATAAGTAAATAAATAAATAAATAAATAAGTAAATTAAAAATAAGTAAATAAAGAAATAAGTAAATAAATAAATAAATATGTAAATAAAGAAATAAGAAAATAAAGAAATAAATAAATAAGTAAATAAATAAATAAATAAAGAAATAAATAAATAAGTAAAGAAATACATAAATAAATAAAAATATAGAAATAAGTAAATAAATAAATATGTAAATAAAGAAATAAATATAAATAAAGAAATACGGAAATAAAATAAAGAAATAAGTATAATAATAAATAAGTAAATAAAGAAATAACGAAATAAGTAAATAAATAAGAAAAGAAATAAAGAAATAAGAAATACATAAAGAAATTAGTAAATAAAGAAATAAGTAAATAAATAAATAATTAGAGAAATAAATAAATAAAAATAAATAAACAGAGAAATAAATAAATGAAGAAATAAATAAATACATAAATAAATGAATGAAGAAATAAATAAATATAAATGAATGAAGAAATAAATAAATAATAAATAAATGAATGAAGAAATAAATAAATAAATAAATAAGAAATAAATAAATACATAAATAAATAAATAATAAATAAATAAATAAATGAAGAAATAAATAAATAAATGAAGAAATAAATAAATAAATACATAAATAAATAAATGAAGAAATAAATAAATAAATGAAGAAATAAATAAATGAATAAATAAATAAATAAATAAATAAATAAATAAATAAATGAAGAAATAAATAAATAAATAAATAAATGAATGAAGAAATAAATAAATAAAGAAATAAATAAATACATAAATAAATAAATGAAGAAATAAATAAATAAAAATAAATAAATGAAGAAATAAATAAATACATAAATAAATAAATGAAGAAATAAATATTTACATAAATAAATAAATGAAGAAATAAATACATAAGTAAATAAATGAAGAAATAAATAAGTACATAAATAAATAAATGAAGAAATAAATAAATACATAAATAAATAAATGAAGAAATAAATAAATAAAAATAAATAAATGAATAAATAAATAAATGAAAAATAAATAAATACATAAATAAATAAATGAAGAAATAAATAAATACATAAATAAATAAATAAAAATAAATAAATACATAAATAAATAAATGAAGAAATAAATAAATACATAAATGAATGAATAAATGAAAAAATGAATGAATAAATAAATACATAAATAAATAAATGAGTGAATGAATGAATGAATAAGCGGGCGGGTAAATAAATAATACAGTATTTACAAATTTGTTTTGCTTGAGGTAGAATTTTTTTTATCATTCTTAACTTTTTAAAATATTGTATACAACTACAATAATTTAAGGTTACATGGATTTCTGATTTTATAAGTTTCACAGAACACATATGTCTATCATCACTCCATTTCTTTTGCCTAACTGAGAACTAACACTTTTTCTACTAATGAGTTTGAGCCTGATATGCTTAGGAAATAATGAAGTAGGCCTACATTTTGGGAAGTTCATCAGTGAGAAATTTACTGAAAAAATATATCCACTTCTTCTGCACACTGTCAAAACTTAGATAAGAGATTTCTCAAAAAAAAAATCCTTTACATATAGAAAATTCCTCATAGAAATTGTCAAAATTAAATTTTTGGCAAATCTCACAAAAATCTAGGGACTTTATAGCTTCCTCAAAAGCTGAAAACTGCACATACCCGTTAGTAAGATTAACAGCGCTTAATTTTGCAAAAAAAATGTTTAATCAAATTCTACGTGCTTTTTTAAATATTGTAGATTAGTGCTGCAAGAACTCATGACATTTTTCACAATGTTTCAGAGCAAATAGCAAAACTCTGTTTTATTCATAAGAAATGTGAGGAAAATCTTATGTGTTGACTCTTTGCTCAAAGGTGAAGAAGCCTTTTCATGAGCAAGCTCATTTTCCTCAACTTTATTCTTAAGAAAAGGAAACGCACAAAACGTGAAGCAAACTCGTCTTTATTATTATCACACATTTTCCTCTTCTCTCTGAACAAAGAGACGCATTCCAGGAGGAAGTGCCAAGTGCTATCTTTGGGAACCAGTGCCGGATGTAAAAATTATAAAATTCCCTGAACGACCTTCTTCCAGGCTCCTTGGAATAATGACATGATCAAAGACTGTAGCCCCTAATAACGAAAGACATTTTCTCAGGAAATTTCGACCAGTGTATGGAGCATCGTGATAAATTTAGGGAGCTAAAATGGATAGCATGGATGAATATATAATAGTATGTGAAACTGCGGTCAGCACCATCTGGCGGCGGGGGCTGAAATAAGATGATCAGCGCCCAACGTCGTAGGTGGTGAACATTAGAACTACGTGTTGGGTACATTACCCAGAGATCTCTCATGGATGAATATATCCATGGTTCTCTATTTATCCATTCGAGATATTGCTCGAGTAGACAAGATGGCAGACAGAAACTTGCTAATAAGTGAACATAAAGTGATACTACATGTGTGTATAAACAGTGATGTTTATGGACGTTGTAAAAATAGTGTTGTTGAATGTATCTATTATAAAGTAATAGTAATATAATAAATTGAACTATCTAAGTAGTTCTTGCAGACGTTTCCATTGCGCTGTACAATAAATACCCAAAGAATACAATCCCAATTATCTAATCTTTTCCTTTATTTTTTGTCTCTGTCTGGTTATATTTTAATTGGGTAGTGTAAAATAGATCGTCTCTTTTATCTTCCTGTTGGCTCCAGTAAGAATTTTCAGTAGAAGATGCTGTGAGGAATAAAAATGTAAATGTTTTATTTTAAATTGGGTTAATTTTGAATATCGATGAGGGTGGGAGGAATACTTTCTGCACAGTTTATCATTTTCGTCACCAGGTGCGCTGCTAAATGCATGGAGTAATTAGTTACTTTTTCGCTACTTGGTGCGCTGCTAGATGTAATAACGCCCCTCCTCCCAACAGGTGGCAGCAAGATCAATATCTAAAACAGCGCCTCTAGTATGTGTTACGGGAAACTCAGTAAGTTTCGCATCCTATTATATATTCATCCATGTGGATAGCTTGACAGCCAGCTTTAACGGCCGAAGATCATGGAGCAGTGAAGGCTGTCTGTTCTTTACGTTAACGAACTGCACAGACTGGCCCACTGGCTGGGTGTTATTGCTGTTCACAGGCCCCACAGCCAGCAGACGCGTGGGATGGAGTTCGAGATGCCTTCAGCGAGGGGCCCGTAGCCCCACAGATAGATGACTTCGTGGATAATGCGTACCTGGGGAGGAAGACTGCCTGTACCTGAACGTGTTCACACCCAAAGTAAGTGCGGCCACGACTTGTGAAGGAGATTAGATGTTCAGCATGATTGTGAGTTGCTTGGAGTGCTGGTGAGATATTCAGTGTAATAAAATAAAATTGATTGTAATTTTGTAGCATCTATAAATGTCACATAAAGCAAGGAGATGCACTATCACCTTTATTTTTTTGGAATTGAACGGCTTACATCAGCTGCTTGTCTATGCGGATGACGTGAATATGTTAGGAGAAAATCCACAAACGATTGGGGAAAACACGGGAATTTTACTGGAAGCAAGTAAAGAGATAGGTTTGGAAGAAATTCCCGAAAAGAAAAAAGTATATGATTATGTCTCGTGACGAGAATATTGTACGAAATGGAAATATAAAAATTGGAAATTTGTCCTTTGAGGAGGTGGAAAAGTTTAAATACCTGGGAGCAACAGTAAGAAATATAAATGATACTCGGGAGGAAATTAAACTCAGAATAAATATGGGAAATGCCTGTTATTATTCGGTTGAGAAGCTTTTATCACCCAGTCTGCTGTCAAAAAATCTGTAAGTTAGAATTTATAAAACAGTTATATTACCGGTTGTTCTGTATAGTTGTGAAACTTGGACTCTCACTTTGAGAGAGGAACATAGGTTAAGGGTGTTTGAGAATAAGGTGCTTAGGAAAATATTTGGGGCTAAGAGGGATGAAGTTACAGGAGAATGGAGAAAGTTACACAACACAGAACTGCACGCATTGTATTCTTCACCTGACATAATTAGGAACATTAAATGCAGACGTTTGAGATGGGCAGGGCATGTAGCACGTATGGGCGAATCCAGAAATGCATATAGAGTGTTAGTTGGGAGGCCGGAGGGAAAAGACCTTTGGAGAGGACGAGACGTAGATGGGAAGATAATATTAAAATGGATTTGAGGGATGTGGGATATGCTGATAGAGACTGGATTAATCTTGCTCAGGATAGGGACTAATGGCTGGCTTATGTGAGGGCGGCAATGAACCTGCGGGTTCCTTAAAAGCCAGTAAGTTAGTTAGTATTTCTATAAATGTCACATTCAATTTTTTCAGTACGTTCGTGTGAAAGTTGTTTTAAGTCAAAGCAAATTACATACCGATCTCGACTTAAACGTAGATGGATCGGCTACCTATGACAAAACACACACACACATAATGCCGGATCATAATGGTACACTCGGTAACAATGCAAGAAGCAACATTAAGTACTGTAATATGTAACGCACTATCTGTACAGTAATTAACAACTATAGGGTGAACCATAAGTAAGGTCATTAATTTTAATGGGTTATTCGTTATTCTTTGAGATATTTAAAAGCAATAGTTTAACACAAGTTTGCTCGTTTTCGCTAACTTTTCGAGGTAAAAATTATTTCATATTAAAGATTTCATAGCGTGTTTTAGGAAAGCTACTGAATTAATTCCCAATATGCTCAGTCAACTTATATTTTATTTATTTTATTGGGTTATTTTACGACGCTGTATCAACATCTCAGGTTATTTAGCGTCTGAATGAAATGAAGGTGATAATGCTGGTGAAATGAGTCCGGAGTCCAGCACCGAAAGTTACCCAACATTTGCGCGTATTAGGTTGAGGGAAAACCCCGGGAAAAACCTCAACCAGGTAACTTGCCCCGACCGGGATTCGAACCCGGGCCACCTGGTTTCGTGGCCAGACGCGCTGACCATTACTCCACAGGTGTGGACTCAGTCAATTTAAGAGAGCAGTGTATTATGATAATAAATTATTGAAATAATTTTAGTTTTGTTCTTTAAATATGCAGAAAATTGATCTAAAATTTAAAAATGTTACATTTGTTCGGATCAAATTTCTGCACATTTAAAAGACAAAATTAAAATGTGTTCAATCATTTATCATCACAATACACTTACTTACTTACTTACTGGCTTTAAGGAACCCGCAGGTTCATTGCCGCCCTCACATAAGCCGCCATTGGTCCCTATCCTGAGCAAGATTAATCCAGTCTCTATCATCATATCCCACCTCTCTCAAATCCATTTTAATATTATCTTCCCATCTACTTATCGGCCTCCCTAAAGGTCTTTTTCCCTCCGGCCTCCCAACTAACACTCTATATGCATTTCTGGTTTCGCCCATACGTGCTACATGCCCTGCCCATCTCAAACATCTGAATTTAATGTTCCTAATTATGTCAGGTGAAGAATACAATGCGTGCAGTTCTGCGTTGTGTAACTTTCTCCATTCTCCTGTAACTTCATCCCTCTTAGCCCCAAATATTTTCCTAAGAACCTTATTCTCAAACACCCTTAATCTCTGTTCCTCTCTCAAAGTGAGAGTCCAAGTTTCACAACCATACAGAACAACCGGTAATATAACTGTTTTATAAATTCTAACTTTCAGATTTTTTGACAGCAGACTGGATGATAAAAGCTTCTCAACCGAATAATAACACGCATTTCCCATATTTATTCTGCGTTTAATTTCCTCCCGAGTATCATTTATATTTGTTACTGTTGCTCCAAGATATTTGAATTTTTCCACCTCTTCGAAGGATAAACTCCAACTTTTTATAAACTCCTGGTGTCTCCGGCAAGGTGTTAGATTTCCATGACAAATGCTAGTTTACTAAAACGTTCAGCACTAGATGTGTTACTAGAGATGTGGTTGATGTGCAGCTCCCTGCGGAATCGGTGGACAAGCCGAAGGCCGTGATGGTGTGGATCCATGGCGGGGGGTTCTACATGGGCTCCGGGAACACCCGGATCAACGGGCCGGAGTACCTCATGACGGGCGACGTGGTGCTCGTCACCTTCAACTACCGCCTGGGGGCTCTAGGTAAGAACAGCTTCGCCGGATTAAAACTTACGTACCATGTACAGTACTCACCCTCCACACAGTAGCTGATTAAAACGTTTCCCATCTTATGTGATGCATAACATCATTCACAGAACCTGTTTCATTACACACATTCACTAAATTCAGGATCGTTTTTCTACACTGACCTAAGCGGCCACGGAATTTACGTCTAAAGTTTTTCCTTTGTTCTCCACACGAATCTATTTTTCGTATGCTATCCTTCACGGTTTTTAGTGTGCAGTCGTATATATTTGTGTAGTACAGTGAAACTTCCCAATAGCGGACACCGCCGGGGAAAAATTAAATGTCCGTTATTGAGAAGTGTCCGCTATTTAGAAAATCGTTAGTATGTATACAGTGCATTAGAATTTCTCATACATACTCAACACTATATTTTACAGTACAGTACAGTAGACAGTGAGATTGTTTACGGTATTCATCCAGAGAGAAATCGTACCAGTAAATGTTTTGTAAATGAAATAAACATCAGTCACTGTACCACTTCACTTTACACAAAGAAATCTAGAATTGCATTCTCAGTGTATGATTTTAAAATAACATCCTTGTTTTTAAAAATTTCACTAACCTGAGTTTTTCCCACATTAAACTTTGTGGCCAGCTCACGAACACTTAATTTCTCCTTCTCCGCCATGCTTTACAATATCCACTTTCTCTTTTAGTGACAAACGTTTACGTCTTTGTGACATTTTTAATGTGACTGTACTTCCGAACACTCAACTTGACAAACTAAGAAAGTACGACTGCTCACGTGCAGTATCACAACTAACAACTGTGCTTCTTTATACTGCTTACCTTCAATAAAGTACAGAACGTTCAAATGCACGATAATGATTGTTGCAAAGAATACCGAATTCCGTTTAATTTACAACCGTCTTTTTCTATTTTTCTTTCACGCTGTCCTTTATTTGGAAGTTTTAATTGTTGTTGGGAGATACATTTCAATGTCCGCGTCCGTTATTGAGAATGTCCGCTATTTGGAAGAATTTTATCATAACGGCCAATGTTATTTTGCAGGGGAAGTTTAAATGTCCGCTATTGGGAAGTTCTGCTAAGGAAGCTTCACTGTAATAAATATCCAGGTATAAAAATACAATTTTGTGTAATATTTACGAAAATTTGCATTGTAAAAGTTACTTGATACAATTACAAACTAATGTAATATAAAGAATTACAGCAGAATTATGTATAAGTAATGTGAAAAATGATCTTATAAGAGTGATTATGATCTTAGAACGTCTTATTGTTGTGGCGTTACCTTCCTGCCAGCTTTCGTCTTGACATTTCTCTACACGGCTGAATATGCCAGTGAAGCACTCAATCAGAATGACCACACTTTGAAAATTAAACTATATATACAGATACTGACTCACAGAATTTGGCAAATGACCGTTGCTGTTAACGCGCTCACTAGTTTCTCAATTTTTAAGAACAGTTAGGCCCATTCACAATGAAAATTAAACATAACCGTAACATAAACACAGAAGTTTGCGCCCAGGCTACCAAATGGGATCATTCACAATGATTCACTAAGCATTGACATAAACATTACCGTAAGACGTTAACATGAAAGTTTGCAAACTCCAAACTTTCATGCTTATGCTTACGTGATTTGCAAACAGTACACAATCGAGGAGCGCTGAAATAGACGACAGAATATGAGGAAATGGCGTCGTTGTTATGTTTCCATGGTTACCAAGTATGTTTGCCGTTATGTTTGTGTCCCCATCGTGAATGATGGTATGACTTCTTGATTTTACCGTAACGTTTATATTCTTAAGTTAACGCTTATGTTATGTTCAATTTTCATTGTGAATGAGCCTTACACACAGTTCAAATCTACAGTTGTTGCCATTATTATTATTATTATTATTATTATTTATTATTATTATTATTATTATTATTATTATTTTTCTAGAATCTGGCATTTCATTCAGTTGTTTTGCTCCCATCTAACATTTTTGTAGCAGTAGCAGCAGCAGCAGCAGCAGCGCTTTCGTATCATTTAAGAAACTGAGAATTCTCGGTTATCAGACACGCTTTGGGTTGCCTGATTTACATTAACTTATAAAGCGGAGTCCGCAGGTAACTGGATTCTGCTATTTTTTTATTACATTTAGAATGTTCCTTCTTTATTTTTTACTAATGCCAGCACTTGAGTGTTCGTCATTCGCGCTGCTTCAATAAAATTTTAGAAGCTGTTAATTTTATTTTACAACATTAATATATTTAGCTCAGATAGAAAAAGTGATGCTTTTCATAATAACATCAAATTCTTGGGTATTTATATTGAAGGCGGTTTGGGCTGGGATAGCCATATCAATATGATTTCGGGTAAGATATCTAAAGGAATATTTATGTTAAGATGTTTGTCCAAAACTGTGGACACAAAAGTGCTATTAACAGTATATTTTTCATATATTCCTAGCCATCTTCAGTATGGTGCTTTATTATGGGGGAACCATAGTTCATCTTTTAATATTTTTAAAGTACAGAAGAAAGCAGTGAGAATTATTTGTGGTGTTGGACCAAAATAACATTGTAAACCTTTATTTCAATCCTGTAAAATTCTCACTCTTCCATCGCTATATGTATTGCAGTGTTTGTTATATACCAAAGTGAATATAGATAATTTCCTTTGAACTTGCATTTTCACGAACACCATACGAGAAGTTGTAACGATATAAGACTTGATTTATGCAGATACAAGACAACACGAAACAGTTTTTATTATATGTCTCTGAAGTTTTATAATAGCTTATCTAACTCAACTAAAAATTTAAATTATGATTTATTCAAATCGTTAATTAAAAGAAAATTGTATGAACACAGTTTGTATAGCATTAACGAATATTTTAACTTGGCAAATAATTTTGTATGATTTTATTTATATTGACGTTGCTATGCATAATGTACTTACGTGAAAGCAATAAAGTAGCTGTCTATCTATAGAATTAGACGGATGTTCTCTGCCTCACTGTGCAGGCTTCCTGAGCACGGAGGACGGGCAGACGTGCAGCAACTGTGGCCTCAAGGACCAGGCGGTGGCGCTGCGCTGGGTGCAGCGGAACATCGCGCAGTTCGGCGGCGACCCCCACAACGTGACCATCTTCGGCGTGAGCGCCGGCGGCGGCAGCGTGCACTTCCACCTGCTGTCCCCCATGTCGCGAGGTGAGCCGCCCCATGCCTGCTGCTAAGGCTTTTGTGCGAGATCGTGCGTATTTGCTTGGTTTCCGCACAAAACCAATCCGCGGAAAGTCTAAAATTCCACATTCAGTATTCCCAACCTAACACACATAACAATTCCCTCTTCTTACCGCTTAAGCGTCATATTCATTTTACTGCTTTAGGCTTTTAACATATTATTTTTAGAGACGTTTAATATAGTAATAATTATAAATTGGAAACTTACCACTGCAATTTCACCTAAATTGCAATGTTAATTATTGTTTTTAAATATTTGCAAAAATTAAGTAAACTCTACAACTCCACTAAAGTTACTGCATTCGTGATGCAAGTAACATTAACGAAGCCGTGAAAAAATCAACAAGATTCCAGACTCATCATAGACTGGGGGGGGGGAAAGACAGACGTATATCACGGCCTGCTGGAGAATAGTAAACACAGAAAACATTTTAAAGCTGTTGAAGATAGGTATTTTTCTTTTGCAAATTTGCCGTCATTGAACAGAAACCAAGATGAAGATTTCATTGCAACTAATTAGAAATTCCTCTTTCAGATATGTAATAAACGATCTTCGCACAAAATAATGTACGATACACGAGCGGTATGTTTTCTTTCAATTCTCGGAAATTAAAAAGCTCAACTACGTTTCGCTTTTTCAATTTTTTCCTCGAACATGAAAACTTCAACATACCGCTGTTGTAACGCATATTACTATTGAATTACCAGAAATACATAAACGAAATTATGTGAAATGCACCCAGACTAGTAGACACGCTTCCGCCCTGTGGATTGCACATTATAAGGATCTGTGTAATCGTAACAATGTATTCCATGAAAGAAAAAGTTCGAATTATTAAATGGTATTATACTGGGAAGAGTGCACGTAGGCAGTGTTGCCAAGTCAGCGGTTTTGTAGCTAAATCTGGTGTTTCCAGGACTATGGTCAGCTACGGAATTTTACCGACAGCGACTAGCTATTTATTTAGCGTTTTTTATGATTCCGGCAGAGGAAATTATATTTTAAAGTTTTTTTCTGTAAAGATGTTATAATTGTTTTTTTATATACTTGCGGACAACAATGTTAGTTGAATAATTTCAAGGAAAAATTGTTCCGGAGCCGAGTATCGATCGACAATTACTGTGTGACTTTAAAAGTGCACTCACAGTTGAGTTCTGGCGTCTTGTCAGCTCATGTGAGTTGTGTGGATATAAAAGGAAAAATTGTGACGGTATCGTGTATAGTTCCTGGGGTAGCTCGGTCGGTAGAGCGTTCGCGCGCTAAGCGAAGGGTCCCGGATCGATACCCGGCTCCGGAACAATTTTTCCTTGAAATTATTCAAACCTGCTTTACAGGGAGCTACCACCTGAAAGTCAAATTTGAACAGTGTTAGTTATCATAAAGCAGGTTTAGTATGGTATTATCATACCTTTTTATTGTGCGAGTATAAGATATCAACGTTTTATGTTAACTCGATTTGGTGCAACCACGTCCATTTCCTGCCTCATCCATTGTTGTTGTATACAAATAAGGTATGCAGCATTCGTTGAACTCTTATCTAATGTATGCCTTGTATCTGTACATGAATTGATGTATTTAATCATAAAGAATAGTTAATGAACAAAATTATTATTTTTATTTATGATATATGATGGTGGTCCTCCAGCTTGGGGTTAGGCGAAGGGCTAACAACCCATCACCGTAAAAAACAGCTTGTTACGAAACCTTCAAATAAGCCTCGGAATGGAACCTCCGGGTTCCTTAAAAGCCAGCCAGTAAGTAAGTAAGTATGATATATGATATATTACTTAATGTATCATTCCCCATTAGAGTTCATGTAACATATACTTAAAACTTAAAACCAAACTCATTGTTGGCAGGACGTCTCCTGCTCAGTGTGAAATCAGATTTCGAACCGACTGGTGAGATTGTGAATGTGATTATTTCCGAAGTTCCAATATAATATTCTTGATCTACTTCATTCAATTTTGAAGGAATATGCCGCGTAAAACTCTGTACGAATATGAAGACGATTTTGCTTAGAACATAGAGCTACAAAGCGACACATACTTTCCATAATTGAAACTATATTTATATAAAATTTTTCAGTTCCTAAAACTTTATAGTTTGTACTTCAAATTTGGAAGTAATGTGTTAAGAAAAGTCTGGAGTTTTTAAACTATAGTTTAGCGGTTTTTTTAAGCTTCTGCAGCGGTAAATGGAATTCTGAATTGGCAACACTGCACGTAGGGTTTGTGAGATGTTCAGTGAGGAATACTCACCAAGATCGGCACCATCACATTAATGTCACATTCGTTTCCCCTTTAAATTTTATCATAACAGGTTAGATCCTAAACTATTTTGTTTTTAACACAAATATCAGTTATCCATGACTACTGTAATTAAGTTTTCATTAAAGATGGTTATAATTACTTCTTAATTTTAATTAATTCCAAACACACTCATAATCAAAATATTAGTTTAACAAAATAAATCGATGCAGAATTTTTTTCTCTACAGTACCGGGTCTTTCCCTGGGGTAAAAGGCGGTCAGAGCGTGGTGCCGACCACACCACTTCATTCTAGTGCCGAGGTCATGGAAAGCATGGGGCTCTACCTCCTTGCCTCCCAAGTGCCTTCATGACATGTTACGGGGTTACCTTTACATTTTTTTTTACAAAAACTTTAGTGAGATTTTCTTCTATAATAGTTGGGAGAGCTAATATAACAAAATATAAATTTAGCATTGAAATCCCTATGGTGCGTGTTGCAAGTCAACACCCGGTATAGACTACACGTTAAAATTCATAGAGATTTTAATAGTACATTATGCAACGAGCCTATAATGGTAGGAATTAAGACGCGAGTATGTTTGTTTATGAAACGAGCACAAGCGAGTTTCATAATTTTCATACGAGCATCTTAATTACCATTATAGGCAAGTTTCATACGACTTTTATGCTCGACCATATTTCTAACTTGAAATTATTCATAAGTATTATTATTATTATTATTATTATTATTATTATTATTATTATTATTATTTCATATAGGAGTACGTTGACATTCTTAACTCTTAATAATAACTCTTTAATAATAATTTTTAATCACATACCTTATTGTTCGTCCTCAGCACAAGACATTGCAACCTCGGTTTTAGTCCACGTGGTGTCATTTAATAATGGAAGCAGCTTATTGGTTGCAATATTGAAATTGAGGCGAGTGATTGGAGCGGCGACATAAGAAATTGAAAACAATAATGCAATTAAATTTCAAAGACCTGCCAAATGTTAACCATGAGAGCGCGGCGATAAGAACAGTGCTAACAGAAACTTTTTATATTAAATTTTCCTGAAGATATCATATGAAATGTAAACTGTAATTATTTTATATAATCTCGTTTTTAAGTTTACACATTATATCGGGATCACTTTTCTTTTTCTGCATTGTTGTGCAGCATGTTATTCATATTTCTCCAAGTGGCGGCCTGAACACCTGCAGACTTCCAACACATGAGTACAGGCTGTTACAAAGGAAACATTACAGTGCTTCCATTCCTCAAATGAGGTATAGAATTATTATACATGCGAAAATTTAAAATAAATATTATAGTCCTTATGATCTGAAGACATTAATTCGTCAATTTAAACACAGAAACTTAATCATAAACAAAAGCAAGAAAGATTTTTTGAGTTCAATATTTTCTAACATTAATCATAAAAAAAAGTTCAGATAAGTTTCAGGGGCAGTGCCCCATGCCCCCATAACCCCGCCATTAGGAAGAAGCTAGGTCTGATTGCATAATACACTAAGTTGAAAATCAAAGATCTGAAAGACTGAAGATTGCGATTCCCCTAATTCCTTGCGAAAAGGAATGCCAGGTATGAGCGGTGGGTGGCTGGTGTGAACGACAAAGATGTCTGATGGTACCGTATAGATAATATTGCTTTGTTATGACCGCGTGGAGGGATTGTAATGCCTTGGGACGATAGCAGACTGAAACGAGGAGCTAAATAATTGGGCGTTGTAGCGTTTAAAATTTGGTATAGTAGATATAGAAATGCTCTGAACACAAGGCTGAAAAACAAATCGTTCAGTATTTGGCGGTGTTGTTGTGCAGGCCTGTTCCACCGCGCCATCGCCATGAGCGGAGTGGCGCTGAACCCCTGGGCGCTGGTGGAGGCGCCCCGCGACAGGGCGTTCCGTCTGGGAGCCGTGCTGGGCTGCCACACCACCGACAGCACCGAGCTGGTCCGCTTCCTGAGGAGCGTGCCCGCCCGCGAACTCATCGAGAACGTCGAGAAGGCGCAGACCCCAGAGGTGCGCGCTGCATTCATTGTATTAAACAAAATACCATTTTTGTTATTGTACTAATATTTTCCAAGGTTGTTTGTTATTGCACAAAACATTACAATACTAAAATTTGTAGATCTATAACTTTTAACATTGAAATATTCAACGCAATTTGTTATTGCAGTAAAATTCGTAAGACTGTTACATAGATAGATGGATGGATGGATGGATGGATGGATGGATGGATGGGTGGGTGGGTGGGTGGGTGGGTGGGTGGTGGGTGGATGGATGGATGCTTTATTGCTTGGACATAAGTACATTATGCATAGCTACGTCAATATAAATAAAATCATACAAAATTATTTGCCAAGTTAAAATATTCGTTAATGCTATACAAACTGTGTTCATATAATTTTCTTTTAATTAACGATTTGAATGAATCATAATTTAAAATTTTAGTTGAATTTGGTAAGCTATTATAAAACTTCAGAGACATATAATAAAAACTGTTTTGTGTAGTCTTGTATCTGCATAAATCAAGTCTTATATCGTTACAACTTCTCGTATGGTGTTCGTGAAAATGCAAGTTCAAAGGGAAATTATCTATATTCACTTTGGTATATAACAAACACTGCAATATATATAGCGATGGAAGAGTGAGAATTTTACAGGATTGAAATAAAGGTTTACAATGTTGGCTTATTTCAAAGAGTTTCTTTAGTTTGAATTGTAAGATGAAAAAAATTATATGTTGTGGAGCATCCTGATTTAATTGAAATATTTGAATAAAATTCGTTTTTACATTTAATTTTGTTTAATATACACACTTTGAGTTTTCGTTGCTCTTCTCTCTTCCCCATTGCAACAATGCTGTTTATTTGTTAATTCACGTGGTGCTTTAGACTCACTGCCTTCGTGATCATCATGGCATGGTATGCTCATGCAGTTACAGTCCAAGAGGCACTCAGCCACTGAACCATCAGAAGCGAACGAAGAGAAAAAGGAAATCTACGAGTCCAGCAGTCCGTTTCTATGTCAAGTACAACATTGAAACACTCACAGTTACCGGTCGGTCTCTTCTTTGGAGTGAAAACATGCAAGCTGAGGGGATAACTTCAAGATGCCATCGTCAGCACCATAATCAATTTTGTCTTAGCTATATAATATCGCTAGCATCTTTATGGTGTACAAAAATACGAGAGACTTTGTCACGACAAGTTTTAGTACAGCTTTTTGGAACGTGAAGCCATGTTTCTTAGTTTTAACTGATTTATATTTGTCATCGGGATGCTGCACAATATTTATATTTTTTTATCTTACAATTCAAACCAAAGAAACTCTTTGAAATAAGCCACAGTTTTATTGATTGCTTTGACTTCATTAGTTCCAAGCTGCTTTGATTTCTCCGATCTGCCCGTTTATTGTTCAACATCAGGAACACTTTCGCTGTGGACATTTTGATCCTGGTATACTCAACATTTTACATTGAAGATAGGGAACATTCATTGATGAAAAATACGGGAGCATTGCAAGATTAATATGGGAGCCGGAAGCTGAAATATGGGAGTTCCCGGAAAATAAGGAGAGTTGGTCACTCTAGGCGTGCACCCAATATAAATTGTGCTAGGTCTCTTTTTTGTTATGACTTAATTTCTTTTGTTTAAAACTTGTTTATATAATTTTTCATTTTAAATTTTATTGTGAGCTATTCTGTGTCACAAGGCAAATCAAAAATGCTGGGTCATACTAATAAATAAATAAATAAAATTGAAATTGAAATTGAAATTGAAATCGAAATCAAAATTGAATTAAAAAAATAAAAAATTAAAATTAAAAAAATAAAAAAATTACAATTAAAATTAAAAATAAAAATAAAAATTAAGAATTTAAATTTTAAAATTTAAAATTTAAAATTAAATAAATAAAAATTAAAAATCAAAGAATAAAAATTAAAATAAAAAAATGAAATAAAAATTAAAATTAAATATAGAAATAAAAATAAAAAAATTAAAAACAAAAATAAAAATTAAAATATAAAAAATTAAATATTAAAGATTTAAATTTAAAATTAAATAAACAAAAATTCAAAATTAAATAAATAAAAATTAAATGAAAAAAATAAAAATTAAATAAATAAAAATTCAAAATTAAATAAACAAAAATTAAAAGTTAAATAAATAAAAATTAAATATTAAAAATTAAATAAATGGAATTTAAAAATTAAATAAATGAAAATTAAAAATTATAAATTAAAATTAAAAATTAAATAAATAAAAAATTAAATAAATGAATTAAAATTAAAATTAAATACAGTAAATAAACACAATAAATAAATGAAACAGTACTGTAACTCATCGTCTATAAAAATCCTCGCCCTATTAAGCGACCATCTCTCCAAAGATCAATTTTACGTGGACTATCAGTGGTAGGCTATTTTTTTACTGGGTTATTTTACGATGCTTTGTCACATGCTGTGGATATCTAGCGTGTGAATGAGATGAAGGTGATAATGTTAGCGGAATCAGGGTCCAGCGCCGAAAGTTACCCAGCATTTGCTCGTAATGTATTGACGGAAAAACCTCAACCAGGTAACTTGTCCCAACCTGGATTTGAACCCGGGCCCACTCATTGCACGGTCAGACATGCTAACCGCTACTCCACAGCAGTGGACTTCAGTGGTCGTTTAATACAGGTTTCTTCACTGTACTTATAAACTAGAACTCTGGAAGGTAGGACGTTTCTACTCTTATGTCAGAGTCCAAAAACCCAATAAACTTCTCATTAAAAAAAAAAAACATACAGGGTGTTGGTACGAATTGTTGCCCAGGCCTGTGTGACGAAGCGTGGCTTTGCTTGCAGGAGAAGGCCAGCAACCTGATGTTCTTCGCCCCCACCTTGGAGAAGGGGGCGGAGCAGGGCGCGGAGGTGTTCGTCCCCGGCCAGCCGCTGGACCTGATGCGGGCAGGCCTGTTCCACAAGGTGCCCTTCGTGTCCGGCATCACGTCCCACGAGGGTATGCTCGTCATGAGGGGTGAGTGCACGAAGATAGATATGTTCGTAATGAACGCAGTTTGTCTCTTCGCAATCGTGAGGTTCGCTCTGGATTGAGAGGCACGCAGCCATGCAGAGAGACTCTTTTCTGATTCCATTTGGCTTTGACGCGCGCGATAGCACTGCTCGATTTCAGGAGAGATCATGGATTTTTCCCCTTTGATCCGCTCTGTGGCTCTTGGACTTTGACAGAATAAGTACAGTGAAACCTGTTCAAATCGGAACCTGAATAATCCGGAATCCTGTCTATTTCGGAACAATTTATTGGTTCCGGCGAAATTCGTATGTATTATGTGTAATTTTTTTCTGAATAAAACGGAAACTGTCCAACGCGGAAACGGAAACTGTCTGCTGCTGTTCAAAACGGAAATAATATTTTCGACACACTACTGTATAATGTAAACTATATTTTGAAACAGTATGTGCTTTCAAGGAACGTACGAAATACGTAGGTCACTAAGATAAAAACAAGTTTTGAGAGTGGATTCTTCTTGCCCTTTCAAAGATCATGCCAATTTCTGGATCTATTCTGCAATGCAAACCCTTGAACTGGAAAAGAAATTAGATAATCCAGAATTCAAGGCTTCTAATGAATGACTTCTAGTCCAATTTATTGAACACTACTTTAATATTTGTATGTATGTATTTATTCACACTGCAATGGGTATATACCCGGTGGCAGTGGTAACTAATTACACTCAATAATGGCAATAATAAACTTATTAATTAAAAATACAATTAATAATACTAATAATTAATACTAATAATAATAATAATAATAACAACAACAACAACAAAACAGGAATGTACTAAATTAAATGAAACGATCACTTAAAATAACATTTCAAATATTCTAATTTGTATCTTAAAACTAAGATCGAACTAAAACCCACGAGTATGATATGTTCATATCTGCACAAGTACCTTTCAACACTACACTCATTTCGCTGTCAACTCACTCACTGCACTGGAACTACGACACATTTCACTGATTCTATCCTGATTTCACTACCACTTCAAAAACATTTCACTGTTCAAATACTTTGCACTGCCACTATAAACTATAAAGCTTCACTGACAGGAACACGTTTCACTTACACAACACACTTCACTGTCACAACATAATTCTTCACTGATACAACACTTCAATAACAACATATCATTTACACCCTTTAAATACTGTGTATAATTACCGTCTATTAGTAAGGTCCTAATAAATAATGTGTTGTGATATACAGTACAGTATTATAGTATAAGGTTAGATATTAAATTTAGTGTAATTAATAAACTTTATAGTGTTTAATGAGTGAGTTACAATACAATTTATACAGGAAATGAGATTTTCATCAAGATCATTCACCAATTAAATAAGCGGCAGGAAGCTGATTTAATGTCTCTAGTGTTAAACGGAATATTTTGTAATTCCTACAATTTGTGGGATGCCATTTTGTTTTTCATTTATACAAATGATAAAAATTCCATTTTAACTTCACACCTGAATAACACGGAAACCTGTCCGCAACGGAAAAAAAATTAGGACCATGTCACTTCCGTCTTGAACAGGTTGTGGGCAAAGACAGCCTGCACTGCCACTCCGCGCCGATTGCTTCCCAAAGTAGGAGCCTCAACATCTCCTGGGACAGACTGCTTCTGTCAGATAAATGCCGTGGATGTCAAGGTAGCTCTACCTACCTTCTCGTTCTTGTCTGTATTTCATCCCTTCCTGTTGCTCTTTAGTCGATTCCTTGTTCATATAACTTGCTGGAAAAGCCTCGTAGTAACTTGCACACTCGCTTCACGTACAATTTGTCAGTTTTCCTGAATTATGTCATCACTCATGTTTTACCAGTAACTAAACTGTCGCATAAATTAGCTTACGAACTGTTTATCGTACAAATTACTATTATCGCTGTATAAAAATTTAAAATTAGTTTAAACTGTCCACGATATTCACAAATGACGGCCGGGATAAATAGCAAGAATTTATTTCAACTGAATAAAAAACACAACATGCTTATGAGACAGATAGAGCTGACAGTTAAGTTGTCAAGATTTACTGACGACTCTATTACGAAACTAATAATCTTTTAGTGAAAATTATTATATTTGAGGTGGATCAGTATCGACTTGAGGAAGCGGACAGATAGGTGCCGAAAACTATTTCTTCGATATATTTAGGTGAAAACGTAGAAATGACTTTCTGCACCTTCACCACACTTCGGTCATCATGATCGTACAGACGGTTAAGGTGATATCAGAGCTCAAATTTTGAACAAATTCAATGTGTATTTTTTTTTACGCAAGTGTTTACTTTGAATTTCCTGCGTTATTTGGTATGTAATTGTTTGAAATTTTCGAATTGTAATTGCTTTTAATTACGTACTAAGTTTTGTGTGTCAAACTATTTTCTTTTCCTAACCCGCACTTTTCCATAGAAATCTAAATATCTCTGAAACTATCAGATAAAGATTGTTGTGGTTGGGATTGTTTTGTACCTGAATGTTCGTTTCATAATTTGCCGATATTTTTGAAGAGTATAATGGCTAAATTTGTTGTGAAATTAAAAAAAATCATGTCATGTGTTTTTAACAATGTAAGTTTTTATAATGTTTACCTTGTCGCTCATTTTGTTGGAAGTCAAAAGTTCACAACATATTATGCACCTTTTTTTTGCAGAATGTAAGAAAGCTAGAAGTGTGAAATTTGTACAGCTTATCTACAGTATTACGTTGATGGCTCAGCTCTAGTTTCACGTGATTTGGATAAAACTTTTATTTTCTTAAAAAGCAGTTGGTTGTGAAGAAAGTGATAACTCATTACTCTCACAAAATATAAACAAGAGCTGAGCATACTTAAGATAATGAGGAATCAGCAGTTAAATTTTCGTAGAGATATCAATAATAATACGTTCTGAGATAAAAGTACTTATAGATGAATAATTTAATATGGTAATGTAGAACTCCTAGCCTCACCTTTAAAAAGGTAAATGCATTACCATGGATGAATATATAATAAGATTCGAAACTTACCGAGTTTCCCGTAACACATACTAGAGGCGCTGTTGTAGAAAATTATCTTGCTGCCACCTGTTAGAGGGAGGGGCGTTATTACATTTAGCAGCGCACCAAGTAGCGAAAAGAGTCACTAATTACTCCATGCATTTAGCAGCGCACCTGGTGACGAAAATTTTAAACTGTGCAGAAGTATTCCCTCCCACCCTCATCGATATTCAAAACTAACCCAATTTAAAATAAAACATTTACATTTTTATTCCTCACAGCAGCTTCTACTGAAAATTCTTACCGGAGCCAACAGGAAGATAAAAGAGACGATCTATTTTACACTACCCAATTAAAATATAACCAGACAGAGACAAAAAAATAAAGCAAAAGGTTGGGATTGTATTCTTTGGGTATTTATTGTACAGCGCAATTGAAAAATCTGCAAGAACTACTCATATAGTTCAATTTATTACATTACTATTACTTTACAATACATTCAACAACACTATTTTTACAACGTCCATAAACATCACTGTTTAACATGCACTGCGTATACACACACGTAGTATCACTTTATGTTCACTTATTAGCAAGTCTGCCATCTTTACTCCTCGTCGAGTCCTCGAGCAATATCTCGAACGGATAAATAGAGAACTCTGGGTAATGTACCCAACACGTAGTTCTAATGTTCACCACCTACGACGTTGGGCGCTGATCATCTTATTTCAGCTCCCCACTGCCAGATGTTGCTGATCGCAGTTTCGCATCCTATTATATATTTATCCATGGGATTACGTTTCAAGTGAGTCTACTGTTGTGCTGTAGCTCTGTCGAGAGATCCGGCGTTCCTGAGCTACCTGAACAATGACTACGAGTACCTGGTCCCGTACTCCCTGAAGCTGAAGAAAGGGAGCCCCAAGTCGCAAGAAGTGGCCCAGCGGATCAAGAAGTTCTACTTCGGGGACAAACCCATTTCGAGGGAAACCTTGCAGCCCTTATTTGACGTAAGTACACGCCCAGCTGCTCCGTACTCCTATGCTGTGTGCAAGTGGCTCTATGACTTGAGGGGCGCTACTGTATAGGCTACTAAAAATTTCCAAGTTCCATATTTTAAAGGTTCACAATGATGAAATCAGTAACTACCGTATTTGTGAAGTATTTTATTAAAATATTCAATGGCTTTGTATAAAACGTCGCTTGCGCCACAGTTTACATTATTCTTAACTGATATTCACTTACGTCGATCCTTATATAAATGAGATCAAAACTTACTGCAGGATTTTGCTGTAAAATTAATGAATAAATTACTAGAATTTTTATTACAAAAGAATGAAAAATAAAAATATTAATGATCATAACAAAATTCCTAGTAATCTACCGATTCACTGTACAGAAAAACCCAATACTAATATTTGTACCAATGTATATAAACAATCATACAAGAGAATATCAGTTAATAGTACATTATGCAACGAGCCTATAATGGTAGTAATTAAGACGCGAGTATGTTTATGAAACGAGCGCAAGCGAGTTTCATAATTTTCATACGAGCGTCTTAATTACCATTATAGGCAAGTTTCATACGATTTTTTATGCTCGACCATATTTCTAACTTGAAATTATTCATAAGTATTCATGTTATTCTTATCTGACTGGGGAGCGGAACTGACCTTGTGCAATATCTCGTAAATTGTGAGATGTGCGCAGACGCGAAAGTATTGATTTTTTCCGAGGAACAAATGTCATTGACCTTGATATAATGTAGAGAGTAAAATGAACATTAATCTTGATATAAACTGGGAATTGATTTAGACATTGAAAAACGAGATGACAAATTGAATTTAGTTGAATATTATTTACAATTAACGCTAATTATTATAGTAACAGAACATAACCTTCTGCGACAGTATTGGATTTCCAGCCTCCGTGACGTTTCGCTAGTTGTCTTTCGATTGCATATCCGAGAATAATCGATACTTGCGCTTTCATATTGCTTTCTGATTGGTGGAAAACCTGAACTTTAATGAATAGGTTTACTTTAATGAGGTCTATTAAAGGTCTGCTACCAGGTGTATAATTACTACATTTCGGCATGGTCGAGCATAAAAGTAATGTAAATTGTGGCGCAAGGGACTTTTTATATAAAGCGATACAATATTTTGTTAAGATATTAATAAAATGCTTATCAACACTCTTATTTAATATTGGTCTAGAGCGAGTTATTAGAAAGATTGCCATTAATCCAGGGGGAACCATATTTAATAGAATGTGTCAATACTTTGCTTTTGCTGATGATGTAGCTGTATTTGCACGGAATGTGTCATCCTTAGATGATGTCCTCAAACAGATACATAGTGAGACAAATGCTTCAAATTTAAATATTAACAGAACAAAGACAAAGTATATGAATGACATAACCACGAGAGACAATACTGTAAAATCTGTTGTCTTAAATGAGGCTACTTTTGAGAAAGTGTCAAGCAAGGTTCCGATATCTCGGCTCGATAGTCACCGAGGATAACAACATATTAACTGAGATCAAGGATAAAATAGCCGTTGGTAATCGACGCCTCAGAACATTAGATAAAATATAAGAACCAGATATATCTAAAAAATGAAGGTGAGGATTTATAAAACAATTATTAAACCTACGGTGACTTTTGGAAGCGAAACCTGGACTCTACCTGAACGAGCAATAACCATCTTAAATACGTGGGAAAGGAAAATTTTAAGAAAAATTTATGGCCCTATTTATGATAAGGAGAGTGGAGAATT